>BJBW01000344.1:598572-720507 GCA_004320125.1 Scolopax mira | reverse complement strand
TTGGGTGTATCCCTGCTCACATTCAAGCAAGTACAATTCTATCTCTATGTTACAGTGTATACTGTGTTTCTAAGCAATATTTATTTTAGACCCTGCCATGTTTTTGTCCAGAGATTTTTTTATTTACAATAACATCAGGTGAATCACCGAGAGAGTACTGCAGCAGTTTGTATTATACATTAACTCTTATATTTTGATATGCTTAGGTGACTCACAGTATTCCTGCCTGCATTGGTAACCTGACGATTAACAGCAAGCAGCTGGACAACGAGAGCCCTGTCTCTATCTTTGCTGTGAATAAATGCTATGGAACAGTGCAGGATGGTACTTTCTTTGATGGGAGTGGCTTTGCTGCTCTTGGTAAGTGGCATTAAATGAAAGCAGTACCTTACTGAATTAATGTTAATGAAATCACACTCTTTTTAGGTCTTGTGGGAGCTGTGTGTAATTTAATGATTCCCCACACAAAGAGTGCATGCCCTGCATATGTATTTCTAGCCGAGTCCCTTTACTCCATATGTCCAAATGTGGCCATTTCTGCAAAGGGCTATCTTCCACAAATGAAAGAGCTAATGATTCTGGCGCTGGGAAAGAAATGAACTACCTCTTTCCTCAGCTAAAAATACCCATGTTCATTATGTTAATGTCTGTTTAAAGGTATGGAGACAAAAGATGTAGTAGAATTGTGAAATAATGTGAAGGATTACATTAGTATGTAGTCTTTGCTGTTTCTTAGAAATGAGATAGAATGTATTAAATCTAAATTAATGACAGAAAAATTTATTTGGGAATTCATCTTTTCCAGTATAAAATATGAATTATGACTTTGGAAAGCATACTTTCCAGACAAGGTCATATCCCAGCAGAGTAATTAACAAGCTTTTTAGGCTTTAGGCCTTTTAATGATAATATATGTATTCTACTTTGTACTGTGGGTTACAAGTCTTCTGTTGGAAGCTTATAACTTTTTTTCAGTCAGAGAAGGTTACAAAGTCCGGTCTGATGTGAACGTCACCCTGGAGTTCCGTACGACTGCATTGCATGGTGTTCTCCTCGGGGTCAGCAGTGCTAAGGTTGATGCCATTGGACTGGAGATTGTAAATGGCAAGGTAGGCTGCCCTTGCTGTCCCAGTGCCCTCACTTCACAAGGCTGGCTTAAAACTGGGAGGATAGAGCAGTTGGGGAGCATTAAATCGACAACAGTGACATGTGATGGAAACAAAATTTCTGAATGAAATCCCCACAGAACTAGTATGGGCTAGACTTTTAATCTCAAGGTTTCTCATCAGCAACATATGATAAAATGAGATTAGCAGACGTCAGTGGAAATTTTTCGCCTCTTTAATTAGTGTAATATATGTTAGCCTGTAGCCACTGTGACTTCCTGGACTACATATCTTTTAAGTTTGCCCAAATACATATCTGTACCTGAATACTTTTTCTACCATAGAGCTATCCTTGTCCTTGATAAACATAACATGTACAAAGCACACTGTTTGGTAATCTCCATTGTTCATGAGCAATTAACTCACTCTCTACTTCTAGTGGCCATTATGCTCCATAAACCTTTTAACAATCAATACATAGTTCTCCACTTATCTGCTTCATAAAAAATGTATACTTGATTGCTCTTAAATATTTCCTTTTCTCAGAATTGCTCATTTTTTATTGAAAACTTCCTATCTAGACACAATGTTAAATATCACTGTTTCTGTGGGACATACTTTCTCAGTTAATATTTACATATTATTCCTCACCACAGAGTTGAGGAAATGTTTACTGCTTTGAAAAATAAATAAATGAAAGAAATCAATACGTGTATTGGCAATAACGTGCTTTCAGTTTATTCTCTTCAGTTGAATACAGTAGATCTTCTTTTAGACCTGAAATGTCAACTTCTATGAGATTACTTGATTTTTATTTGTAAGAAATATTGGAATCCCAAGTGAAATATACCAAGCTGACCCAACAGACCATTACATAAGTAGATCTAAGCCTTTTATATTTTAAAGGTACTTCAAAAAGGACTTGATCCATCAAAGTAAACACTAGCTTTGCATAATTACTAAGCATTTATTAAACTGAAATCTCTGCACCAGCAAGATCATGTGCTTTTATCTAGGCAAATTAGTTCATGTATTCTTACTTGATATCTTTATTGGCATCTGGCTGTTTATACAGGTTTTATTCCATGTCAACAATGGAGCTGGCAGAATAACAACTGCATACGAACCAAGAGGCACAAATAGTTTGTGTGATGGAAAATGGCACAAACTTCAAGCAAACAAAAGCAAACATCGCATTTCACTGATAATTGATGGGAATTTGGTTCAAACTGATAATCCCTACACCCAGTCAACCTCTGCAGATACAAACAATCCCATTTATGTTGGAGGCTATCCTGGTAGGTACAATAATATTTCTCTTCCCTTCTCTCCCTCTCTGAATGACTCTTAACACAATGTGTGCTCTCTTTCTGATTCATGAAGTTCATGATTGGGTTATAAATCATAATTATCATTTTCCACATTGTTGCTGAGATCACAGCCTATTAATATTTGTGTGTACTATCTTTGTGGAGGATTGCATTTAGCTGTTGAGTGTGTTGGCGAGATCAACTGAACTTGTATCACTTTCCTACACAAACCTGGTCCTTAATTTCTGAGAAGGATTTCCTCATGTGGTTCATCTTTCACAGGCTTCAAAACACCACTGCCTGTATAAGTTTAGGTGTGATTCTCTTGCAGTCAAATTCATATCAAGGCTTTCTTTCGCATTCATCTAAGCAAGGTTTCTATAGTGCTCTTTTCTACTTTATTTTTGCAAATGTTTTGTGTCAGGGGCTGTGCAGGCAGAAGTCAAGCTGCTGGAGATGAACATATATTTCCCTTGTTCTGTGTGTACTCCCTTCTGAAGTAACTGTCTGACAATCATTCTAACATGGTAATATAAAGAGATAGTAACACAAAAACCCTATAACAAATTTACTTTTCAATTAGGTTGTTCAATTTATCAGTTGATAATTTGAGCCAAGACAATGTATTCATTAAGAAGATTGATTTTCTAACATTATGAGTTTGGCCTTTTTGCAGGCATACTTTTTAATGATCACATCAGTATTGAGAATAAGTAGGCTTCATGTGGTTTTGAATGTCTTATGCTTTTAAAGATAGCCTAAAATGCCTGTGTACATTTGACTCTGAAATACCTGTTACAATTTATCAGTTCAGATATTTATGTTTGTGTGAAAACAGTGTGATGAGGTCTGAAGGACAAACTCAGCTTTTAGATATTTGGAAAGCTTTAGGGATAATAGCTTCAAATGTTACAGAGCCTTCTGTAGGACAAGGTTTTGGTTCTTTTTGAAAAATGAATTAATGCTAACTAACCAGATCTTGATTAATATTTGGTCTTCCTCAAATTGTTTTGTTTTGTTTTTTAAATAGGGCAATGTGATATAACTGTTCCTTCAAAGCTCCATCTGTAAAGATAAGGGCTCATAAAGAAGAGAGAAATTCTTCAGTTTAGTTGAGTGCAGAATTGGCATGAATTTTTTCACAGGTTGTAAAAAAAGAGTTGACTCTCTACCAGCCTCATGTTCTGGTTGCCAGTGGAGGCCATGACTGTGTACAGCTCAGCTATTGCTTCTGCCACTTTCCATTTTAAGGTGGAAGACACCTATGTAGAATGGTTTTCTGCTCTCTTATCTCCCATTGTCCCCTGGGACAAATTACTTGTGCAAACTCTGCACAAGTTAACCCAATGCATGGCTTACTGTTGAAGGCAGCATTGACTATCCATGGTGGCATGTCCCAGATCATCCAATACAAACATGAATGGAACTTGGTGCTCTTCAAGTGTTGCTTCTATCTCTTGTTTGGGAGGGAGAGGAAGCAAGCGAATAATAACCTTGATCATTGTATTGGTTCAATTCACCGGAAATAGGTTCTATATATTACACTTTATTTTTTTTTCAGGCGATGTGAAGCAAAACTGTCTCACAAGCAAAAGCTCATTCCGTGGCTGCTTGAGGAACCTCGTTTTGACCAAGGGCCAACATGCAGAATTGTTTGACTTCAGCAGAGCTTTTGACTTGCGTGGTGTTTTTCCTCATTCCTGCCCTGGGGCTGAGCACTGAACTGCAGCAAAGCCTGTCTGGACTGAGGGAAGTTCTTTTTGTTGATCTGTTATTTTTCATTCTCATTTCGTAATGAAAAGAATTGGTGAGAACCTACATCTCTTTCATTTTCTGGTTGTTTCCCAACTCAGGTCATTTATTATTTTTTTTTTTAGTCAGAAGCTCTATGTCCGCATTTAAACAAAAAGGTTTTAAACAACAAATACCTCTACTACAATGTTAATGGCATTAATTGGATATTTTTCTTTTGGGAATTTTTATTAATCAGTGTTTACAGTATGTTTTTGTTTGATTACTTGACAGTATTTCATTTTATTGTGTGTTGGTCGTTTTATAAAAAGGTAAATTTTGGACCACATAATAAAGCTACAATAAACTGTGCATTATTTCCTGTAGTTCTGTTATCCATACCTTTCAATTGGAAGAACAGCCAGATGGCAAAAGTACAAGTGGATAAAGTCCAGCAGAGGGAGCAGGAGACTAAAGGCGTAATTTTGAATGTCTCAGATTCAGAGTCTAATGAATAGAATTTTCATATTTATGTCCTTTATGTGGTAGCTTCAATCCCTTTTCCTTCTGATGTAATATCCAGTGCTTCTGACCCCTGTTGTAGCCACATTGTCTTGGAGGATTATGTCCCTGTTTATGCTTTCATGTAATCAGCTGCAGCTCAAGCAGCAACTCCACAGCACAGAGACACGTATGAAATGTTTTGTTGGTGAAGAAAAGATTTGGGTCTGGCCTGGGAACAACTATCTATTTTGTCAACGAGAACCAATGCATCTTTCTTGTGAAAACAGTATTTCTTACAGGACGCAGGGAAGCAGCTTTGGTGCCCTCTGGTTCCTAATTCACAGGCCAGTCAGCAGCTCTGTCTTTACCTTTTCCAGCTGCTCCTGCCTCTCTTTCCAAAATGAGGCTTCCAGTAGTTGCAGTTCAGCTGGGTTTGGGGAACAAACGCTCGATCTCACTCAAGTAAGGACATCTGTTCATCAACTGGTCAGATCACGGAGCAGCAACAAACATATCTCATACTTGAAGGCACATGTATAATAAACACGGTTCTTTACAAAGTCACATCCATTTCCTTTTCCCTCTTTGAACCAGCAGTACGGTTTTTTGCTTCTTGCAGTTTTGATTGGCTTTTATTATACATTTTTACAATTCATTCTAAAGTCGGTTTTGCTCTATGTATTTCATACTAGTTAAAACAAATTCTGTCTCAGATGAAACCCCAAAGTAGTTTGTCATTGATTTCAATGAGACAGGATTCCAAGCAGTGTCATTTTGTACCTTGCATCGAGGTACTCCAAGGGAAGAGCTCCTGGAGCAAAGAACTGCTCCACTAGAGCAAGGCTGGCAGAATACAGTCCTTTATGAAGCTGTTCAGGTGCTGTAACAGCAGAGTTGCTTTTAAGACAGATTCACCACTGCTTTTTGCAATTTCTGTAACCTGCTTTTATCCAAAAACCACGTGTTTAGATTTGACGAGCTTTCTTTGTTGGTATTGTTTTTATTTTTGACATAGATACAATACAATGGTCACATTCTGCTGTACAAATACACTTACGTGTGGGCTCGCTTCAACAAAACAAATAACATAATGAGGATTGTAAGAGAAACATATGTACAAACATTTTGCTTTGATTAGTGGCATCGTATTATTTTCCAGAGAAGACACACATTAATGGAAAGCCATTGAAAAGTAAAAACTGAAACACAGTATGTTTGTATTTGTTATCTATTAACCCCAAGATCTGATCTCATAAGGTTCACATTACAAGCAGTAATTGAGGCAACACAGTTTGGATAAAAATGCATGCATATACTGAAATATGCCTTTTAATATTTTTTTTGTGCAATTTCCAAATTAAAGGAGAAATATTTTATCAATATAAAAGACTAGTGGAGAGGTGAAATTAATAATAGAAAGTTTTGGAGTATTAAACCTCTAAGCCAAAATATTTTTCCTGGAAAATGCAGAGTGAGGTAGTTAATTTTATACATAGACACTGACACATTTGCACACACGCACACATTCTGATGATGTTAGCTGCATAAACAGGTTAGAGCATTCCAGTCTGTTTCCAATACCTACTTCTTACAATACTCTCTCTCTCTCTGTTGATATGCAAAATGCTCTCTTTTTAGAACCATGGAGTACATAAATGAGGCATCTTTGGAGTTTGCTGAGTAAGTTTTCCTACTTGCTACCGCTTTTTTTATTCATGGCTTTCCATGTGTTGCTTTTGGTTAGGTGACAAACCTATCATAACTTGGTTTTGACTTCAGCTGCTGTTAGAAGGAGCAAAATTCCAGGTGCCTCCACCGGCAGTTTGAAATCTAAGGGCTGAAGTTGAAACCTCATATTCAAAAATATGGTAGAGATTTTTCAGTTTGTCTGCTGCATATTAAATCAGGTTAGTGTACCACAACAACACAAAACAACTTAATGTGTAACAGTATTAACCACAGTACACATGGGTCATTAGATCCATTTGTATCAAAAAAGAATTTTGCCATTGTGTTTCAGAGACAGCAGGTATTTGGCCATGCTGTAATGGTTTGGGCACTGGGCGTAGAATCTAGTTCATCTGCTAATATGCATGTCTTGTAAAGTTACAGGTAATTTTAGTATTAAACAAGTGTTCACAGGATGGGTTTCATTACATCGAATTTGGCTTTCCTAAGTTGCAAAGTGGTAAAAGGTGAAAGTCTTTCAAAAACCCCTTCTATCCTGAGCAGAATACAGTGAGATCCATTTCAGAAAAAATTTCGCTGAAGTCCTCCCTTCAGGGTCCAGAACGTGCTGAGCAAGGTACCGTGTGAGCACGAGGGGGCTGTGTCTTTCCCTCACACGGCCACTGAGGACACAGATGGAAGTGAGAGGGCAAGATGGAAGAAGTCAACAGATTTGTCTGGAAGTACGGTTGAAAGTTATCTCATTTGCTACAATATTCCAAATTCTTTAGTTAATGTTCAGGCTTTCTGTATAGTCATCAAAGCTCTTTCGTTGGCTATAAATACAATGATGCTTACCATTTATACCATTTATGCTCTTCATGTTCAAAGCACTTTCCACGTAAAATCCCTTTGCTGAGTTTGTCCTTCCTAGATGGATGTTTATAACTCCTCTTCTGCCCAGAGGATGGCTTGGCTGCATCTGAGAGCAGAATTTAACTTGACTAATTCCTGTGTCATGTTTATAAGGAAAGTACTAGTTCGCTTTTACAGCCAAGAAGGAAAGGCAGTAGAGTATGAAGAGTTGTCCGTTGCCAGAGGGAACTAAAGGGAATCAGGAACAAAGCATCTGACAAAACGTTTATGCTTAGTCCTATGAACAAACCACAGATTTACTCTTGTTCATATACTTAAAATAAATAGTTGTCAAAATAAGCAGCGTATTTTATAATACAACTGTCCTGGTCTTTTCCTGGCTGCAACTATGCATCCATTAGTGTTAAGGGGAGATTAAAAAAAAAAAAGAGGACAGTAGAAAATTCTGTTGTTTAAAAGAAAAAGATAACGTTGCTGAATTTTATCATTTTAATCAGAAGATAAGGAAGAAAGAGGGTGTCTGCCCTCTGTGGACATTACTGTTGCTGGTAAAATTACTGATTCAACGTTGATACCTTTCACCACACACTAACAGTGAAAGTTAACTACTGGAGAACACCACGAAGTTTGGCCCAGAAGCAGGGTTCCTAGAATGTGAAAATCTCCACCGCACGGGTTCAGCAGAGCATCGCCAGGGGATTAGGTGAAGAATGGTGCTCACCCTTGTGACTGGCGACAAACGATTCGTGGTGTCCCACCTTTGCTGTGCTGGATTCCCGAGGCAGTTGCAGGCCCCTGTGCTCGTCAGTCTGTGTGTTTTCACAGGCTGCCCGCCCTCTGTGAAAGGAGCTGCAAGTTGCTATGTGTTTGTAAAACCCCCAGCAAAACTGGGCCTAGTTTGGCTGCAAGTCATGTTTAAATGTTAAGAGTATTAAATCCCTCTGATCATTGGAAGCTGTTTTTCTTCTCCGTGTGGTATTATACAAGATCCAGACAAAGATCTCTCTTCTCAATGCAGCTGAATAGTATAAAAGTTACTTACATATTAAAGCTAAAATAAACAAAAGAAAAAAATAATAATTAGGTTACAAATTAAGAAACTATAATGTTTAGCAAAAAGGTTGATGGCACCATTAAAACATATCTCATATTATGGCATTACACAGACTTAAATCTGAGAGTATCAAGTAACAGGCAGATCCAGGGGAATAGGCCCCTTCTCACCTAGCGGTTGTCGTCTCCTGAAGCTTGTGTGCATGACAGGGGAAGGAAGGAGAAACCAGTTTGTGGTGCTACAATTGCACGCAGTAATGTGATCCAGACGGATGATTTTGGAAGACAGGAGTAACGTATACAGTGGTACATATATAAACCAGTATAGCTGTCTATACAGTAGTTCTTCCTCCCGCTTCCCTCCCTCCCTCCCCCAGCATCAGGTACTCATGAGGAGTGACCGAGAGACATAAATATTGCAGCAATGCTCACTGTACAGCTTTACTTCCAGCAGAAAGGTTTGATTTTTGTCACACAGCTACTTCTTGGCACCGCTGCAGGTCGAGCTCCTCTCCCGCGCTTGATAGACACCTTCTCTTCTTGAACGTCTCTGTGTTACGCTGTGGTCGGTAGTGTTTCATGCATTTTGGATGCTGCTGGATTCTTCCCAAAAGCTCCTATTCTAACACCAGGTCAGGAAACAAGCAACTCTGTATGTGACAGGTTGTTTTCTGCACACCGTACCTTGGTCCACCCTCCTTTTAACTCCTGGGGCAACTGCCACAAGTGCAACCCCTACGAAAGCATAACCAGGTGGTGTTTTCAGGTGGATGAAGCTGGAGTGATCATGCTTTTGGTATACCAGAAGTAGTACATGGCAAACATCAGTTGGACAGTACAGTAGGAACGAATGTTATCCTGGAGCTACCGTTTTGTTTCGTCTCTGCCAAGAGCTTCTTAAAATGACAGGCACCATTCTTGTCCATTTGGCTTTTTTCTGGTATGCCACAGCCTCCTGCTTCAGCTTGCTTTTGGCTTTATCACCCATTCTGCCTGAGGATTTGCACGGTAGACATCTAACATGTAGGCGTCCGGATCCAAGCAGTGCTGACCTGAAATGGAAATCGACAGCCATGAATCATAGGATCTTTTGAGCATGTTAATAAAGGAGGCAGAGGCAGGTTAAAATGTCCTTGATTATATCCCCTATGATAACTGTAGTGAGTGAGCCTGGTTTGGTGTGTCCAGCTGACACCTTGCCTGGGTACAGACAGGGGCTTGTATCAATTTACCCCTGATTTTACTCACGGAGAGTCATGAATTCACTTTCACGTCCAGGCAGGATGCCCTGCATTACACTGAGCTATGGACAAGGCATTTAGTCAAAAAGTGAACAAATATTATGGTTTCTTTAAAAGCATTAACAACACTATTACTCTAAGTGCCACAGTATGGGTACTTTTTTATAATCTCTTTGGATTTACTGGGCTGGAATTGCAGCTCTGTGAATGCATTTCTACACTCTTTCTAAATGCTGAAAAAGTAGCTCTGTAAACCATGTGTTCCCATCCAGCTAGGATCTTGCAAAGAAATATAGGGACTACGTAGAGGTATTTGGCAGTTGCTGTTTTGCTGGTTAAAAGTAAAAAGTCTGGCAGTTTGTGCATTTCGTTAAGTGGTGACTGGGAGTAGAAGTCACTTGGGGAGTCCCTGCTGCCTTTGCCACAGAAAGAGGCATTCAGTGTCTCTTAATTGAGTAATAAGGCAATAAATTCTTGATTTAACTTGATTTGTTGGATTATATTGCATTTACACTGAGTGATGAAGCCATTTAACTGGGGAGGTTACATTGCTGTGACACAAAGGATTATGGTAAAATTTTTGTACACTTACTTATAAGGTCACTGGGGTCCTAATGATTTTATTAAAGTGAAAGCAATATAAATGAATTAATGCATAATCAATGGAATAAGGTACCCTCGAAGATCTAGGACTATAAAAATAATTTTAAATGAAGAGAAAAAGTGTCCAGATTTTTGAAAGAGTGTGGTGGGAATACTTGGGATTCTTTCACAAAGCCTTTATGATCTTGTGCTTTAGGACTGGCTGGTGATCCTGTTCGGCCAAGCAGAATCACTAATCAAAAATTTAGCCTTGTGTGAGAATATATTCAGTAATAAAGACTTTGCTTCTTGAGTGATGCTGAAGCAATTATCTGATGTTTCGTAATAACATTATAGAAACTGTTACAGCTGAATCTACAAGAATTAAGGAATAATCTAATCAGGCAGTTGACAAAAGACTCCAACAGAGCATACAAACTTTTAGTAAGAATGAAGAAAGGAGAGGCAGGACTGTGCAATATCAAATTAAAATTTGGTTTTTGACCTTTAGGCCAGGAACTTGTGTGGCAAGCCACTGTTGTTGTTATTACAAAAATGTCACTGCATGAAACACGGAAGAGGACAAATTCCCTACTGCAAGGAATTTACAATCTAAACAAAGCACATGGATTAGTATGAGTATAGTACTCCCTTACATGCAGGGGCTGAATTCTCAATTCTGTGTTTTTTATTTGGAGGAGGTTAACAATTAAATACAGTGAGGAAGAAATAGGTCTTGGGGGAAAAAGGCTTGACAATGAGGTGGAATGTGCTCACAAGAGGAAGACTAAGGATCTCTTAACCATGGAAAAATGCTCAATTACAAGAGTGAAAGAGATAAGCGAAAGGTCAGATGAATTTGGCAAGACTGTCAGGAGTCCTGCTGAGATCCAGCCATCAGGTCGCTCTCTCCTGCTGGGTGCCCTTCCAGGCCTGACAGAGTTGGAAGGAATCGTTCCATTGATTTTAAGAGCTTTTGGGTCAGATTCCTTTCCTGCAGATGGGTTGGAAGGCAGGAGAGACCCTACTGTGTGAAAACAGCGCTGTCCTGAGGTGTGTCGGGAGGGTAAGGACATTCAGAATTGAATTTTCAAAAATGAGACTTACCTATATTTCCTCCGATTTCATGTAAACTTTGGATCTGGCCTCTTGTGTTCTGTGATGAACCACGGCTAGGATAGAAAAAAACCCCTTCAGTTTGCCTTTCTGTTATAACCTTATCAACCACCATCTATATTAAGCTAAAAATTATATTTTTGCCGCTGTAAACTTTCTTATCAAAAGCAAGGCCTTCCACCTAATGGAGCAATGCAGCACAGCACTGAATCTGCTACAGAAGCAGATTGCTGTGTCACAGCTAACTAAGCCTTCTATTATTTATTTTTTATTCTTTATTTTAAAAACAGAATTATACAGTAGTATGGGAAGACTTTGCAGAAAAGACTTTCAAATACGATCTACCATTTCCTATAACTTAATAATTATTACCTTACAGAAATAAAAACATGAACATTTTATAGGCAGATGTAAGACAATCCCTCTGGGTTCTCTGTGCAGCAAGTCTATAAAATGTGTGTTTTCAGTAGTGACATAACAGAGGGCAGATTGTTTCTGTATAACAAACGATTAGTAAGTAAAATATAAAGAATAAAATCAGCAGTTAAAACGTCTTTTACCAGCGCTATCATAAATTAGCAATTTTAGAATAGAAGAAGAGTTCTTGTAGCACAATAAGTCTTTGAAAAAGGGTCAATCTATTCATTAATGGTTCTGACATTATTGTTCAGGAAAAACAAAATGTTCTGGTATACCCACCTGTTTTCACAGTGGAATCGAGCCAGGATGTCTTTGGCTTTTGTTTGGCTGTTCAGCTGAATTGCCATAGAGACTTTTGAATGTAGTGGAGCATAAACTCTTATCACACCCTCGGGTATGTCAGACTGCAGGTATGGGGGAAAAGTGACAGCTCCCTAAAATCAATGTTCAGTACAGTAAGTCGAAGGAAAATATTGCTGTAGCTCCATTCAGAAGCAGTTCTGCTACTCTTTTGAGGTTGCTTGCAAAAATCACTGTCTGGATTCACTTAATTATTCAAAAAACATATTTACAGTCATACAAACACAAATTTGTAGATACAGTATACTAAGATATGACACAAAGACACAAACTCCTTGATAAGCATCACATAAATGCATGCAGAGTGAAGCACAGCCCTGGAATTTTAATTGCTTGGAGCAAAATTGAAAGAAGTTTTACTCTGAGATTTTTAAAGTTATTTCTGTTAACAATGGTCAGTGAACCAACAGCTTATTTCAAAATACATAAAAATTACTAGGAGTATCTGGTCTTCCTTTTAAAGACTAAATTCTCCTGATGCAGAGGGATCCAGTTCCCTATTTCCACTTTCTATAGCTTCAAAAAGATTGAAGCTTATGAACAATATCAAAGTACCATATGTTTTCTGTTAATTTGAAATTTGACCTTGTGTAGGGTTCATATGATCATCTATGAAGTTTATGCACTCTTCCATGATTAATGCTGGATAAATCAATTAGCAAGGTTTGCATTCCAGTTCTAATCCAGTTAATACCATGCTGAGCAGAGTACAATCGTCTCTCCGGTCTCTGTCCCCGGGTAATTTAGAACATCTGAGACCCAGGGTTTGTGTTAAGTGCTCTCAAAATTCAACTCAGTTATCCAAACAGAGGTTGCCTCCAATTTACCCTTCATGTTTCAGCTACCTGCCATGGCTAGTCTTGTTTTTATTAGATGCAAAGCCAATTACTGCGATCAATGAACTTGCCTTCCTGGAGGTGCAGTGACTGCAGTAATTGACTCTCCCCAGAAGCTCTCACTGTATTTCTCTGTATTTCTTCCAGGGTGAATACAGTTCTGTAACACAGAAGCCTGTGCTACCATTTTGAACAAACATCTCTGTCTCCATCTGCAGCACAAACGTCTGTCCTACCTACAATATGTTTCAGTCAATGAATTTCCAGAAAGCTGAATAAGCATTCAGCTTATTCACAATTCATATATAAAATTTATCTTTCTGGTTTGCTTTTTTTTTTTCCTTTGGTTTTCTTCCCTCCTCCCCCCCCCCAATATTTTCTCTTCTCTTCTGCATTTCCTCTGTTATCTGTATTAGGTGGCTTATTCTCTGTTTTACAATCTCCTAATATTACTTGTTCATAACTTTTCTTTTGTTCTTCGAGACTATTTTTCAGTCACTCTAGAGTCCTTGACTGGTTCCTTGATTAATTCTCTTAAAATTCACCAATCTCCATTCTTTCAAACCTCCATGGAAGACACTTGAGACTATGTCCAGGTTATTAAAGGTAGTTACTACATAGAAATACTACATATAAGCTGCTATATGGACTGTATATGTTGTTCACGTGTACAGAACATGCTTTCTTGCCCAAGAAGCAAGAAAGCTTTCTTATATGTTACACCTAATACGTAAGTTAATTCTAGGTGTCTATTCCAGTAGCATACTTCAAGTAAGTTCCTAAACTTCGTATCCAAGCCATGGAGAAAAGTTGGTGGCTTTAAGAACTCCAAAGGAAGATTTCTGTATCAGACTTTCCTAAATCTGAACCACACCTAGAGCTCTGGAAGTCCTCAAAATTATCAGCTGCTCTCCTCTGATGACTATATGGTGAATAACAACACAAACTACTTTATTAGACCTATTTTTGGTGTCTACATTAGGCAAACTGGATCTCCTCTCTGCTTAGGAAACTAGTGCAAAGCTGTAAAACTAAAGCTTGCAAAGAAAAAGTGGCCTGGACCAAGGCATGGGTAAATACAATTAGTCCTAACATGGACCATCCTGCTACTCAACTACAGATCCATGCATTTGTTGAATATCTACAGATCATTGCTGTCAAGAGTAGTTTGCATATGACCATTTTCTTATAAAAGTGGTACAAAACCAGCATGTGTTTGTAACAGCTTATAGCTCAGGCTGATGGAAATCATTCTGCCTTCCTCACCTTTTCTCAATCAATCCCCAAAGCTTTGTCTTATTGGGAAGTTGGACTGGGAAACACATCTTTCAAGATGATTGATTGATAGCTCACAAATCAGCTTATTTTATATGGCAAAGTTTCCTCCCCACCCACAGAAGCTTTAAGAGATAAGAAAGGAGGGAGGCTGGTTAAAGCTGCCCTTGAAAATGATATATTTTTATCATACCTCTGGTCTTTCAGGTCTCTCCCGTTCCATGGTCTTTCTCCTCAGAAGTTTTCTCACTCCTTTGTCAAACATCAACTGCCTCTTACTGTTGTTCATTGCTGCCTCATTCATTTTTCTCACTTGAGAAATCAGGAAGGATGGGACCTGAAGTGAGAAAACAGAGCTGAGATAATACGGTAATTCTTTTCTCCCCTAAAATTGGTGTTGGGGCTTTAGAAAGGCATAACATTTTAGGCCACAGAAACTCTAGCTATTCACAGAAGATAAATGCAATTAGTAGCTCCCTCTAACAACTCACAGTTACTCCTTTGGTGAATTGTAGACTGTAGATCATCTTTCATACCATATGAAACATTTTAGTGATATTTGAAGTTGTAGGAAATTTATTAGGAGGTAGTCTTTGCAATCCCCATCATACACTTTCTCTGTTACAAGGAAACGAGCTGAGACTGTCATCATCTTCATGCCACCCTTTGGAAGTCCAGAAAGGACTATGGACTAAACTTTAAACAGTCATTTATTCTCATTCAGCTCTAGGCCTAGAGCTGTTATCTTGTCTAGGCATCGAGATTAAGTCATTCTCTTATGCATTCTCCTGCATATAATGCTGTGCGATAGCTACCTCCAGAGGGAAATTTGTGCTAAAATGGGTGCCTTAGATAGAAGAGGTAAATCTCCATCCAGAGGTATCTGTCACCCTATCTCATTCTAGATATGGAAGACTCCAGCCAGTTTCCAAAGAATAGCTGATTGTTTCTTCTCGGAAAGCCAGTTTACTCTGATTTCTGCAGAGCTACTGCATATAGCAAAATACTTCTCTGTATTTGAGCCATAAAGAAGGAACCAGCATTACTCACTGTCCACAGGATGTCCTGGTACCGAATTAAAAGCCGCACGATGTGTGCTGTGGTGGCGGCTGCTTGCATTTCTTGTTGGTTTGCACGTTTCCCTTTGTAGATGAAGAGGTTTGGTGCAACAATCATAGAAACATTCCACAAATTCATTTTATTTTTCCCTTCATTAGCAACCACCTTCTTCAGGAACTGAAGAAAGGCCTGGAAAAACAACACTTGTTATGCTGAGTCTTGCAAAATAGCTTACTTCTTAAATGCAGCATTTTCAAATGTGCACCATGTCTGGCTCAAAAGCTGCTATATTTGCACTTGGAGATGAAATTCAGGGTGTTTTGCATTCTCATTTGGGTTACTCTGATATTTGCTGACACAACCACCCATGTCAGTCACAGAGGAATAGTTAATGTTACCAAAATCATCCCAAAATCAAAATTATCCCAAATCCTTAAGTCAAGTACAATGTCTGCCCAAAGGCTTTAAATCCTGTAGTAGAAGAAAGATATAAAGATGTTGCAATGGAATAGTTAATTTCTTCATAGATTTCAAGGTGTCCATTTTGACCAAGGCTTTTTATATTGCAATCACCAGGGTGATCATCCTGTGCACCAGTCCCATATGTGATATAACCTGAAGAATTTCTGCCAGCAACCCCCAAAATTTTAATCTGGGATAATGAAAGCAAGAAGTGCTCAGTGGTTGTTCGTTGACGTCACTTCTGCACATGCATGGCAGAATCAAAGGAAACTCGTTTCCCTTTTGGGCAGTTTATTCAGAATTTCACTTGAGTGACTAAATAGGATGGATTGCAGCTGTGGTTAGAATTGGGGTCTGCCAATGAGTCCTTTTGCAACACCATACCATCAAAACCACTGTCTTTGTATCCTGGCGTTGCAGTTAAAACATTTCTACAAAACCACGAATTACAAAACAGAAACTGTGTTGGAGAAATTTCTAAAATCTCGTTATAGATAGCAAGTAGAGATGCATTCATCTCTTCTAGTTTTGCAGTCATCACTTCTAGTTTTGAATAAAAGCCTAGTAGTAATTAAGACTACTCATCTAGCATGGACTGGAATAGTAGAAGAAATAAATCCCATTCTTCACAGAGCATGAGTAGACCTCCAAATAAGAGGATTTTTGTAAATAAACACAGGTGAAGAAGGCACCTGGACTCATAAAACTGTATCTAAACTGACCAGTGGGAAACTTTCAGAGGTGGGGGACTTGCAGGGTCCTGATGAGTAGGGGACCTGATGAAATGTCTGGGGGCTCCCAGGCAGCTTGTTCATCCAAGTTTCCTTTATGTGGAAACAAGTCCAAAGACACAACCAGTGTGTCTTCAGGTCAGAACATAGCTGCAGCCAGATCTGGGAGCTCCCAAGCACCCAAAATGCTTGTAGCTACCGTGACTGTATCAGGAAGTAGTACATGGGTTTGGGTATGGGTTTGTAAGGCAAACCAGCTGAGGCTGAGGTTCTGACATGCATGCTACGCATGTATATTTCAGGGTTTTTTTACTTCACACTACCTCCTCCGGTCTGGTCCAGTTCCCTGGGAAACCTTCAACACTAGAAATGCACTAGGCGAGCTCCTGGGAGGTAGCTTCTCATCCCAGAAAATTCCAGTCATGCAGAAACCCAGTAAATGAACCTTGTTTTTCCAAACTGTGTGATGAGCAAGCCTTTCTGAAATGGATGCTCTAGAATAAATGATGCCTGGGAGCCATTTACTGACACCGGCAGTTGGATATCTCCAGCAACTATTTCTTAATTGCTTGTAAGAGGAATTACAGCCAGGGGAGTGGAACATCTTTTCAAGGAAATGATAAAAACCACAGATGAATACTTTTCATGGTGGAGCATCTGATTACTGTTAGGGAAAAAAAAATTGTCTCTCATTTAAAATTCAAAAGCAACACAGATGGCAGGTGATAACAAAGGAAGAACTTACCTTGGCTGTGTCTCTGTTGGCTTCAGGCAGCAGCATGATCAACAGATGCAAAGCTTGAAGCTGTAACTTGATCTTGGAGATTTCTAAGAATATGAATAATTAATATTTTTCAAATCCCAGTTACAATGGGTTTGTTCTAAACCCTTGTTGGTCAGCAGTTCTAGAAACACAGCAACCACTTGCCACTTGGGACTAGCATGTTTAGATATTTATTAACCATAATCTTTTCTCCAAGTATAAAAACAATTTTAATGAGTAGATTTTTCCTAATCATCTTGGGTCTTTGTCACAGGGGAAGACAAGGCTCTAAAAAATTCTGTCTAAATAGCAAAGAGCCAATATTTTTCAGTACTAGCCAGTTTCTCTTTGTGGACAAACTACATTGTAGAAATGGATATTTGTTTTCAGAAAAATTTCAGACTGTTCTTATTGAGTAATTCGCTGAACACTTCTGCCATTGGAGTAGAGACCAATTGCTAATAACTTAAAAAGTATTTTTCCCAGTCTGGCACTCTAGATAGATGTAGAGCCCCTTGTTTGTTACAAAATACCATCATGTTTTTCAGCAATTGGTGTATATTGATAGTGTGCAGTACTTAGTAAAAGAGCTGGGGTGGAGAAGTTTTGAGATACACATTAGGAAATCAGAGAAGATCTGTCATTTGCTTCCATTCAGGGTGAAGAGAGAGGTTTGGAGAAAAAAAAAGCGTGTTGTGGGCAGTGTATCTGTTGGAAGGATAAAGTCTGCACGGACACCTTCTGTTCAGTCTTCTCCCCCAAACTGCTAAGCCATCATAACTGCATGAAGTCTGGGACTCATAAGGAGCACACTCAGATATGTGAAGGTTGCAGGAAGGAGTCACCTCCTTGTGCCCTTTAAACTACCTCATGGAGACACTGAAGACTTGGCTGCAACCTTATATAGAGGTTCTAAGTTTTCTGTAGCAATTTGCTTAATATATTCACCATCCTGCTAGTTTCACTCTGTCCTTGCTCAAGTGAATTTATAACGAGGTCAATAGGTATTGGAAGGTGCTACTGCTTTCTGCCTGGAAGAGAAATGAACAAAATGTACCAAGAAGGAGAGGGTATATGTACACTGAAAACAAAACCCGACTGCCTGAAGCTTCCTGTGACCACATATATCTTTGTACGAATATCCTGACCTCAACATAAACATGGAGAGAAATAAGGTAGATCCAGTAGAATATCAGCTAAAGGGCAGTGACCTGAATTTACCTTGCAGAAAGTTTCATTTGTGAAATCTATAATTTGTGTGAATCAGAGTCTATATATGAAAGTCATTGCTCAGCCAGAGTTTGCTCACAGATTTCAAATCTCACATTAAACAGTTGTGTCACTCACAAAAGGAGTCTATGCTATTAGCAAAATGCAGATACTTTTTTTCCATTTGAAAAAGAAAGGTTGCAGAAAAATTAAATGTTTATGCAATGCACGGGGCCTTTTCTCTCTCTACTTCAGAGAGAGAAAAAACTGACATGTTTCTTTTCTCTACTTCAGGGAAAAAATGTGACGTCTACGATTACGTTTTATCTAGATCAGTCCATACTAACTCCTTTTCCACCTACTTTCCACTAGCGTGATGAAAGCAGGCAGATATTCTACTGTGAAGAGTGGGCTTGGGAGTTCTCTTATAAACATTTTCAGCAGTCCAGCTGCATCATTATTCCGTACTTGGTCCCAGTCAAAAGTGTCTTCGTAAAATTTTGCCTCAAGTTCTTGATGGAGATTCTGAAAGATAAGAGGAACATCTGACCTTTAATCATTGCTTCTGACACAGCAGTTTGAGATCACTTCAGAAATCCCGTTATAAACAACAGGCAGGTCTAGAGCATAGTTAAAGTAGCCCTAGCCAGTAGCAGTGTAGGTACAGCCACGTTCACAGCAGGTTGACAGATAAGGTTCCTGGGGATATTTTGCAACTAGCATTAGCTAGACCTCTGCATTAGCTAGATTTCTGCCACTTACCTATTTGAACCATTTTAAAGCAAGACAATTTTGTGCAATGCCTTAGAACTAGAAAGAGAAAATTCAGTTATACACAATTTTTAGCACCATTGCTCTTTTTGTTTAAAACACTCTCCAGATATTTTGATCCTTAAGTCACAAAGAAGTGGTATATCTTCCTCACTGCAGTGAGCTTGGTAGACAATCTGTTGGCATCCAAATCCATGGGCCTTGAGCAAATGGCTTTAACTTCAGATCTTCCTGTATTTAGAAGGCTGTTTTTCTTTTAGAACAGCTATAATTAGATGTGGTCACTTCATACTAAAATAAAGGTATCAAACCATTGCTATCAGAAAATCTCCACTTAATACATGCTAAACCCCTCCTCAAAAATCACAAGTTATCTAAGACAGAATTGGTTATACCATTTTGGGTGCCCATTTAATCCTCTCATTCTCTGTGCCAGCATCTTGCTCTATAACAGTGATCTATTTTGTTCTGGAGGGTAACGAATCAGTGTTTCACACGTGTGTGTGAATGGGAAATACTCAGTAAGGTTCCTCATAGGAACAGAATTTGGCTTCAGACCTGGGTCACTGTTTGGAAAATGCGAGCTCCTCAAAAAGTTGTTGGGTTAATAAGATTGAAGGAGGCTATTGTAACAGAAGGATAGCCATAAATAATGCATCTTTCACAATTATTACTGGCCAAACACTGCCTTCTCTATAGGACGTTTGTTGCTGCTCTCCATGAGGCCAATTATAACAAATCACAACTGTAGCTCAGTTTTCAGAACATGTTTTTCCAAATGTCCTTTAATATCACACACAAAAGTGTAGTCCATTCAGACATAAAACTTTAAATAATGGATTCTGTTTACTGTGCCTCACATGAATGGAAGGAAATTACATATCAAATATGGTCACACATAATGAAGTGAAATGGCTGGCACAAAAGGAAATAGAAAGTCATTCAGGATTTGGTATATAATGTTACAATCTCATTTTTACTAGCACATTTTACTAGTTGTAATCTGGGCTACCTCAGCTTCCTCTGTATTCACTTCCTTTGCAGATAATCCATACAAGCACCTGGATTAAATTCTCTCTTTGTAACTGACTGGGAAATGTGGAACAGAAATCCTCACCTCATCAAAATCACAAGTGGAGAGAAAAATTACTACACACTTTTTGTTGAGAATTGGGAGAAAATCCATAGAAATAGAAAGCAAGATTTTTGAAAGAGAAATGTTTAATATATATATCCACACAAACAAACATATGTGTATATTTTATACAGTCCCCCCCACTATATATGTATGTATATGTTCTAAAGTGCTTTTAAAAAACATTTTGCAGTTTGTTTTTTTTTAAACATGGATGTTCCTACAGTAGACTATCATGCATTTTTACTTCACTGGAGCTTTTGTTACAAACCAGATTACAGAGAGAAACTTCTTGTTATTTCTTCTATTCTTTGTTTTATAGAAGAGTAACCTTTAATCACTTCCATATGCCTTCTCTTTCTCCAAACAAGACTGAAATAAAATTGGAATGCCCTCAAAACCTAATGTCATAATAATGTATGAAGGCTTTGAAGGATGAAATCTGGATCTGCTTTGAAAACATCTCTCTCCTGCTGGTTGGTTTGTTGGACAGACTTAAATGAAACCAAAACTCAAGTAATTTAAAACTTTCATATGGGCAGTCTAATTTGCCACCCAGTCTAGGAGAGTTACATATAAAGTCATATCTCATAGCAGCTGTCTGGCTATAGGTTGTGGATAAGAAGTGAACAAGACCCAGTACAGTACATGCAAAGAATATGAAAGCAATTTAACTAGGTAGAGCACAGCCCTGCTGTGTAATCTCCCTGGAGAGGTTGGAAAAAAATGAGATTATATGAGATAAGTATTTGTATGAAAAAAAGAGGAAGCTGAAAAGTACAGGCCAAATTCAGAGGTCCCTTCTGCAAGATGTGGCACTTTGCAGGGTGCTGAGTGCTTTTATCAACCCACAAATTCAAAGGGAGCTGGGATGCTAATGCCTATTTCTGGTGCATTTCACAGAATGATGCTTTTTCTTGTACAGTAATTTTTTATGATCCTTAGCCCATCAATGTTTAGCAATCTGCAGCATTATTCTTTCTGTGGCTGCCATAAGGCTGAGACTTTCTGCCTCAAAAAGCGAGTCTAATTTTCTTGGGATACACTATAAGAAGTTGCTTAAAGCAGCTAAAAAAAAAACAACCCAGAAAACCCCAAAATCTGTGAAAGAGGTAGACACTACTAAGCCCAGAACAAACTTGTTTTTCTAATTTGCCTCTGCCAAAGCCTTCCAGCTACTGGAATCAGGTTAGTCTGGAGACACAATTGCAAGCATTACTGTACCTCCATGACAGATTACTGGGTACCAACTAGCCTGTGTTCATAGCCTGTAAATAGCCTGTGAAAATGCAGGCTGCCAAACAGTAAATGCAGGCCAAATTTCTCTCACTTGGAACATGAAATTGTGAGATCACAGAAGATAAATGAGAAATAAAATAACACAAAGGTTAAAATGACATAAAATAAGATCTTTATCTGAAGTTCACTTAGTTTAGCAACTCTGGATTTCTAAAATAAATTAAAACAGAGATAAGATCATATTTTGGATGCCAGATATAAACTAAAAGGCTCGCTCAATGTTTAGAGGAGAAAAACTGTATTTAACGTCAAGACTGTGTTTTATATGGAACATTAACAAATGTAAAGCAATAGACCACATGTTCTGTGATTTATTGGTTCCCAGGAACCAATCTGACCTTTCACTGGTAGGAATAGAAATGCTGATCTATGCACATCAGTATTTATGTGCATTTATATGTACTCTTATTATTTTACATCGGGTCTGTGGCCCAGGAGACAGAAACCTGGCACAAGCACGTACCTTGACTCTGGAGGCAGATCCAGGCACTCGTAGAATTCCTTCAGTTTCTAAACCTGTTTCCTCAAGCTTGAACAGCAACTGAAAAAAACCCAAAACATCAAAACCCAGGAAAATACTCAAAAGGTCTTAGAAATACTATTAACTATTTTTCAGTCTAAGGATCCTTGAAACTAATTTGAAGAAGATACATTTCTATGTAATTTGCTAATGAAAACAAGCAAGCTTGTGTAAGTAAACTTTCCTAACTTTTTCTCCATATTCCTGACCCTGAAATATAGAATATGCCAAGTACAGAAACCCAATAATGAAATAGCCGCTCCGTCCTTGATTTGAGACTTGGCACTGCTATAGAACAATTAACACATAAACATATTAATAAAAGGGCAGATACACTAGGTAAAACACAATGGTGTTTTGAAGGAAAATTAACCTCTGAAAAATGTTTAAGTCTTTCCACAAAGAGCACAATGGAAAGGTCTATAGATAACATACGTTCCTGGGAACTGAGAACTCAGATTAGAAAATGATCCCAGGATATTTGAGCTTGAAATTTCTGTGAATAGAGAAATACGCTTTCTACTCTAATTCTTTATTTAAAAGAAAAAAAAGTTTTAATTTTGCATAATTTAGAACAAGGAAAAAAATAATAATTTCCAAGCATTTATTCACACAGCTTTGGATTTTCACCACCAGCTCTGCTTCATGCCCTAGCTTTTGGATCTAATTTCCCATAGTACCTTGACAGGGGGACTCTGGAGCTGATTGCAAAGTCATATAAATATTCAAGTACAGACAACCTGTAGATACCTTCAAATCTGTAAAGACAGCATCATCTTTTATCTGATAACTGTGTGTGACTGACCCTGAGCGTCAGTGCAGATGAAGGAAAAATTAATCTTGTGGCTGGGCAGGTCAAATTATACTCACTTTTTGGAATATGAGGGGAACTTTTATTCCAGGAACCTTCTTTTGATCATTCTCCAGCAGTACGGTAAGAGGGACTCCAAATAGACCAGTTTCTTAAAAATAATAACAGCAAACATGAGAGAGAAAATACAGCCTCGAACAGCTTCTTAGCTATGCTGGGCGGCGCCTGGGTGGCCGCCATGGGGATGGCGCAGCACGGTACCTCGTCCCCGCACCCTCTCTGCACGGTTCCTCTTCAGCTCCACCCCCAGTGCATCGTAGAAGGCCGTCAGCTCAATCAGGGAGAGGTAGCGGATCTTCTTCATGTCTTCAGGAGAGAGGTCTCCAACCTCTGTCAGTCCAAACCGGCTTTTCCGAACAATGAATTTCTACGGTAGAGATGGGTCACATCTTTATTTACCCAAAGTTTACAGGATGTGAATTTATGTTTTGAAGGAGATGTCCATATGGGATCAGAAATCAGAGTAGATGGATACACCAAAGAGCTGAGCTACAACCCTATGTACTGGCTGGGTATGTTGACATAACTTGCATCCATCTGACACATGAAAATAGAGCTTCTGGCTCACCATGTTGCCTTGCGATTTGTCTGGTAAGTGGCGCTGGAGCAGAGGTATTACCCTCAGTGCCTGTACACCAGCTGGGACAAACGAGTTACATGCTGCTTAAACTTTTGCCCAGCTTCAGCAGGATATAACATTTTGCTCTGCTTCTGCCTCCCCCGGAGCATCTTTGAATGCTGTTGAAGTAGCTGACATGTTTCATCAGGGACATGGTTGTATATCAATCCTGTGTATGTTTGTGTAATGAATCCATGCCTGCTTTGCATATTACTATTAATTTATGAGGTCTTATAGGACAGTTCAAACTGAAGATCTGAGGAAAAGCCCAGAAGCAAAATCACTTAGTCCTGATGCCAACGTGCCAATTTACTGTTACTTTTTATTACTCAAGAAGCATTTAAGCTTAGAAACAGGACTCCCAGCAGCTAAGAAATTATTTATTCAAGTAGGCTTGAACTAAGAGATACTTAGTAATTTGGGGGCATGTGAAGATGTCTACATATTTTAGAAACTGCAGTGCTGTGGACCAGCGCCAGGAATGCTGTGTCATGACAGAAGCATTTGTACAAATGTCAGAGAGAACAAATACCCATCAGTTTTTGACATAGTTGTTAGACAGAATAACAAAGTCATAGTAAAATACATGCTTTTCAAAGTACTGTGGATCTTTGATATTGTATGGGTTTTTTAAATTTAATTGTAATTTAAACCAGTAATTGTTAGTCAAAGGTATAAATAAATGGCATTACAAATCATCTCCTCCCTTTAGGGAACTGAGTGGAAACCTAGCCTTTAATAATGTTTTGCTTCTGGATATTTCAGCCCAGTCCTCCCTTTTTTAAACAAATATGGCCTCAATAAGCTTAACCCATCTTGAGATGGAGGCAGTCAAACAGATTAAGAAAAACACAAGCAAAAAAAGATTTTATAAGTAAGAGAGGAAAAAGGACATGTAGATCATGTAGGGTAGGACTTCCTAAATCACATTGCACATGGTCTTTCAGTAGGAGTTAATCTTAATTAGGGGATAAAGAGTGAAGGGGATGGAAAAACTAATTTACATGCTGTCTGGGTCATTTTAGGCCAGAATCTTCCCTCCCCAGACTGCAGCAATGCCACTGTTACTCTTATGCTTAGAATAATGTAATAAAAGCTACATGGAGGATTGTCTTCTAAAGACACAGAAAATACTAAAGAATATCTATGCATTTTGGTTCCAGTGATGAAAAATGTCCAAAAGCAAAGCACAATAAATCATCCTGAAAATAAGAAAAAGTCACAAAGTATACATGTATTTTCTGAGGGGAAAGAGAAAAAGCAAGTTTGACAAGGAAAAACGGCAAACACTCCAAACCGATTACAAAGGATAGCTACAGTGATTTTCCGTGGTGGCTGACTGTCTCCCAGGGTCATGATGATGTGATGCAGTGTTAACAC
Source organism: Scolopax mira (assembly GCA_004320125.1). Taxonomy (NCBI): domain Eukaryota; kingdom Metazoa; phylum Chordata; class Aves; order Charadriiformes; family Scolopacidae; genus Scolopax; species Scolopax mira. Next base: position 695,610 of record BJBW01000344.1, on the reverse strand, counting down.
AAGGTTTTGGGCTGTGCCTCTTTCTTCTGTCCTGTGTCACAATTTTCCAGTGATTTTTCTTACAAACAGTGGAGTCACAACGTGCAACACTGAAGGAGGCTGTACTATCCTGAAATTAATTACTAGTGTTTTGGCTAAGGATCGTGTCTGATATTGTGTGACATGTTGTTTCTATGTGGAACTACACAGTCTACTAAAATGAAATGCATAGTGATTGATCATGGTCCCACATTGGGGAAATCGCACGTAACCCTGTGCAGACAGAGATGTTGAGGTGGCTCTTCTGGCAGCTGCCAGGGGCATGCTATTTTATGACATAACCTCTCTCAGCTCAGTATACTCTATCCATGAAGCTGGTTATAATAATGGGTCAGACCTGCCCTGGAGAACCTATTAGCAAGGAAGTATGATGTGCACGCTTCAGTCTGTCCCTGTTGTCTCACCTTGAGGAAGGGGGGAACAGCCCTTCAGAGTGTAGGTGATTAGTCTCTCTGTGTAACAGAGCAGGAGGTGATTTTTTGTTGAGGTCTCTTACCATCTGAGCCATTATGGGAAAAAGCAAATTCCATGAGTAGCAGCATATGAAGTAAGAGAAATGCCAGTGTCAACATCTATGATTGTTGACTTAACTTAGAAACTCTGTTTTGATGACCTCACGTATTTCTCGTGTATTCTTCCAAGCACACAAAATGATGTCCTGCCTGCAGAATAGTTCATCTGCAGCACAATGTTGTCCTTTTCTAATACTAGTCAATTAGCCATCCATGGGTCCATGATATTCTGGCATTTTCTTTTCCCTGTTTGTCATCAGTTTCCCTGCTCTATCAACTGGAAATTGTCTAAGCTGTTGCAGAGAACAATTTGTGTGCACAGGTGTTGTTGTGAAGGCTGGGGTCCTAGCTTTACAAGGACAAACCTTTAGTTTGCCAAAATCATGATGAATGCAGAGATATCCTTACTCTCTACTAGACACCAAATTATCCACACCACAAAAAAAAGCCAAACACACTAAAGCACAGGGATTTCACACCAGTTGTAATCTACTTAGGGTCTTATCCCTCCTTTCATCAGGGAATCTTAACTCTGCATCTCAGGTTCTTCCTTGGTGCTGCCTGAGAGGGACAAATGGATAATTCTTGGACAATTCAATGTCTGTGTGGATAGCAACAATTTCAGATTAATTCAGGACTTTCAGACATCACAACATTCAGGAAATGCTTCCAAATAAGTTATAGCCATTTCATACATTTCACTAAAAAGGTGGCATCTGAAGCACAAACCTAATGCTCCAGATTTTAGTAATGGAAGTTGGGAGGGCTGATGGAAACAGAGAACTGACTTCCTTGACTTGAAGAAATAATTTCAGATAATGACATGTCTGCTCAGTGCATGTCTGTTTGGATGATATGATATGGTAAACTCTCCTTTAACCATTCATGCAGCATCCCCTGTAGCATAATTGCCCTGAATGCTGATTGGAGACAGCAGTACTGCTGCAGGCCTAAGGCTTGCTTTCCCCCTTCATCTGTGAAGTGCTTTTAAATCCCTGTGTTAACAAAGGCAGACAATCTGTGGGGAAATAAAGTAGGAAAACAGACCAGCAATGAAAATGATTGTTAGTTTTAGTGCCAGTAACTGGTCTTTATTCCGGTGTGAAAAATGTGTGGAGGGTGCAATACCACCTGCAATGGGCACAGGTGAAAACCAGGCTTGAATATCCAGTTTAGCTTTGGTGCCTCTCTGGGAGTCAGTCACAAGGGGCAGGGAGGCAGAGCGGGCAGCCTCTCTGAAGCACACAGAGCAAAGGGCAGCTAATGCATCTTAACAGACCCCAATGTGCTGGGGATATAAAACAGGAAATTCCTAGGTTAAAGAAAACGATTGAGGAAATATGTCAAGAGCAAACTTACAGGCAAAGCAGAGTCTTCCTTTTTGAACCTCTGGTTTTTTGGCCATTCTTGGGTTTTTGGAAGGACCGTAATGGATTCTGAGAAAGAGACCTCATAGGAGAGCTCTTCTGTTATGGATGGGCTGCCTTTATCTAGTCCGCAGTCTAGACAGCTATTAGCTGAAAATAAGAGAAACTATATATGAATACTGGATATATGCTTGCATTTAGTACAGAAACATTAAAAATTTCAACCAGGATGACAAAAATCTTGAAAAAGTAATAAAGGAAATGCTTCAAAAGGAATTTCAGTGTAAACCACAGCATGTTCCTGTTTTGTCTGGAGGAAATAACCCCTTAGAAATGAAATCCCTAATTTCATTTTAGATTACCTAACTTGTTGCTTTTCGTGAGAAAGATAGTCAAGCTGGAACTTCCTGTTTATCAGCAATTATCAAGTTTTTGTACTCCATCCTTGTCTACCAAGGCCAGCAAACTGGGTTGGCACTTGTATAACGAAGTATTAAAAATAAAAGTTCCTGACATAAAAATGCTGTTGACACAGTTTCTTGGGTCACTGTTGACTTATTTACAATCATAAGACATTATGCATACGCTTATATGCTCACATACATATATTTCTCACAATTGCTAGTTTAGGTGGTTAGCATGAAAACAGGACTCAATGTGAAATCTTCCAGTTTAAAAATCACTATATCTGCTGGAATTTCTGGTAGACATTTTGAAATTTGTTATTGTTTTGCTCTAAAATTTAGTCACCCGATGAAACAAGTGGAGCCCAGAGGAAAATTTTTGAAATCAGTACAAGTACAGAAATAGCCTATTTTCATGGAGTCCAAAGTGTGATAACATGCATGAATTCCAGTGTTGCGAGCTTTCGTGACTGATCTCTCACATCTCAGGACAATTTTACATTTTCCCTCAAGGTCCAGCTCCTAAACACACACAATTGGAACAGAATCATAATTTTCATTGGAAGTGAAGTAAAATCTCAGTCCCCAGACTACAGAGAAGAGTTTACTAACATGACTGAGGTGCATTCAAAAGCCATAGAAATTAAGAAGTGAATTGAAAATCATTACATGTTTTATAAACATGTGCATGCCCCATGATTTTTGAATCATTGCATTTCTAGATACAGGGACTTAAACATTTTTTGCAATGCCCTTTGTTTTGCAAGTATGGTTTGCAAAAGCTAAGTGTGTTATTAAGTGGCTTCTGAACCGCGGCCTTAAGTGTTACCTAATGGCCAAGCCATTTATGTTTTCCATCACTCTTTCCATTCTTGGGCCTGGGACCACAGACTTTCCATGGTTCCCCTGGCCATTTGGTTCCTCATCTGTTCTAGTACAACTATTTGCAAAGCAGAGGTATCAGCAGAGCAGCTTTTGCATCCAAGGAAAATGTCTGTGTCACTATATCCAGAAGTAGACATCTAAGACACTACTTTTAAAACTCAGGTATTCATATCCCTTTAGTTCAGCCCTTCACAACAGTGATGGGAAGAGCTTTCAAAATAAAAGACAGACATTCCTGTAGAAGGCTGCTGACAGTTATGCAGGCACCAAACAGAGCAGAGCTATCATTTTCATTATCACTGCCAGTCACTGTCAGGGGAAAATTGTTTAAGAGATGTCCAAAATAACACCATTAGTAGACCAGAATAACAGGGACAGAAACAGAAAAATGGCAACTTTCTAATACTACTGCAGTACTGGGGAATAAATGTGAAGGAAATACGCATCTTTCTTGTCATGATTTGCAACAAGTAAATAAACTGCTGCTATATTTTTGACAAAATTCTGCACCATATTGTTCAGAGGTTATTTTTACCTTCCCAACCTTGCAAATACAAGAATTTTTTTAGACAGTGATTCCTCCAGGGCAGAAATCTGCGTCTGTACAACACCAATCTTAAACGGAAAACTTTGATTCCTGCATGATAAACTGACAATGATTTTAAGGAAATAAATGCAGCATGACCCCAACACGAAAGAGGAGACTAACCTCAGAACCACAAAAGGATCTTTCTGTCTATCATTTTCCTAGGAGGAAGTGAACACTGGTTACATGATGGCATACTCACAGCTAACTGATTTCCAAACTGGCTTCTGCCCAGGAAGCTGGATACCATTAGAAGGAACTGGTGACACTGGAACTGTCTCAAATGTGAGCTGATAGGCAAGGAAAAATGATCAGACCGCAGTGAAGGTAAACGTCTATGGATAGAAACTGCTACAGTTTAAGCAACGGCGTTATTATTCTCAGTTTACACTCTTTTGCCAAGTTTAAACAACCTGTAGTGATTCACCAGAGCACATCTTTCATTGCCAACCCTGAAAATTAATCTTCCCAGGCTGCACAGACTTGGATCATGTTGAGGTCAGTAATATTGCAGTTCGCTGTAGCTAATGAGTCCTGTCCTATATAATGACTGAAATTAGCTAAGTAAATTGCTGTACATAATTGTACTAAGTGAAAGGTCCTCATCAAATTGTAATCCATCCTGCTTCTAATAATTTCAGCCACAAATCTTTTTGAGGACTCTCTGACATATGTCAAACATTCACTCCTTGCAAGCACCTGTCAGAAACCAAGCTGTTCAACCCCTTTCATGATTTGGACACCAGCAAATTATTAACAGAGGGCTGTCCTCCCAAGGATTATATACTTAACACATTAATCAGTGAATTGAAAAAACAGGGTTTTTTTTTGAAAAAAGACCTTTTCTACAGTCAACCTAATTTTTTTCCGCTCCAGAAATCATTCTGCACCTTGTGAAAATGGGGGAAGTGTGTGTGGTGCAACAAAGAAAGGGCTCTAAAGCCGAAGGAGCGGCTTTCAAGCACTATCACTTCTTCTTGGCAGCCTAGTTTTGTCCTTTTTTTCAGCAGTTTTGGGACTCATCATAAAGGCAAATCTAAGTGTTTGTATGTATGCAGGGCAATAGCAGCTCATCTCCACATTCTTGGGTAAAAAGACCAAATGTCAGGAATTAAAAAAAAATACTCTGGAGCATGCTCAGTGAAAATAATTACAATGCACCAAACTATCCTTGTACTTTTACATCTGTTTTTGCATCCTGGTGGTCGCTCTTGGAGCCCTCCCCCCTTTCTCAAACCTACCTCACCCCCACCAGCCTGATGGAGCAGTTCCAGCTTTCCAGCTGAACCTCCAGCTAGGGGCCTGGATGAGTCCAGAACAGCCGCTCTTTAAATTGCTCTTTAAATTGCTAAATCGGCTGTTTATCAACAAGTAGCAATGCCTCGGGGCAGAAATTTTTTCTTCCCCATTTGTAGCCAATGCACAGGAGCAGCATTCAAGCTGCTAAAAAATGCTAGACATTTAAAAGACAGGCAGCTTTTCCAGTTGAAAGCCTGAAATAATGTTGCAGTTGTTTTATTCAGTCTTATTCTCTGAGTTACTTGGGTAACAAAGTCAAATGTAACATGAATAAAATATCTCCTGAGAGAGTACATTCAATGGCCTGCAAACTTGATAGCAAACAGGATTGGAGTCACATGGACTTCTTTTACTGGACTTTACGTGGACTTTAGAGAAGACTCTAAGGACCATTGATGGGTTTTTTTTAAAAAGGAGAGCTGTAGGATACTTTTATAATAAAATCCCATAACCCTTACACAAAAGGTTTTAGGACATTAAAAAAAAAAAAGAGATAAATTTCAGGTGGGAGTATAGAAGTAAGGGGAGAGTTTAACTTGCCTCAGCAGTTGGGAAAATCAACATAGAAGTAGCTGTTCCGCTGGTTAAGATCCGGATGGAGAAATTAATGGCAAAGGTAGCAACTAGCTTTCACTGCTCAAAATATCTGACCCCACAAACAGTATTCAGCACAGATTTGTAGCAAATCAAGTTTATTAAGAAAATCCAAATCTTTTCAGCCTTGTTACACAGGTGAAATCAATAATGAAGCAGCTGCTGCAACCAGGTTTATCTAAGGACAGTGGAGCTGATGGAAGGGAGCTGACAGCACAACTCTGCCTTGTGCACAACAGTGCTTGCAAGAGCTGGCATGTTGCTCTAGCCTCTAGCAATTGAATATCATGAACCGTGTACTATATCAGGGATAGCTAAAACCACCATATTCTTAGTCTAATTTCCCAGTCTCCACAGGGAGATTGTATAAAAAAGCCAAATCTCTGTATCTTTTGTAAAAATCTCTTCCAAACAGAACCAGCAACCTCTCTTCCCCCCCCCCCCCCCCCTTTTTTTTTTTTAATCTGAGGATAATTTGATACAAAGAAAGGAAAGCTTGGGAATAAGGTCTTTTAATGCATGAATTTTCAAGATCCAAATTGTGCCTTTAGTAAAAATGGAGACCAAAAAAGTTTGGAAGCTCATGCCTTAATGAATGTGAAAGGGCAAGAGTCAAATTTTATCCTTAACTATATGGAGACAGCTTTATTCATTTTGCTAGGGCTCCAGTGAAGGCAAGACTTCTCATATCCTGACTTCTGACTGAAAGTGATTCATTAGGCAGTTCTCATTATCTAGTACTGAAAATGAACCCAGTGTTTACTGGTACAATGTACACAGGAATTTCCAATGGGAAGAGGAAACCAGAAGAGCAAGGAAAAGATAGAGATGAGGTAGATAGTTCTTTAATAGATACCCTCATTGTATAAGATGTAAATGCAAATCATTGGAGCACCAAAGTGACCAAATTCTATTGTCAGCCCTGCAGTGAAGGGAAATTAAGGCAAAGAAGGATAGCCTTATAACTCTGGTTGGGTTACAAGTTGCTCATGCTTTAGATATATTTATATTTCTGAGCACTGTCATCACAAACACATTTTCATGCAAATAGCACTGTGTTAGTTAGTGATTCTTATTTAATTAGGACACGATTTTCTCATGCATTGCTCAAGTAAAGTGCTCCTATAACTTCTGAAGAATTTTAGCTGATCACAATGTACAGGTTTGGGCTGATAATGAGTACGATGATTTGTTTCCTTCCTCCAATACTAAAATCAATGTTTCCCCCCAATTTGTATTCTGCTGTTGATTTTTCTAGGCTTTGAGCACTAGCAGAGCCAATAGCTTCTGATGGAAGCAGCAGGGTACCAGCAGTAGGGAAAATCAGGCCACTTTGATTAATAAACCATCCAATTTAAATCTCCGTTGTGTGGCAGTCAGTCAAGCCTGCTGCATGTAGGCCTTTCTGAAGAAGAGTAGAGGCACCTCAGCTGGGGCAGGCTCTCCATTGAGTCATTGCTCTCAGAGGGGCAAGGTACCACAGGTGTTGCATTTTGCTCCTGGGATCACAGTACCTTTCCAGGGTGGCCAGCAGAAAAAAAACCCAACCAACCAAACCAAACCACAACCTGCCAAAAAGGAGATATGGCTTCATCTCCTTTCATTTCAGTCCAGTTGGGCTGTTCAGAGAACACTCCTGCCCTGAGGGGATGGAACTCAAGGCAGGATGAGGGAAAAGCACCCTTTACTCTCTGTTGACCCACACAGACACTGGCCACCAGGCAGTAATATCAAAACATCCAGCAAGCAGGGCTTTTCAGAACAGAGAAAAGGAACTAGGGCAAATCTATCTGTTTGTTTTGGTTTGCTTTGCTTTTTTATCCTTTTCCATTTCTTTCCCCTCTCTGGATGACAACTTTCTATGCTTCTTCAATGGTTCCCTAAACCTCATCTCAGGTGACCCTACTGAGATAATCACCTTTTCTGTCATCATTAGTCACAGAAGAGAGCAATTCTTCCTGTGACCCATCCCTCCAAGCTCCTGTAGTGTTTAGATTGTTGGGAAGAAGATGTAAGTCAATCCTCCTAATGGGGAGGATTATAGGTTTAGCTGGAGCAATTAGAGCTGTTTTGCTATTTGCAACATGTTTACTTCTTTCATTCCCAACTGCAAAAAAAAAAAAAAAAAAAAAAAAGATGGGAAAGAAAAACTCCTGCATCTCATTTCAAGCAGTCTTTTTCCCAGCCCATCTTCAGCAGCTTTGCTGAAAAGATGTGCCTCTCCCTGTTCCCTGTTGCTCTTCTTTTTTGGCTGGGTGGTTGTTATTCCAGATCACTTTCCCAAACTGATTAATCACATAGATTCACCGATAGCTGCAGTGCCATGCCTGTGGCCACAGAGCTTGAGCCCCTTCCAAAGGGCTGCTCAGAAACCCCTCTGCTTGGGGCACAACACCTGTGATGCATGCCTGAGGAGCTGATAATTAGGAAAAACTTTATAAATCCCATAATAAGCAACAGAGACAGGAGCAATGGTCATTGTGAATGCCCAAAGGGTGTTAGAAATCTTGCAGGCCTTGAGAAATTCAATCTATTTCTTTTGTAGCCCTTTGGAGGGAGGTAATGGTGTGCTCTGTTTACCTACATTTAGGTAAGCATCCTGCAGAACTGCAAATATTCATGGGAAGAAGAACTAGAAGTCTTAATTACTTTTTCAGTCCTATCTTTCAGACTTTCAAAATGCAGAACTAGTAGGTGAGCTGAATTTCAGAGGAGGTAAAACTGATTTGAAGGGTAATGGCTCTGAAGCTCCTGATTCTTTTAGCAAAGTGACAAAAAGAGGTGAAAAATAAGCAGGTCAAAAGCAAATCAATAACATACCTGCCTGAGAAAACAGGTACAACATTCATTTGTCTGATTGAAATTCATTAGGAAACTTAGATTTTATTGCAACTTTTAAAAATTTTAAATATATTAAGATTTACAGATACTTGAATGGGAGAATCGTGCTAATCTAATAAGCGCCATCAACATTTTCATGTTCATGCAAACATGCCTGAGGATTTCTCATGCAAGAAAGTCTGCCCACAGGAAACTACTGGATGCTTCTGGATATATTTGTGGAATACATGCAAGAGGTTCAAAAGAACCCAGATACTTAAACTGGAGACAAATAAATTAACTCCCCAACCATTATGTGTTTGTAATTTTAATATAACTATGCAGCTATAGTTTTGTCTCCAATGTTTTGTTTTAAATTCATCCAGGATGCCAAGACTTGAGGAGAAGATAGGACCAATAGCAAAGGACAAAACAATTTCATAATGAAAAAGTGTTTCTTGGTGTTTTGTAAGGGCAAGACCTTTAACATTAATTTCATTAATCATAACAAGGTGAGCTTGTGAGCTTATTGGTGAGTCTCATTTAAGATATCATGAGTAACGTGTAAGGTCATGTGTTGAGCATAGGACTAAACTCACACCATTGACTGCATTCACCAAAATCAAAACGTGTAGGGATTGGAATTGGTGCGTTTAGAGATATCCTCAGGGAAAAGTGGATGAAACCACCAGAGGCAATGCTCATTTCTGAAGCCATGAAACAAATGAACAATTAATAGATTTTCATTTGCTACACAAGTGAAATGTAACTGCCAGTGTACCTGTTGCAATCATGCTGGCAGGTGGTTAATTGCTTATGCATATTTGAACCCCAGTCGCTTCATTAGAGAAGTTTTACTTCATCACTGAGACTGGCTGAGTAAATAGCAAGTGTCCCCCGAAGCCAGCAAAAATTTGAATAGCTGCCAAGAGTAACTCACCAATTTCCAAAAAATAAGGGAGTAAATGTTAGTCTTGATAGGAGATTGCAGGAGGAAGGCTGGTAACAGATACAACATTATGTTACAGATTAGTTGCAAAACTGCTCACCATCTATTTTATTTGGTTTCTTCCTTTCCTCTCCAAATGCAGTAAATACAGCATTAAAAGTCTGGACTTAGTGTCAGGTACTGCTATTGGCTGTCTGTACATTGTCAGTGGAAAAGGGTTCCTGTCTGGTAGAAGCTTTGATGAGCTACTTGCAAAATGCATAAAAATTAAGCTCAAAAGCATTCACTAGAATGCATTGGCTACTTACAGAAGAGTCATTGGTGCCAAAGATGTCTCGCACATCCCGGACTGTGTGCTTGTTCTTCTTCCTCAGGGTCTGAGTGTAGGTGTTGTACCTCTTCTGTACGGCAGCAGCTTGAGTTCGGGTCAGAGTGGACAGCAGGGCTTGGCCGTCCTCCTCTTCAGCTCCCGAGATCAACGTAGACAAACCTACATCTTGCAGCCATTCTGCCTCCAGCTCCCCTTCTGTGGAGGAAGAGAGAGTATTACCAGACCTGTCATGGGAGGGAGAGGAGGCTGAAGAAAGGGAGATAGCATGGTGTATTGTTGCCTTAGCCTTTACCTAGAAACTCCACTTCCAATCTGAAGCCACAAGTGTAACTTAATTTAGGTTTATCAACATACTGTCAACTTTCAGCTTGGCAGTCTCTGCACAGGAGAGGCATAGGAGAAGTACAGAAGTAGTCGTTTTACCCTGTGCATCAACACAGTCATGTGAAGAAGGCAGGAGAGTGCCCAGCCTGACACAGCAAGGTTGCTAAAAACTAACCCCTCTCAAGAGCATAAATCCCCTTGGTTACCGTTTATACCACATTGTACTGGATGAAGCCATTTGCCAGGTGGAAATTAAACTGGTATTCCTATTAAAATAACAACAATACCAAACTGGTGTATACAACAGAATAATATGTTTGCACGCTAAAGATGAGATTTAAGATGCCAAAGTCAGCTGGACATCAGACACCTAGTGAAGATGCCACAATAAGAGAAATGTGATGTCCTGCTAGTTCAATAGACTGTTTAGAATAAGATTGTTAAGATCCAGAGCTGCTCACTAAAGAACAAGGGTAAGGTAGTTGTCAAAGAGGTCAGGTAGGGGTGGAAGATGCAGAAATAGCTATCCGTGCATGCAAGGTATCCTGATTTCTAATAATTAAAGACTGCCTAGCACTCTACACCCCAGTATTTCCTAATATATTGATTAGTGACAAATATCTTCTTGAATCTGTCCCTAACTGGTTCAATATGGCAGCTGATTCCACAGTGAATCCTTTGTCACTCTAGGCCAGTGAAAACCTCCTAGTTTACCACCTCTAAATCATTTAGTAATTTTAAATTTTGCTGTCATTGTCTTTCTAGTCGTTTGCTTTTTAACGTAAACAGCTGTAGTCTTTTAAAATCTCTCTTCATGTAGAAGATTTTGAGTGCCTTTACTTTAGTTCTGTGAACAATCCTAGCTCAGCAATATGCTGCTTGAGACAAGACAATAATTGCATTCCGGCTTTGACTGAAGAAAAGGTATTACAAATAAACATGTCAAACAGGAAATGGATTAATTTGCAGCATGTTCTATAAAACACCTACTGAATGCACTTATTGTTCTTGTCCCGGCACTGGTCTTAATGGCAGGTTGGTATTTCCACTCTTCCTTTATTGCCTCTTCTTGACACTAGAATGCAGGCAGATTGATGGATACCAGTTTGCTGTGCTTTGGCAGTTAGATACACAAAAAAAGAAAATTACAGGGCTGGATGGTAAGGACAAGTGAAAGCATCTTACACATGTGCCTTCATGGCTTTGTCTCTTTACAAAGCTCTACAAAAATATCTGCTTCTAAAACCCCTGCTCTATTTTAGATGGGGTGTGACCAGCCCTGTATCCCATGAAACAGCTTTTCTCTGCTCAGGTCCTTTCTGCATCCTCAGAATGACAGGCTCTCCCTTTCCCTCCTTTGTAAGCTTTGAACCAATGTTTCTCCTGCTGTCCTCACTCTTCTTTCTAAGGTCTCATTTCTGTGTACCACTATTCTAGCCACATCCATTCATGTTCCAGTTTCTTAACTATATTCATATTGGCTTTTGTCCTGACAGATTCTTTCCAAGAATTTACTTTTTAATCAAACTTGGCTTTCGTGATGCTATGAAAAATAGTAAAGCAGACATGAAATTGTGCCTGCTTTCCAGCCACCCCTGTGACTTGTTTTCTCTGGCTGTTGCCCTTTTCCTGTTCCAACCATTCACAGACAATAGACTAAAAAATAACGACAACAACCAGAGGAGTAAAACTGAGGCATAAAAAACCCTCAAAATTTTATGACACATAGGTTTAATAAGGGATAAAAGAAAAACATGTTGTTTTACAAAATATTACTTTTACAGTGGCACCTACTTACAGCAGGGTCTTGATTCTGTGTTTGATTCTGTTCCACCAGAAGAAAAACAGATAATCAAGAGGGCTCCCTCTGGTTGGTAATTCTCTTTTTCTCATAGAGATTGCCAGGAAAGAGGTGTGCCTTTATTTGAATTTCAGATATAATGTCCAATAATAGCATCCCAGCCTTCTAACACTAAGTGTTAAAACATTTCTTTGCATCACTGCCATTTTAAATGCCCCATGGCTTCCTCTTCCCCTACATTTTCATCCCTTGTATCACTTGTTTTGATCTGTTCTTTCTTAACCTTAGTTACTAATGTCAACAAAGTGTGCTGATGTCTTCCCCTTGCACATGTGGTCTGGCAAAGAACAGCTTTGTGGTTTTGACAGTATCAGCAGTGACTGGATGCTGTCACCCTTTGGTTTCCTTATGGATTCTGCACCTCTCCTCTCAAAGACAACTCAAAAGGGTGATGAATATTTGTTTTTATTTTGCCCTGGGGAGTTTTACATTGATTTTCAGTGATTTGATCCTTGGCAAGGAGTATTATCCTATTAGGAGCTTAATAGAATTCACTGTTATTTCCAAGATTTATAATCTTGGACTGAAAATATTCCTGAAGTTAATAACTAGAACAAGCATTGCCTGGTTGTGTGTGAATGTATGCAATATATATGTGTTTAAAACAACAGTATGAAGGTAAATTAACTGTGGAGATGTATTGCATTTTATCTTTCAGTCTCATTTTTAATTCTGGACAGAGGGGAAAAAAAATCAATGCAATGTAATGAGGTGTAATCAGACAGAAGGTAACACAGTACTGTAGAGAATTTGCACTTTTGTGAAGATTTAACTCAGCAGTGATGAAACTGATGGAAAAGTTTCTGAAAACATGGAAAATGGGCTCCAGTATTGCCTTGTCCCACTGACTCACCCGGCTTGGTAACTAACAGATATGTGGCACTCCCCTGACTGTGAAGACAAGTCAGGGATGGCCATTTCACACTGACAGCTGCATGAAGGAGACACCAAGAGGTTCACAATCTCTTTCTGGGGTCTCCAAGGTAGAGAGCGTGATAAGACAGGAATTTTTCTAATATGGTCAAACTGAATGAGGCAGATTCCTTTTCTGCTTTCCCATAACAATAACCATAAAGTTTCAATGCTACACCTTGACTTATTTTTATTTGACAATACAAGCTGTCACAAAGCAGTGCAGTTTGGATTTAAGGTTCCGGACCACAACCCTGGCAGCAGACCAAGTCTTTGGTGAACAGAGGTCTTCTCTTTTTTGCTTCAAGGAGTTCCCTACCTGGAACTAGTAAGCAGGACGTGTTCCCCATTGAAATGGTACATGGCCGGTATCTCTGTGTGGGATGCTTATCGTGTCTGATTACTTATTTTGTTGCTTAATAAAGTAGCACCCTTTCCCCCTTTTCACCCTTCTTCCTGGTAGCAGAATTAATGACATCCCATTGCACGTCAAGGTAAGAAAAATACATCGTCACTTGTGTTAATAATTGAATGGAAAAACCACACCATTGTTTCAAAATCTATCCCTAGATCAGTAGTTATCAGACGAGTGGCCATAATTCACAGAAAGGTTGCAGCAGTTACCAGTGGGTCATGACCTCAAAAGAAATTTGGTTTCATCCTGTAGTAACACCTGATATTTTGTGTTGCACAATATAATGCATTTGTAAGTTGGGTCATAACTGGAAAAAAATGAGAACTGTTGTTCTAGATATTATCGGAACATCTAAAACAAATCTGCCTTGCAAAAAGTTAGTGTGAAGTATTACATGTTTTTTCAAATATATTATGAAAAATGAGAGGGGAAATGTTAAGGTAACAGAATGAGGTCGTAGTACCTTCAGCATAATTTATATAAATGATAAATGAATTTTGACAACTGGAGAGTCTGAATGATGTAGGCATCCATCTGTTCAGATTTATCTCGAATCTCTCTTTGAATCATATCTAAATTGCACAAGCTCAGACAAACAGGCAGATATCAAATTTCTGATAGTGGCAAATGATATCTAAGTAAAAACTGCTTCAAGACTTTTATAACTTCTGATTATATCCTACCAAAAGCCAGAAAGTTGAAAATTCCAGTATACTAAATGAACTTTTTGGTCCTTTTACATGCTTTGGTTTATTTTATTTAATGCTGGATATGAAGTTTTCATTTGGTGCCTCTCTTTTGTGAATTACATTGTATCTGTCCTCCTGAAGTACAAATAAAAATGGTGCAAAAAAACCTACTTCAGAAGTCAATTACCAGCCCCAGTGCATAAACCAGGTTGAATTATTGTTTTTCTGCAGTAGTCTCTCATACATTGACCGTAACATTCAGAAGTAGAGCTACAATGATCACAGACCCAACTTAGCACTTTTGCTTATGCTGAATGACAAAAGGAAGGAGACCAGGGCGTTACTACAGAGACAAGGCAAAGCCAAGGTGTGAGCAAGTGGTGTTCCTGTGCTTACCATCAGCAGGTTTGAACTCCAAAAGTGTTGCTTCTTCAGCTCCATCTTCACTGCTCTCCTTGATGCTCTCTACTTCACACCAGAAGTCCTCCATGGAGGTGCTGTCCATGGAGGCCTGTGAGTTGGAGCGACTGAATGCAGGAGGGGGTGCTGACTCGTTGGAAAGCATTCTATTGATTCTTCGGCAACGAGGGAGAGACTTTCTGAAAAGAGATAGAGATGAAAAAAAATAATTCTATATTTCTGCCATGCCAAGTTGTACTACACAGGCAAAGCATGCGACTAGGGCTTCAACTGTGATTACACCAGGGAGCAGGGAACAAGATGTTGTTCCCTGAACAATTCTGGTGGTCTTCACGATCTCTGTTGCTAATTACAGTTAGGGATGCAAATTTATTTTGCCTCTAATAATTTATCTCTTAAAAATACTTTAGAGTTTCACATTAAAAACACCAGAGGGGAACTCAGGAGGTGTAATTTCTATTTCTAATTCTGATGAGTTAGAAAAATCTAATCTCTCAGCATCTAATGAGACTCTGGAAAAGTATTTTAACTTCTTTGTTCCTCAGTTTATCTTTGTATGCCTTCCTGTTTTGCTTACTGACTGAAATGCTTCAGTGCAAATTTCTTTGGGGAGAAATGATCAAATTTGGGAACCCTGAAATATTTTACAGACTGGTCTTAGCTCCAGAAAGGAATTAAAAATTTGAAATATTTTAATTCAGAAGAATAATTACCTTTTATTTGAAAATCCTTTAAAAAAATAATCCATTTTAAAATTAAATTAAAATAAAAAAAATCTTAACAAAATTTGTCTTTGAAATGTAACAATAAGTTTTACACCAAGCGTTTATGCCAAGGTTTTGATCAGGTTCAAGAAAAATTCTAATTCACTAAAAATGAAATTTCAAGTGACAGTTCAATAATGTTGGAATCCAAACAGTTTGGATTTGTTCTTACTTATTTGTTCTTGTCTTTTTCCACTGTCAGTTCTTGCAGATGAAGAGAGTTACAAAAGTTCATACAAAATCTTGTAAATAACTGCTACGAAAGTCTTGTCTGCCTTTGCTCTTTCGCATTATTACGACTTCAATACTGTAAGAAGCTTTTGTAAGTGTAATTAGCAGTAGTTACAGTAAACAGTAAAAATAACCACAACAATATTTGTACAAAGGAGTCAGGAGGTAACATAATTACAGCAGAGAGCTAGACTACAGGAATTAATGGAAAATTCTGTCATAAGGTCTTCTGGCCTTCACTTATCTGAATTAATTCAAATGCAGTTTCCCTTTCTCTTCCTTTTCTTTATGGCATCATCCTGCCAACAAGCCTTTGTTTTAAACCACAGGCATCACTTTTACTCCACTGAAAAAAACCACCAAACTTCCTTTTCAGTATTTCCCTCCTTGTCAAAGTTTTCATAATGGATGTATAAACAATATACTACTTGAAAACACTGACTGGACGTGCTTCCCCGGCTTGGCACTGGTGCCTCTGCTGCATCCCCCCTGGCCAGCAAAAGGGCTGGCTGTTTCCCTGAGGCTGCTGGAACCTCCTCGCTTCATCTGGGTGGTCCCAGGCAATTCCTTCTGGGTTAGGTCTGAGCCCCAGTCAGGGGGGCGGGTTGGAGGGGCTGCGGTGGAAATGGTGGAGTACAACAAACCCAGTTGTGGACATTATCAGTATCAGGCCTTTTTGAGCATGGTGTTTGTAAAGGCGCTTCAGCTGCCAACCTGCTGTGTGTCCTCACGGTCAGCTGTTAGGAAGGAACGTTCTCTGATGGGTGGCAATGTTTCCACAGAATGATAGGTACTCTGGTGCTGTGAAGACACGTCCTCCAGAAGAGGAGTGCTATCTATCTGCAGTGTTTCTATCCTTTTATTTTTCCCCCCATGAACAGCAAATGATTGTTTGCTTTTAAACATAAATCTGAAACTGTTACTGTTTTAATTAGAACAAGACACACTAACCAAATCTGAGAAGAATTTTTGACACAAGTGTGGTTAAAGCTACTTGAGTGCTTTCCATGTAGCTCTCCCTCCGGGGAGAGCCAAGCTTTTCAGTCGGCTTGTGTTCGCAAAGCCTCAGTTAACTGGAGTAGCTGATAAATCGCGATTACTGTAATCATGGATCTGGAAGTGTTTTCTTCTCTCTTTCCTCCCTGCAAGTCTCACAGGACTTAAGTATCATGAACTAATATTGTACCAAGCGTCCCCAAGCAGAAGTTTTAACCAGCAGAAGCAGAACGCCTGAGGAGCAGCCACTAAAAACGCACAGCTGGGAGCTGGTGGGGATGGGGGAAACGGGTCCTGCCAGCCAGTGGCTCACGGCCGTGAAAGGCTGTGCTCTTTTGTTTAAAAGGTGATAGTGAGCACAAATAAGGAAAAAGGCAAAACTTCCTGGCACTCTAACAGCATTTGGGGCCCCTTTTCATCGGGCACTTGTACAAGCAGAGAGAGAGGCCAAGGCCAGGGCTCATCTTCCACCCTGGCCTCCTCCGTGGCCTGGGGCTCTGCCTGAGCCCCTCAACGCTGCTGCCCACAAAGCCAGTCGTATCCCTGCTTAGTATAAACCTTCATGAGAAATAAGTCCCTACATCTGCTTTATAGCACAGCCCAAAGCTCCCAGGGCAGCGATCACAGGAAGGAACGCTCTCGCCACTCTGGAATCAAACACGTGCAGGGATGAAAAGAGGGCTTTTTTTTTTTTTTTTTCTTTTCCTCTGGTAGCGTCACTGGCTCCCATCTTTTAGTCATGGTCAGGGAATTTCAACATTTCCTGCCCTCCCAGTGTGAATCTTGACCACGACCCTTGTGCTTTTCATCCACCACACCAGACTGATCCTTGTGCTTTGACTCCATCCGCACTTCAGCTAGCACAAACCAGGGATTTTTATTTCACCATATTAGGAAGAAAGACGCTTGGTGGGTTCTTTCTTTTCTCCCCACAGCGAGTATGCTATTTTGTAATTTTACCATACCAAAAAGCTAAATGCAAAACAGAGCACGTAGCATGGCAACAACTGCTGTGACAACCAGATTTACCAAACACGTCTAAGGTTCCTGGGTAATTAACGTGCATTTACAACAAAGTTAAAAGTACAGAGTTTATTTGGAAAATCAGCTGAACAAAGTCTCCTGAGAACCTTATATATGAGGTTTGTTATCTTAGCCTGGATTAAATCAAGCTGTGTAAAATTCCTGTAACAAAATAGGTTAAGCAGAGGTGCTTTATTCTTACTGGTAAACAGCTGAAGCTTGCTTCCAGGTGGTCTGGTACAAACCTTCTGCAATTATTCCGAGTCTGCCTATTAAAAGCTCAATGCTTGAAAAGACCACCAGCTGCCGTTTTGACCCATATACCTGTGGCTTTTGTCCTGGAGGAAGTGGTCTTCCTTTTATGTGATAATGGCAGTTGTCTCCATTTCCTCTAGCCAAAGCTGATCAAAACAGTTTCAGGAAAAAAAAAAATCTTAACTGAGGAAGCAAAGCATATTCTTCAATGCTTTTAATTCATTCTTGAAGGACAATGAATGAGCACTGACTCAGCAAGCTGCTGGCCTGTCTCAGAAACAGCTCAACCTGGGAACATGTCACCTGGGAACTCTCCTAGAAGAAAACCTGTGTTCCCAATACCTTTTTCACCCTCAGGGATTTCTGGCTTGTTTGCTCTTTTTCCTGGTGTCTGTAGAGAAGTTTACAAGTAATCTGTTATTCTTACAGAACATTTAAAAGCCAGTCTTGTTAGGTAAGTAGCAATCATGCAGCTCATACTCAATTTCATTTGCTCCCTCACACACCCAGGCAGTGGTGAGCTAATCTGAAAGGCTGACTAAATTAAACACAGGAGGGATTGCAGATGCTGGCTTCCTAGATGGAAAATGCTGGGAGAGAAAGACAAACCTTAAAGCATGAGCAAAAAGTAAAGTGAATTTACTGAAGGAGATGAAATTATTTTCAAGGTGGAATTAAAAAGAAAAAAAAAGCTACACACACACAAACCGAAACCCCAAAAGAAAAAAAAAAGGGAAAAGTATATTAGAATGGCCAATGTTACCAAAGAACACCTCTATTACTGGATATTGGTCACAGCAGAAAGGGTTAAAGAGTGCCAGTACGGAGAAATATGCTGATATCATGTAGAAAGCTTTCTGTGAAAAGATTTTTCAAAGAAGCAGGCTATTTCCATGGGGCACAAGAAGGCTGATTGAACTGTGTGTGACTCTGGTTTTGCCTGGTGTATGTTTGTAACACTGATGAAATGCAATAGCAAACCAGAGCCACTGAACCTCTATTTTATGTTCTGTGTATCGTGGAGAAGTGTGCTGTTCTGGGTCTGACAGTACATACTCATTTCAGGATAGCCAAGCGAAATCCAATCACCAGTTCTTACCCTACCCCCAAACTGAAAGTTTGCCAAACCACACGAAGAGCTGGCTCGGTGATGTCTAATGATTTCTCACAGGCTGACTAATGATAAAGCCAAGCTTGTGTTTTCACTTTAATTAAGTAACGGGTGGTAAAGCATCCATAAAACAAATGGGAGCAATAAAGCCATCTTGTAGTTAAACCTACCATTTAATCCTTGTTTATACAGAGAGACAGGACATCTTACTCTTGTGGGTCATTATCCTTCATTTCATTCAGTGGGTCCTGAACCTGCTTTACCACAATTAGTCACATTTATAGGTATGGGTATGATTAAGGAAGCAAATTCTCCTGGTCATTTTACGCCCAAGATCCACTTTCATATTGAAATCATTTCTGTCAGTGTAGCCACTTAATCCAGTGAAGTCAGTAGTGCATGAAAAACACCACAGTGGCAGAGTACAGTGTTGTTTCCTGTTCCCAAACCTTTCTATTCTTCAATTTGTCATAACAATTCACCAACTTCTGACAAAAATTATTACCCTTTCTCTGCTCAGCTCTTCTGAAATTTTAAAAAGGGGGATGGTAATTTGCATTGGCAGGGAAATAAACTGTTTTGCTCTTTATTAAAAGCTATATTTTCCTCTATTTTTAAATGTTAGGAACCAATCATCTGCCAATATTTTATTTATTTATATATAAAATGTATTCAAAATCCAGGCAAAGGAAGAGTCTGGCAATTTGAAATAGTATCTCTGTGCACAGTTCATGGCACAGTTCACTCTTGCCCCAAATCTCTTGTCTTCTCGTTCCTTCCTGATGACCCTATTCCAGCACTGTTTGCTGCCTGTTTCCTTCTTTCCATGCTTAACAGCTTCTGCTCACAGAGGGACATATCTCAGACAATATCCCACCAACTCTGCACTTTTCTGTCTCTTATCTTGCAGATGTTAGCCAAGTTGTAAATAGTGAATCCTAAAGTTTCTCCTTTTGCATAGCAAATATTTAATGTACCATGCTCATTGATTTCATAGAGGTGTCATCCATCCTCCCTTGAAATAGAGTGTTTGAGTAAGAAGTAGCAAAGGATTTTGTTTCATTAATTATTTTCTCATCCCATTGCCTACCATGCCTACCAAAACCATATGAAACTCATTTCTTTTTGATACAATGCTGTATTTGAAAATAAGATGCGTTATCACCTTCCTGAATCAGCTAGATGTGAAAACACAGGAATTCAGTAATTTGCATGCCTTTGTATTCTGTGAAACATTCTACAAAATATGCTTCCGTCAACTATTAATTTTACTTCTAAAGATGCTTTTCTGTCTCCAAAAACATTTTTTGTATGTAAAGGTTTAATGGGTCTTAATATTTAAACACTTAAAAGAGAATAGACATAAGATTTAAAGGATTTAAGAGAGTTTCATTTCATCATTTATAACTCATCTGCAATTCATCAAAGTGATGGCAGGAGCCAGGAGATTCAGCTGTGGAGTTTGCTCACCAGTGTTACCTGCTAGCTTTTAAACATGTATTTCACCTTGCGTTCTTCAGCTCTCTGTTACGCAACTTTTTCATGAGTGGTATGGAAGTCCCCTGTCTGGAACAAGGGCCACATTGTGACCACTCTGTGACTGAGCATGGAGATTGCAGAAGAATCTCTCTCTGTTTGTGCCTTTCAGTATGAGGGCTCTCACAATCAGACCCTTTGAGCTAGGGGAGTGCAGGGAATATACTCTCTAGGTATTGCCTGTTGGCAACGATGACCTTTGAGGACATGACCCAGACCTCTCCTCCACACTGGCAGTCACATCACTTCAACGCTGGCCTGAGTGACAGAGACAGTGCACTACATGGCTTCAATGCCTCTGTCAAAATCTGAAAGGGACTCTATTTTGTCTTCATTCTCCTAACAAGGCTGTTTCTAAAGGGCAGCAGGGATTCCCAAATGATGAACACTAACAAGAGTACATTCTGTTAACTGTTTTTTTTCAAATGAATTGGAAAATTCTTTTTGTATAGATTAAGAGGAAGGAGGATAAGCTAGTTTTAATGCTGAAGACTTAAGGACTTGAGCAGATCATGGTAGAGAATTTAAGATGTAATTTTTGGTGGGTATGGGAAAGATAAAAAGCAGCTAGATAGGGCCAACAACAGGAAAAAGCTGGTTGTGAGCAACAAGTTTAGACTTCTTAAACATTTCCAACGAATTTTTATTGTTAGGGGTGACAAATTCTTCTGTTGTGTTGATGCTTGCTTAAGTCCGATTGCTTTTATGTGAAACAAATCCATGTATCTAGGGAAGACCAAGGTTTTCCAGGAAGAAACACAGGCATGCGTGGCCATGTACTGTGGGCTTAGGAAATCCCATGCTTCCAGGAAATGTTTGATCTATTGTGCATGTACAGTACAAACTATTTGTGTCTGAGCCTACCGGGTATGACAGTTCACTGTGCATAAGCCTCAGAGCTGATGAAGACAGACCTGATGAGCCTCCAGGAGTCCTGGGCTCATTGTCTTTGTGAGGCACAATTTATCCACTCAGGTTGAGTAGATGCCTCCAAAAATTCCAGCCGACTGGCTCTCACCCAGGCAGGTCACTGGGTAGCTGAACCCCAAAATCCAAGGCAAACCCTTCCAATTCCACCTGGACTGAATTTGAAATCTAGCTGTTTATCAGGCCTGGATTTACTATTGTAACTTTACCATCCTTGGTATGAACTACTTAGTTAAGCCACACAGTAAGAATGAGGCAGACACATTTCATTCTGCAGCTTGGTGCTATCAGCTACTGAGTGTCTTACCCAAAGTAGCAAGCAAAGATGAAGCAGAGTCACATGAATGAAAAGGAGCAGGGGAAGCACAAGTGCGCTAGATCCCCTCTAAACTCTGGTACTGGACCAAGTTTAATGCTGTTCACTGCATTCCCTTGGTCTCTCCTCAGAGAGCTATCTGTAGTAGTGAGGAAGCTCTCACAAAAGGTGGTAGAAAAGCTGTGTTTCCTTTTTGCTTGCTACTGCTCTGGCAGTGTCACTTCTAAGGTAAGTAAGCACTCCTGGGGACAGCATCGCCTCAAGCCAACTGAAATACGTCAAGCCACTACGCGTGCATGTGTGTGCAGCTACAAATACCAAGGAGGGTGGGAGGAGGAGGATAATGTGCAGACTGATCCAGAATCTTCTCTTACAGTAAAATTGATAAGCCTTTGCCAGCAACTCACACTTAGCCAGATTCATTATTTATAGCACAACAGGATACAGTTAAAACTGCAGGAAATGCATAGGTTCGAGAGCTCCAATGAGGCTTAAATCGTTCAACAAGCAAAGAAGCAAAGCAAGTAAAACCTACAGGGGATGTGAACTGGACAGTATTAAAAGATTTTGGCACTAGAGACACAAAGTAGATTTTTTAAAGAAACAGAAATATTAAAATAATTATCAGGCATGAGGAAACACTGAAACATAAAGGGTCAAACTTTCTATAGCTTTTAGTACAGTTTCTAAAATTGCCTGCATTTATAAGGCAATTGGGGAAGAATATATATTTATTTTTATTTAAGATCATTCTAAAATCCTTTCAACCAGCATGATTATTATCAGTAAGGAGCTCACGGTTTTTATACGACTTTCTCTCCTGAGGCACTTCAAAAGACAAATTCATTCATTTTGGTGGAATTAAGGTAATGACATAAAGAACTGAACCATAATTTCTACTGGAAGGCTTCTAATGCAACTATATAAATTGCAAGTGCAAGCTCTTTAAGCTCTGGACATAACTGTGAAGGGAGGCAGATGCTTCTCGAGTGGATGTGTGAACGAAACAGGTGCTTGAAGCCATGCAATAGTCTTTGAAGTTTTCTTTGTGTTTAGTTTTAAGTAAACTCTAGCTGTTACTTTCTCCCTTCCTATAATTAATACACTCTTTGAAGTAAGTGTCACCACTCCTCCCATTACTTTTTTTTTTCAAAGGCTTCAGTACTCCAGCGAAAAAGCAGTACTTATTCTTCTTAGTTATTGGGGTTTCCCTTAACTGTGTTTTAATTTACATAGAAGGCAATGGTTGAGCTACAAAAAATGAATATATAAACTCTCTAATATGTTAATTTTAGTCATGAATGCTATAAGTTACCCTGCAAGACATATGAAAATGTTTTAAACATTGTGCTTAATGGTATTCACAGTACTGGACTGAAGTAATGTGAAACATTTAAGGCTATGCAACACACATCTTTTAAAACTATTTTATTGAAAAAAATGCTTATGTGGTGAAGATACTCTTGAATCTTTTGTTAGAGTGGGGAGCAGCTTCACATTGTCACTATAAAAATACTGGATCAGATTCTCAGATTGTTATAAACTGTTATAACCCCGCTAGCTTAATTTATCCCTTATGTTTAAATTCAGAACATCCTTCTTTGTGGTACTGCTAATGTTGAAGTTATTACAAATCACAAAAATTTCATGAGTAAATGTGTTTCTCACCATTTAGATTTTTCTCTGCTGCTCTTGCTTGGCTGTCAGGCAATTCTGAACTCTCAGCTTGTATCTTCCATGGTGTATTGTACTTTGTGGCATACTGAATCAGTCAGAAGGAATGAAAAATTTGCTGGAAAATGTTCTAGCCAAATAAAAATCAAGATGTGCATATAATTCTATTTTTTGCCTCTCAAGCACATTGGTAAAGATTGTATGTGTTATTTCGAAAGACTCCCAAATTTGCTGAATAGACTGTTCTTTTGTTAATGAGACTGCCTAATAAAGCAGTGCAGATAAAGAATGCGCAATGAATAAAGATGAATCTTGGAGAATGTCTCAAGGCACAATGTTCCTATTCTTACCTGAAGAAAAATGGTTGTGCATCAGCTGGAAACTGATGGAAAGTACATCAACATGGAATCTTGCCCATGTCCTGAACAATCTGCAACTTTATTCTGAATGACTTGGGGCAACATGAGGTCTCATCTCTACCTCTAACTCCCTTTGTCCCTTTCCATTCCTCTGTCTGCAGTCATCCCTGAACCCTGTCTCTTTCCCTTCCTTTTCCATTTTCCAGAAAGCAAGTTCTGCTGGGCTGGTCGAGAGCCTCCTGTAGAGGTGGTGCAAGCAGGGCAGCTGATAAGATCTCTATACAGAGAGAAGGTCATACCAGTGTGGCCGAGGGGGTGCTGACACACAGGGCAAGAGATGGGAATTGCAGCCAATATGTGTGATCCCATGTGTCTCCAACAGCATTTAATATCTCCTTATCAGAAGAAGTCACACACCTCTCCACCTAGTTCTAAATATTTACAAAAAGCTCAGAATCAAAGCAAGTACGGTACTTTACATTCTAAAAAAAAATAAACTACAAAAAAATCCTAGACATGGGCTAGGCAATATTAACAAAGGTGAATCCTCTTGGTTCTGCTGAAGCCAACAGAAGTTTTTGCTAATGCAGTGCACATTTCACCTTTAAACTTTAAAAAGTGAGCTATATTCAGTAGAGTTTTTGATGAAGATTTTTGAGGGATACAATGAACAACTAATTTCTTGCTAATTCATTCATCTTCTTTTTGGTCCAAATTTTATGGTGTTTCACTCACTTTGAAATTAAATAATAGTATATTATTTGGTAACCTCTCCCATTCAGGCCATCAATAACTGTATAAACATAATTGTGTAAGCAATAAGCTCAATTTAAAGCTGGTAGAAGACTGATATTGGAGACTGATCTAGAGAATTTTAATTTATAATGTGGGTACAGAAATGTGTTAGCAAGAAAGAACCTCTTGAACCCATGATGCTAGTATAGTTACCAGTACTATGAAAGGTCATGGTGAGATGATAGGAGATGTAACTGTAAGAATGGACAGAGGAATAAAGAGGGAAAGGAAAAAACAATGCATGTTCTTCTACTTTGGATAAACAAATCCAATTAATGGGGAATAAAGGTTTACTGTGTTCTTAAAGTGATTTCTAGGCTTATGCTAAAGAGACAGGAGGAACATCTTCATGAGAATTTTCAAGACAACACCCTAAATTTCAACTGACATTTCTCTAATTTGAGTTCAAATGTTCGTATTATGTGCTTGACCTTTCTATGTAAAGAGCGAAACAAATCAACTATGCTTCCAAACAGCTTCAACTCTACAGAGAGCTGGAAATGTTTGACTAGGTTACTTCTTTACAATGCTCATAAAAAAGGCAAAAATGAGAATAAGAAAAATCATATCTTAAATGGGAATACTGGTACATGATGTAAAGCAGCTTTCCAGTTTCCTTCAACTACTTTTTTTTCTCCTGCTTATTTTATTTTAGAGATTTATCTGAAATATTTAATCCATGAGCATTCTGAGGGAAGCAGCAGCACACCAGGTATTTCAAAGCTAACTTTTCAAATATTCTGCAACACTTGAAGCTCTAAGAGACCACTAGTATTTACAAAACATGGTGCTTTCATCTGCAATTACTCAAGCAGTCCTGCTGAAGCCGGCCAAATGGCTCTTGTGCGTAGGGTTTGGAAGTTTAAAGTTAATGACACCGGGGGAGTAAGAGGTAGCTCTTGTAAATCTCTGAGGAAAATGAGGAAAATCTCTCACATTGAACAGAAGTCTTAAAGGCTCAAAAGATGTAGAGGGACAATATTGTCTTAAATTCAAGCATCTTAACATAAGTAAAAAATGCCTCTTCACATTCTCCTCCACGTGAAGCAGAAATCCTAGATGGCCAGAACCACGCTAGAAAGTTCTACAGCACATTTTGTAGACACCATGTATTATAGGAAGGCATTGCTCTCAGCTATTTTGACAGTTATTGGTTTGTTCTAAGCTATTCTGGGTTTGCACCAGGCACACTGGGAGAATAGAAAGAGGACTTTGGAGAATTGCCTCTTCAAGCTGTGTTGAATCTGGAATCCAGATGGAATTCGAATCCAGATACCAAATCATCATGTGGTGGATAGTAACAGCAGAGTGAAAAGCTTGGTAATGACTAAAGCACTTCAACCACCCCCTGTAGCATTTAATTAACTATAAGGGCAAGAGCTAATTCAGCAACAGGACCAGGCACATGTTGTCAAATAAGAATTATGGAGGGAGGTGAAGTGACATCTCTAAAATCAAATAAATATTTTGCTACAGAAGAGGGTTAAACATACAAGAGCTAGTTCGTGACTTAAAGCTATGGTACACCATGAGTAATAAAACCACTAATCTTTTATAAGTCCTGCAGAGCTTGGCTGAAGTTTCTGATGGAGATTTGTCAGCCCTGTACATATTCTTGGCTGGATAGCCTCTAAAAGGTAATTAATATTGCTATGCAAACATAATAAATCATGTCTGAAAACTCACATGCTCATGTCAAATGAGTACAACTAAGCTGTTGTTGTGCCCTCTGTCATCATGAGTACATGCTCCTCTTCCCACTTCTGCATAGATAAGAGCCATGATCCATGCTAGGAGGTGAATATTCACAGGGCATTCATCCATCTTTTAATGATTGTGTTAGATCTTTCACTATGCAGACACTTTATGAATGTTGTGAAGCTGTAATGCTATCCTTCCCACGAGGACACCAAATTACTTATCCATGCTTTTGATATAACACATCTTGGCTGAACTGTTGCAGTTCTCTTGCTCTGGAAGATTTCCAATCAAGGGCTATATTTACATCAGTTACAATTGATTCAAAATGCTTCCACAGGATCTTGAACAGTCTAATGCAGCTTCATGAGTTTAATCCAAAATGTAGATGATAAATATCTTTCCAGTAAAACAGGGTAATAATCATCCTTGTACCTCTAGTTCTTTGGTTTGAGTTGTTATCCCTGGTTGGTATTCAGCCACTGCCTGCACCCCTATCTTTTTAGGACTTCCATGTGACTACAGATTATGCTTCCAAAAGGGATTTAGGCGGACGGTCACCTAATTCCCATTTTCAGAAATGGCTGAAGAATTCAGGAGCACAAACCCCACTATGGACTTACAGGGAAAGTAGCAGCTCCTGCACACAACGTCAGTTTTGAAGGTGTCACTTGGGCTTTTAAGTCACAGACAGACTTTTGAAAATTAGCCCTCAGCTCAATTGTATACCATTGCACCCTTTGTCCTTGGAGTTATTTTTTCTTCTGTAAGCATTAAGCTTACACAGTTTCCTGGGACTTTGACCACCTAAATTCAAGTCTTACATTTAAATTTGGCTTTGATTAACACAGTTGTTATTTATTCTTTTGCTTGGCAGGAGTTTCTGTAAGACCACCATAAAGTCAGCCTGTTTGTATTGTATTGTAGTGTTAAACTCCTTTTCCTTTATGAGACACATACACAATATCCTAAGGGGAAGATCACTATACATATACACGGATTCATATCCACACATAAATATACATATGAGTACAGATCAATGATGGGAACAAAAGAAAGGAATACTTTAGGAATCTCAAAACCTTTGCGAAAAATTCTAGATAACTCATGAAAGGGATTGTTTTGTACAGCACAAACCAAGCGATCTACATTAATTTGCTGCCTAAAGGAAGACTAATTTTAAAAAAAATGGAATAGACTTTATTCAAAGTAAATGGAGTAATTTGGGTGGGAGAAAGATCTCTCAAGAGGCATTATGATCATATCATTATATCACTAATACACTGTTCACCACCTAAGGTTTTCCAAAGCAATGCATTTAGAGAGACTTTCCAATAAAAAATAAGTAAGAGAGTTGAACAAAATACAATGTTGCTTAGATTTGCTAGGTTAATTTTAATCAGAATTTGGTCATTACCTTAAAATAGCATCAACAGTGGAGAATTTCTAGCTATCCAGAAATATATACATTTCTATGTCTCACAGAGACTTTCTGAATTGGGAATCACTTTCTGTTTGCACTGCAAATCCCTGCCTGAAAAAGCCCTAACACCCAAGAGCCTTTTCATTGCATGACAGGAAAACCTCCACTGAGAACAGAAGCAAAACTGTTGATGGGAGGTCTCTCAGAATTCTTCCATTTGTGTGAAAAGGGAGTCACAAAATCAGAATAAGCAGTTTGGACAATCATTTATTCCAGGAAGCCCTATCTCCCATCCTGACAGAACACTGCTGTGACTCATAATGACACTGCATTTGCTGAAAAAAACCTCCATTAGTGCTAGAAGTATAACTATCCAGTAGAAATTTCACAGTAATCCTGCTGATCTGATCCTCTGTTCTGAATAAATCATTCAAGAATCTAGGTAGCAAAATTTAAATCTCCGGGGAAGTCTCACTGGATTTCCATCCAGTGACACTTCATATTTGGCAAGGGAAAAAGAAAGTACCTGCTTTTTCATCCTGATCAAAGTCACTTGAAATTTATTATGTATTCATCAAATTGGACTATGATCATTATATCGTGCTGCTCTGCAGCTTCTGATGTAATTTCAAACTTCCCTTTGATCCCAAGTATAGGCCTCGTGCTGCCCTTACAGAGGGAATAAAAGGGGAAGAAATGCTTGAAAAGTTTTCCCCAAGGCAAGGAGTATCATTTCTGCTGATGGTCATGACCCCGGCTCATGATATTTTGCTAGAGGGAGACTTTGGAATCAGAAAGGTTGTGCTGGCCTTTTCAGTGCAAACTACTATGGAGCAAGAACTGCTAAAAGAAACTCCTCAAATATTCCTGATGTTTGCTCTGTTGGTGCAAAGCTGTGTGTGTCATGCCAGCCAGCAGGTGAGAAATCCCTCCATGATAGATTAGAGAGCCTGGCTGTGAGCGCTGGATTGGTGGTCTATTGCTTGCATTTATTTAGACGACATAAACAAGCTTCCAGTTTCCTCAAAACAATGTGGATAAGTCCTTGTTTCCAAGTCCCTTGAATTTCTCCACTTTTCATTACTGGATAAACAGTTTTATCTGCTCTTCATTATCAGTCCCCTTATGCCCTGGATTTTTACCTGGTTACCAGACATAAGCACCTTCAAACTGAAAGTATCCATTAGAAAGAACTTCCACTACCCGCAAGTCCTTGCCTGCCACGTGTACAGAACCAAGCAAGATTTGAGCACAGTTTCAAAAATTTGGAATAGGATAATGTATTTGTGAATGTAGAAGCACTTTAGCTCATTTAGCCATGTAATCTGTATGAACACATCGCTTAAATTGTCAGACTTGGCTTTTTTCCAGTGGACTGATATCAGTTGTTAGTTTCTTTTTTCCTTACAACTAGGTTTGTATAAAGCTCTACTTGTGCACGTTAAAGTCTGGTCGTGACACTGAGCTGAAATACACATAATTGTCATAGACATCTCCATGATATCAGGAGGCAAAAGTTGAAAAAGGCAAAATTCTCACCCCAAATCAAGTGAGATTGAAAATGGGAAAAGCTGTGATTAATCCAATTTGAAGTAAAGTTTCTGCTCCCCCTGGAACGTTATTCCAGCAGAACATTTTTTTAAGCAGAATAAAGGGTGAGAAAAAAGTATATAGTAACAGACTATAATTTTCCAGAAGCACATCTTGTTAAAACCTTAAATGGGTTCATGTTAATAGATGCTTGAGATATATATTTTCATCCATCTTGAGTCAATGCAAAGCATGCATATGCCCATCCTGCAGTTGCTTTCTCTTGCGCTGTGTCCAGTTGTTTTTCTACATCAGACCATTTTTTTTGTCCCCCCCTTTCCTGCCTGGTAAAGCTGGAAAATTCCACTAGTGATAACTCTGACAGCTTGCTCCCCCTCCTGTCACTTGTCTTTTGAGAAAACAAGAGGGAGGGAACAGGGTCTGGAAGGCTAAGAAGTTACTGATTTAGTAAATTCTGCAATTCTTACCTCAGAGCAGAATAAAGCCTTGGTGTTATCCTTAAAGGAGCAGAGCAGAGTCCTTCTGAAACCCAACTTCTTCATGCTCCTAGAGGCAGTGAATCCCTCCTCAGCCTATGATCACCAAGTTGCATATTTGGGAAGCTATCTGACAGCCTGTGATAGGATATTCTGCCTCTAGTCATACAAGGGCTGCGGGAACAAAGAGTGGTGGAGCTTCTAGCCCTTGTGGGAAACAGACTGACAAGGCTACATCACTATTTAAAGAGTAGATGCCTTCAGGATAAATCCTCTTACTGTGTTTTCCTGTTTGTGTCAGAACTTAAACCCTTTATCCATTTCCTAGGATGAGAAATGAAAAAGTAATCAGCAGCACTAAGCCGCACTGTAATTCAGGAGTGTCCCTGTGCGGTGGCTCAGAAAAGACAGAGCCAATTTATGTGTTTTCTGCTAAAGGGATATGAGACACTACCATTAGCATAACACAAAAAAAATCATCAATGACCAGATGCAAATTAATGAGGAGCTCTGTCTGCACAGAGATGGCTGCTCTACCCGGAGCAGAAGTGTAGTGCACAATGCCAGCAAGGAAGGAGAAACGAGCCAGAGTACAGCTGTTAAAAAATCAAATATTTATGGGGAAGGCTTTCTTGCTTTTCCTACACTGGGACAATCAGTGGGAGGCCTAGATGAATGCTGACAAAAGCATGCACCAGGTTTCCTATGAACAGTGGCCCAGAATTGAGTTTTGGCCACAAGACAGATAAAATGTTGAGATTTGGGGATGATTTTCAGCTGCAGCTGGGGGATGAGGAAACACACTGTGCAAAAAGTCCCCTACCACAGGCTGTTAGTGCCATAAAAAGAGCCCTAAGAAATAAGTCTTAAGCATGGAAGGCATATGAGATAATCGAACTTTACTCCCTCCACCAAATCTTTGTTTATCCATTGAAATACTTAAACCGGTCTGTCAAATTTACAGCATTCCTGTCATCATTCCTCCAGTCTGAAATACAGGAGGAAAAGCTGACTTACTGGTTATAAGCTTTTTGATATCCTTCACTTCCTCCAAAGACATGGCCAAAACCCTTCAGGAGAATAAAGGGAAAAGAAATCCTGTTATTTAATCAGAGAAAGAAAAAAACAAGTGGGCTGAAACAAAGAAAAGAGAAGGGAAAGGACTTCCTGAACTAGACACAGATTTCCTAAGGGGACAGAAAAGAGCAAAACCAGAAATGGTTTGGTTTTACAGTTCACATTGAAGTAAAATTTGTTTTATGTTAGTTTAAAGGTGACTTTATGTCACCTTTCTGATTCTTCTGGTGAACTTTTAGGATTATGTAAACTCCTGAAAATTTTGAAAACTTCTGGTCATTTACCACTGTCTGTAGGTCTTTTTAGGGATTGGTACGTCACACCTTAAAGGATAAACTGCAGGGAAGAGGATGGCTGAGGAATTTGGTACTGTGGGGCCAAAGCCAGCTGGTATTGCTTTGCATGAAACAATACAGTCATGATAGTCCATATCATCCTGACTAAATACTTTTATAGTGTTACCTCCTGCAGGTCTTCAGAGGCAACCTCCAGGCTGACTGGTCACCAGACTGCCTTCCCCACTTCCTAAAGGGCGTTTTCTCTCTTCCTTTTAATTGCATGAGAGACTACA
Organism: Scolopax mira; assembly: GCA_004320125.1. Lineage (NCBI taxonomy): Eukaryota > Metazoa > Chordata > Aves > Charadriiformes > Scolopacidae > Scolopax > Scolopax mira. The sequence goes on along the minus strand of BJBW01000344.1, from coordinate 664,420 downwards.
GCCCCTATTACTCTCCTTGAGCTGTTGCTTTATGAAGAAATTAATTTTTTACCTAATTCTAGGCTTTGTGTGAACACTGAGATAAATATGGGTTTAGAATTGCCTTTTCCCAGAGTTGTCCTCTGTTGGAATTTAAATGAGCCTCGATATCAGTGACTTAGGTTTTCATAGGAATTAGGGTGAGATTTGGCTGCACGTAGTAAATATGAAGGCAGGTTCCCTTTTTCAACCCAAATGCCTTGCAGCTCCCTGCTTGTGCAGCACAGAAAAATGTGGTCAGGGAGGGAGGGGAGGAAGCAGAGGCTGGCTTTTGCAGCAGTTCACAATGAGCATGTCTTCCTTCTGGCTGCTCTTGGCAATTAAAACACTCCCTGAGCTTCAGTAAGTGCTGGATCCTCTTGTCTAACATTAGGCGTTGAACTGGGTCATGTGAGATAAGACCCTGCTTGCTGCAGGCTGTTGATCACAGCCAGCAGAAGGAAAGTCACTTCCAAAAAGCAATTCATCTAACCTATGGGGGAGAGGACAATAAAGGACTTGCCACAGAGCTGTTAAATGCTCTAAGTGCATAGGTGCTCACTGGGCATTAGATCCACTTAAAATTAAGTGAACTGTGACCCTCTCCTTGCATTGTCCTTTCACTTAACATATTTTACTTCCAAAATACAGTATTTTCTTTACCTACAATGTAAACAAACCTTTAGATTAAAAGTCTTGCCATAAAGCTACGTGAATATGTTTAAACAATGTTTTTGTCCTCATTCTTTCTGGACCAGCATAACGGTGAGCCCTAATCACAGCTGTCCTACAAAAAATAAACAGTGATGAACTCATATACACAGGTGTCCCACCAAAACACGACACACAGATCCATCTGCACTGGCGCCTTTATTCATATCTGAGTATTCTGTTTCATGGTTTGTACAAAAGTAGCTCTGAACTAATTCTATGTATGGGTCATAATGGCGAAATATTTCACCAGATATACTGAATGACATACAACTGATAAATACTGACACGTGTGGTTTCATGCTATTCTTTTTCTAAAGTTAAATGCTGAAAAATAAAATAAACCTGCTCTTGAGTCCATTTTATGACTATAGAAATGCATCCTTACAATGAAACATATGTTTAAGCATTTTGCTGCATCTGAATGTAAGAACCAGGCATAAGGAATTAGCTATGTAAATAACTAATTTTCAGGGCTTTGACCAAACAAGTAATTGAAGAAAATCTTAAAGTTCATCTTAAACAAAGCTATTTGCTTTTCCTGTAAAATTTCAGAAGAACAATAAACAGTTTGATCGCAGAGATTTGTTTTACTTTTCTATTGAAAGTTAAATCCACATAAATTAGAAACAAACCATTTAGAAGATGTTGCAATGAAGTATTTCAGCTTTTTCTCATTTTTGCTTGGTTTTTTTCCTTAGCCCAGAACAATGCTCTATAGATTATTCTAATGAACCCCAACTTCTTTTTTTCCCCCTGAAAAAGAAATGTCCCTTTTTTTTTGGGTCCTACTTCTAAATACAGTTTCTTGTTGTAACAGGTCACTGCTGCTGGGGAATAGCTGTAAGGACTTGTCTAACTGATGTCATATAGTAAGCATGAAAATAAAAATACAAGGAAGGAACTGGAAGAATTATTATTGGTTTAATTATTCCACAGAAATTAAACTGGCATGATCATAATCCTGTGGCGGTTTTCTGCAACATGACTGCTATTTCCAGCAACTCTATATATTGATCTATTCCAGCTGTTAGTGAACAAAAATCAGAGACTCTTCTCCAAGCTGGATTTTACATTAACAGTGGGATACATTAAGCACACATGCTCCAAATCTGGCTTGTTTTTCATGGTAGAGAAATGGCAATATGCTAAAACTTAATAAGTGATGTATTTGAAACCAACTATGTAGATAGGAAGAAGATAGTTATTCATGGCCAAGTAGTCCAGACTTGACATCAGTTCCTCAGATGCCAGGAAAGATTAGGCTTTCTCTTAGGAGATCTCTGAAGATCTGTTTCTTCTGTCTAGGCTTTGGCAGGGGATCTGTGAAATTTCCAACCTACATTCATGATTGATTGATTAAGATTTAATTGTGGTCTTAGCTCTGTCTAGGAGACCATTAATTTACAGAATAGGGATTTTTCAAAAGAAACTACTTAACCTCCAGACCATTTAGGCATAAAACCGGTCAGGCAAGAGAAGAAGGTTTACAGAGCGTGACAAAAGAAGGATTGCAAAATGTGCAGTGCCGACGTACAAAAACTGTGGTACAGAAAAACCCTTGCAATTCCTCTAGGAAGGGTTTTTTGGTTGTTTTTTTTTTTTTTTTTTGCAACGTCCCTCTGCCTCGCAGGAGCCCCATGGCCGACCGCTGAGCTGGGTTTCACAAATACGCTGAGGCAGCATTCTTTATCTGCAGTAATGCTCCGTGTCAGCTGTGAAGGTCACCTTGACAAATGAACTTGTATGGTGGAAAAAAACCTCCTCCAACAGTAAATTAGCAGGAAGGGACTGAGCTTGTTTTCCAGTGCCCATTGCAATAGCTGCAGACCGGAGCCATATGTACACTGGAAACAGTATGTGGAACCGTGTGACAGGGGAGATATTTTTCATGCTGAATTTACAAACACAGAGGTTTTCCTCAGATGGCTCTTTGATCTTTGGAGAAACATTATTATACACCTTAATTTTCAGTCATCTGGTGACTTTTGAAAATATTACCCCATTAGGTCCCTGCAGCAAAAGCCTATCTTACTTCTTGCATTAAACTATAGCAGAGAGAAGCTGTTAGCTATCTTAATCCCAAGGATTTACAGTACAATTCCCTAGAGTAGCCACTTATTTCCCTTAGAGACATCATTTCTTTCAAAGCTGAATAGGCCAAGAAGGCCAAGGATAAAAAGATGATGGTCTGGTGGAAGAGTCACTGAGTGAGGAGGAAATAACAAATTTGATCAGTCACATGGCAGGAAGGTGAAGAAAAACATTACTTGCTAGTATCTCCAAAATTTCAATGTATTTTTACTGGGAAAAAACAACCTGAGCTGATAGTCTGTAATGCTACTGTTTCCTATATTCACCAGGACCAATTTCTGGCTTTTGCCCCTTTGCTGCAACAGCCTGACCATGCTCACACCTGAACTAGGTGTAGCACTGAAGAGACTTTTCTGGGTATGATTTGAATCTCTCCTCAAGAGCTGTGGTATTCTGACATTTAAAAGTCATCTTTTTCACTGATCCTTCCCCATTTAGATTTTCCTCTCCCAAACCATCTTTCCAAACTGGTCTTTCTGCTACTTCTCCTCCCTGATGTTGCTTCATGTTTTTGACGTACAGGGAAATGTTAGGGGTAGGGTTCCTGCAGTCTAAAATGATTGCTTGCTTCTCTTTTCCAAAATGAGAAGATTCATAACATATGATTTGGGCTGAGGGTTCAAAGATTATTATAAAGAATATAGAAAACACAGAATGCATGAGATCAAGGGCTGAAGGATTACTGCAGTTTGAGCAAAAACAGAGGAACTTTGTCTAAACCCAGACAAAGCCAAGCAATGGGTAAAAGCCCCGGCTTACTGATTGCCAAATGTAAGACATTTATTCCCCCCCCTCCTTTAGATGTTAACCAAGCACTGCTAAACTAACTTCAGCTAAACCACTGTAATGTATCAGAGATATTTTTATATTAACAGATGTTCTTCACTAATGCAACTTTAAAAGTAACTGTAACTGCCAATTTCATGTTTGGCCAGTAACCTTTATTTTAAGAACTGGGGTGAGTTTCTACGGAGTTTCTAATGGTCTATCGACCAATTCACTTCTCCTTAAAGGTGAGGGCTTAATTTGAACAAAATAACTTACTAGTTTCACCCATTAGGTAATGCTAATTTAATCAGCAATATTACTTGAGAAGGACTATAAATCATGAAATGTATTCCAGTAAAAGTACTTTAAAAAAAAATCCCTAACTTAATAGGCATTACATCTGAAAATTCTGTTGGATACAAATAGACAAAGGAAAAAAAAAAGTTTTGACTTTCGATACATAATTATGGCTCTGAGTATTCTCAATCAATTACAAATGTCCAATCTCCAAAATTCATTCCTTTAAGCAGAAACATACATATCTAATTACTGTGGATAACAAATATTAGGTTAGTCTAAAATGTTGTTAATTATTTGACATGAAATCAGAACCTGGCCTGGGAGCCAGGCAGAATTTGATATGCCTGTCTTGGACAATGAAGTGAAAAACAGGGGAGAAGAAAAGAAACTTCTATTAGCAAGTTTAAAAGAAGGAATCCATGTTAACCACTCTACTGTGAGCCATCACAGACATTTCAACATACAAAATAAAATCCAAGAAATTAAGAAATATTTGTGTGAGATGAAGAAAAACCAGCAGCCCCCCTCAAAAGTAAATGTTATACTATTGTTTACCATTGTCACAATCCAATGGCATTAAGAGAGTGACAGTAGCTGAGGCTAAAGATCTCCCTTGCCGGACTTCAATCCAAAGACCTAGAGTTCACCATGTTCAGCACTTGGGACACCCAGTGCAGCCAAAATATGTCTGTACCACCTGAGGGACCAGGACCATCACTAGCACTGCTGAAAATGGTGTTTTGCCCCTCCTTGTGCAGGTCTGAATGGCTGTAGCGGGTGCAAGACTGTAGAGACTCTCTCTGCTTGGAAAACAAGCATACACCTCTTCAAACACAAATGCCTTCACGAGCCTGAGTGAGGTTCCTGCTTGCTTTCAAGATCAAGGCTTTTATCAAGATTTAGAAATCTCTGGTTTCACTAGCACTGTCCAAACAATATATACCCAGACCCATGGTTTTCGTGAATGGCAATACAGAAAAGAACAGTTCTTCAGGGCCAGCCATCACCTGCCGTTTCCAGCTTTTCTCAGTCTCTCTCACACTTGCATAAATCCAGCTGGGAAGCCTGAGGACACCGGCCGTGTGACAATGTCACAGGTTTCGTGTAGTCCTGCAAGATGGTTATCTGGGAGTTATTTCCTCTTGCAACACTCTCTCTTGCATCAAAGCACTTCAGCTCCCTGTTGTTCCTGCAACAAATGGTGCCGACACCAGTGCCAGGGGTTTCACCAGCAGGGCTTTTTTGGTATTGGCAAAGCAGAAGAAAAATGCTGATTGTGACTAAAAGAAAGTGCTGGATCAGAGAGAGGAAAAATTCAAGATATTTGATAAGAGATGGTGTTTCGAAAAGGCTTTCCTGGCAGCACTGTTAAAACTGCAGGAACAGCCTCCTTTGCCAGCCCTCACAAGTGCCGGCAGCCCTCTTCGGATGCTCTGATGGATGAGTGTATCACGTGGCCCCAGTTCTTGTTTTTCTGCAAATTTGTGTGAGGTGAGAGGGCAACTTATGTCTTATCGGACATGTACTCATGAAATGTCAGGCTGCTGTTTACACCACCCCTGCTTACTGTGTTTCTGTGTGCTATGAAAATGTTATTGTGTTATTATAATAATTATTATTATCATTATGCACTGGAGATGTGAGTCAGAAGCGAAAGCCTCCTGGGTGCTGTGCTTTGTACCAGCTACGTTGAAAAATTCTGTTTACCACCAAAAGCCTGCAGCCCACCTCTGCCCATGTGGAGCACTGTGCTCCCTGGCCTTGGCCTCATTGCAGTGTAGGCATAAAATGTCATTTTATACCCCTCAGATAGCTACGTTTCAGAGATGGAATTGCTTCTTTCGCACTACATAAACTTGGAAAGTTAGGGATATAAGAAAAAGCATAACAATAACAACTAAAAGTCAGAGTCTTTCCCATATTCAATTACGTGGCAATTTTAAAGCTGCCCTCTTGGGTCCTATGAGGCATAGCACTCGCTGTGCAGTGAAGAATTATTTCTAGGCTCGGAGGGTATGAACATATGTGGAGATATACGAGGCCTTAATCTAATCAGTGATTCAGGACTATGCTTTGTTTTTTTCAGGCCCGAGGCCAATTTTCTAACTGAGGACAAGAGGTAAATATTTCCTTTATTTTTTCTTTTTTTTTTTTTCTTTTTTTTTTTTCTGTCAGGCTGCTTAGAGAATATAGCAGCTGTTTGAAGGTAGGACCAGAGGATTGCAATGCTGGTCAAATACTGTTGTGGGGACAATGGAGAGTGAGGAGGGGGCAGGTGAGGAAGGGGTGGTGTTACTGGGGAGTGTGGTTTTCCCCAGGGCTGAAATGCTGGCTGGGTACCACAGCTGATGCACTGCAGGCAGCTAACCCACCCCCTGCACACACACACAGGTACAGATGCACAAATGGCTATGGAGCATGGGAGACACCGTGCCACGGTGAATGTCTACACCTCAAGGGCTTTTAAAGCATTGAGTAATGACCAGCTGATAGGGTAATTATGCAGCCTGACCCTGAAACTAAAACCTTGAGCAGACTTGCCATGACAGCAAAAAGTAGCTCTGCTTGCTTTGTCATCTTTTTTCTCATTATAATCTTCAGACTGGTTACAGATCTGGCTATAAAATTTGAAAATTTGCTTAGGAATTGTAATTTACAGCTGCTCTTTGCAAAGATTCACTGTTATTGGAAAAAGATGGAAGCGGAGTGCATGGAAGGTACACTTCATGGTGACAGACGCGTTTAGAATTATCGATTTGAAGTATTTCATACAGTGTACCCTGTCAGGCACACCACGCAACTTGGTTTTCTAGGGATTTCTTTGATTTGATTTAACAGTCCATTGCCCCTTTGGATTACATGTTGACAATGTGTGAGAATTTATTACATGCTCCCCCGTCTCCTCTAAAGTTTTTCTTTTTCACAGTTTGAGCGAAAGGAGTTGTAAATAACTCCAAGTAGGACCTCAGTTCAGGCTAAAATATTGTCCTCTGGAGTTTCCTCAGAAACCAGTGGTCTATACTGGAATTTCCACAGTGGGCAACCACTGTTCTAACCCTACTTGGCACTAAGAATTTGGAATAAAAAATAAAAATACTCGGGATGGAGTGGGATAGGGAAGGAAAATCTTGGTCAGAAGTGCCAGGGCTCAGAGATGGAAAGAGTTTTTTTCTACAAACCAGAAAAATTAAGCAAGGACTAGTTCCTGTGAGGTGCTCAGCATGTTGGCCACGATCCAGTAAAGCACTTAATGTTAAGCATGTTCTGGACAGTGCCGTTGGGAACAGCCTGAGCACTAAGTACCCAGCAGGATCAAGCTACGAATGGAGACCAGACATACGCCAGATGGCATTATGTTAGCTTTGCCATATTAGTAAGCTCTTTGGTTTGCATTTTAATACCTCTCTCTATTTCTCTCTCTCTCTCTTTCTCTCTCTCTCTCTTATTTTCCCCGTTCTTGCTTTGCCATAAGTGCACTGGGAGAGGAGGGCAATGTACTGAAATTGCTTCTTATCGCCTTTTCACAAGCATGGGGTTAAAGCAAGAGCTGCAAAAACTCATGCTTGTTTTTAACACAGATCTGACTTTTATCAGCGGTGTTTGGACAAGCACCATCAGGATTTCAGAGCTACTGAAGGAAGGAAAATGCTGACTGTATTTTCTAATGAGCTCCCCAAATGTGCTATTGTGTTGGATCTGTGATGGACCTCCACCAGAGGTTATTCCGTAGTTTTGGTGGGGGATGGAAAGTGATGGGTAGGATGGCTGAGCAGGGACAACAGGAGATGGCTCTCTGCTGCTTCATAAGCTAGATTCAAACTGAACTGCTGTGTAGTGCTCAGTACTCGTGCATCCACCGAGGTCACCTGCCAGAAGCCATTGGGAAGAAAATAAATCTGTAGTTGCTACTTTTTTTTTTTAACAGCTTTCCACTTCTTCCTTTCCAGCACAGTTACAACTATCTCCAGAACTTCCTCAGACCTGTGACTTGTGCAGATGCCAGCTCTTACTGGGGTGTTTTTGAAGCCGAGGCGTCCTAGCTGGAGCCTCTCTCCTGCAGGGAGGGCACGGCGAGCAGCCGAGGTGGGACGTGTGCCTCTGCCTCTGTGCTGCTGGCACTGCTGACTCTCCAGCCAGGCTGCAGCCATCACTTCTGCTGGAGCTGAGCATGCACGTGGGTTGTGCAGTGAGACCTAAGAGGAAATTTCTGTGATCATTTTAGCATTCGGGCAACTGGAAAAGGAGCTAAGAGAGGCGCCAGGCCTTTGCTTTCATGACTGCATTAATCTTCTCCTGGCTTTGGAGAGAAATTTTAGATTAACTTAGCACATGTTCTCAAAAAGCTTTCCTTCTCAAAGTTATTTGTGCTTTGGATCCTGCACTGATGAGTGATAAAGCCAGTGAAATGGCCAATATAAACCAAGCTTTGCTTGCTAATCATTTTAGTGAGTATGTCTGTTGCTGCAGTGTTATTTAAGAAGTAGACTGTTGACTACCATGGCCCAGAACTTTTAAGACACATGGATTAAAAAAATGGTGTTTTTCATATCCTTTTTTCATATCTATGTATCACACAAGAAATTTTTTTTCTTAGGTATAGTTATGGAATTCTTTTGGTCCAGAGGAAAGAATTTCAGATGTATATAATGTTAAGAATATATAATATTAATAATTATATAATTATATAATATATAATATTAATGTTATATGTAATGAACACAATAACAAATAATGTTATTACTACTGCTGGAGAAGTTTGTGGTTGGCAACCAAGCTATATTTATCATGTGAAAGTTTAGTTCATGGCAAATGTGGCATAATTCAGAGTTATTCTGCCATGGAAGACATTAAAGTCTAGTGAAGTTACTTTTTTTTTGCCCTGTGCTAAGAGCAGACCCTTGAACAGTTGCAAAAGCTCACATTGTAAGGGGTGGCTTGTTAAGTCATCACAACTTGCTTGTGTTTCTGAGTCCTAAGAGACTAGGAGGGCAGTTCCAGTGTTCCACCACCCTCATTGTAAAAAAATTCTTCCTTATACCTAGTCTAAATCTACTCTAGTTTAAAATTATTACCTCTTGTCCTGTCACAAAAGGCCCTGCTAAAAAGTTTGTCCCCATCTTTCCTTTAAGTATTGGAAGGCCTAGAGATGAACAACCCCAACAGTCAACCTCAACATCCCACAGTCAAGCTTAGAAGTTGTCTAAGTCTGTCCTTCATGAGCAACTGGACAACATAATAATTCCTCCAGGTGTCCATCTGTGACAGAAGTACAATTCAACAGTTTTATAAAAAATATTTATATATGAAACAGAATATGAATAATGTGTGAATCAGGCCCAGCCAACACTGCAGGAAACATATGGCAAGTGCTAATAAGAATACGTTTGTGATAAAGTTTGTGTCCAATGAAAATTAGACAACTACAGCAATTCACAGCAGCCACATAGTTGCTTTTGTTACTTATCCTGTCATTAGGGTTAAAACCAGCCAATCCATCAAAAGGTATTCAAAGTACTAAGAAACAGAACAAATCGGAAAACTTTCTGTAGTACAGACAGCAAAAGTGTATAAGTCATGAATTTCCTCTCCAGATATTATCTGTTTTGTTTCTTCATACAACATAAACTGATTTCGTTTTTGTCAGGGAAACATTGGATCATAGCATGATATCACAGTTACCCAAGAAGCTACCTTCTTATCATCATTTCCAGGGAAGCAGGACTTTCCTATTTACATATTGTATAGCATAATAGTCAGAACTTAAATACAGTGTAATACACAATTTGAGCTCAAGCATTTCAAAGGTTGCATGAAGGAAACATAGACCTGACCTTTCAAAAAAGTTCTCCCACCATACCTGGTATGAACATGCATTTTCTTGTGCTTTCTTTGTTGAAATGCCCAGTGACATCAGTGTGTTTTATCTACTTGTTTAGACTTCTGAGTAATTATTTTGATTTCAATAATCAGTATTTAATATTCTAGTCACTAACTTTCGTTTCCGTGTAATCTAATTATACAACTTTTCAACAGCTTTATTTAAATTACTTATTTAATCACACATTTGTTGAAATCAAATTAACACAAATGCTGAAGTCAAGATTCATTTAAAATAAGCTTCAACTAAAGAATTTTGCATGATCTTTCATCTATTTCTATCACAGTTTTGGTCTGTTTTTCAGTTTACTACTTAGAAATGTAAGAGTGTATCTGCTCAGCAAGGTCTTTTCCAATCTGTCAAAAATTTTCAGAGACTGACTAGCCAAGTTTTGTTTGATGACAAGACAAATGCAGAAAATCCACCCTCATCTGCATAGCAAACACGTTCACATGAAAGCATGGTTGTCATAAAATTGATTTTAGATGTTTTATTCTTTACTTACGTACTTTCTATTTCATTAACTAATTGCCACAATCTCCTTAAATTTTTTGCTTTCTCTCAAGTTATTTTAGATTCTTTTAATGATTGGAAGATTTGTTTGTTAGATTTGTGATTGGGTGCTGCATTATTTTATATTATCTTTACACAAGCTGCACATTCTGAAAAAAACAGATAGGATGACATAGATCTCCACCAATCTTCTTATCTTAGGCACCTAAAAATTATTTTTATACTCTTTTACATTGATGTCTATGATTAGAATTGATTCAGTATTTCATCCCTAGAAGGTACAACTTCAGCTGTAAAGACCAACATACCTTTCCCGTTCTCAAATTCATGATTGCAAAACCACAAAACAGCAACTCAAAATTCAAAAGTAATATTAAAAGCATCCAGAATATCACAGGTAGAGGAAAAAACCACCAAAATTTGATACTTACAGAATTTCTTAAAATCTAGCCACTTACTTCTTTCCAGCTGCTGGCCAGAGGATAGCTGCGCATGAGGCAGAGACACAAACAGTACATCCCTTTTTACCTGTCCAGACAGCTATTTGAAGTCTGATAAAGAGCAAACTTCTGAGCAGTTACACAATGACAAAATAAAACGAAGGAAAAACACATAAATGATTCTTTGTCAGCTCTTTTGCTTTCTGCAGAGCAATTCCCATGAAGGTCGCAATGCGGAATATTTTTTTGCTGTTAGTATTGCTCACTTTGAGTTTTTATAGCTGCTTGGAGATCTACATCATTGTATTTGATTTCAGCTAATCAAGCATAGAAATGAACAGGAATGCAGACACACAGCACTGTAAAAAACACAGAAGGAAGTTTTTTCAAACAAAATCCCTCTATTAGGCAGTGGTTCCAGTGATGCAATCAGAATAGGAAGGAAAGTCTGTGTTGCTTCATTGTTTTGTTTGGATTTTGGGGTCCAGTCCTAACTTGTGATATTTCCATTTGTAAGTCTATTTCTCTGAGGGCATTCCAAAAAAGTGACTATGATGAATTTGATAGGAAAAATATCCCATTGAACCTGCTAAGTTTTTCCATCATGAGTGACCATTGCAGAATTGCCCCACTCAATTATCTTTCCTGTGTAGTTCAGTAGCTTTTGGCTAAGTTTATTGCTTTTTATCAAAGTCCAATAAATGCGCAAAGTGGATTCAATAGAAATGTAATTACAGATAAATTCAATAACTGATTTATCCCTATGAGGAATTTAAAAGTTTTTAAATAAGAAAATGTACTGAATAGTATAGATGACCAAAAAGAAGAACTGCAATATGCATCAAGGATATAGAGTTTGTTGCAGGAACATCCAGATCTTTGCAGACAAGCCCAAAGCCAGCTGCAGTCAAGAGGAGTTTTGGATATGACCTTAAATGTTGTGGGATGTCAATTACATTCATAATCCAAAGATTCAACTCTCTATAACCTCCACAGTCCAGCAGTTAAAACAAACACGTGCTCTCCACAGACATGACTTACCTGATCATCCCATCACACTGCATAATTCTAAACAGGATTTTCCAGGTGGCATGTACAGAGCACTGTGTTCTCTCTCTCTGGCTTTAGGCATCATGGATAAAATGTGAGAAAGGCCAGTGGTGGCAGAAATGTTAGCTTAAGCAAACGGGATTTTTTCTTATGTCTCCCAAACATAAAATCCACAGCAGCAGTTTTGGAAAAAGTTAGCAAATTCTTTTAATCAGATGTAAAATTGATATTGAAGATTAAGAAGATTTCTCCCCTTTTGTAAGAATATGTCACTCCTCTCTTTGAGATAAGTATGTGGTGTTGTTTGTCTCTGAGACCTACCCATTGCTTTCAAGTGACCTTCAGAATATGCTGTATTTGGTTTGCTGTAACTACATTATAGGGCATTTTATAGGTTGTCACAGAAGATGGAAAGTGGCATTAAGTTTTTCACTAAATATAGGTCACAGAAAACACAGAGAAATGAATACTGAGCTTATTATCTTCAGCTATACCAGTTGTTTAAGTATATTGACATCAGTGAATGTTGTAAGACCTTGTGAAGACGGCCAAGGCCATAAATATGCATTTTCTGTAAAGATATCAGAAAAACTCTTCCCACTATCTATTATTTTCCTGGCTGCTTCTGCTACTGGATGCAAACTGCTTTACTTAATTTCAAAGATGAATCCAATACTAAGTTTAAGTTTATTTGAAGACTTCAAAGATTGCCTATCAAATGTTATTGCTACTGCCTTGTCCAGTGAATTCATGGGATGTGGCTATCATCTGCAGGTTTTATGCATATATTAGGCAGATGCATATCATTTCAATGTTTGGTTCATTTCTATTGTTGTACATCCGGAGGTCTCCTTTGGTTTGGATGAAATATAAAATCTATCCCAGTGACGGAAATCCATCACTAATAGTCTAAAAGGTGGTAACTTAATCTAACCGTCCACTCGACTGATATAATTAGGAATGCACTTTGTCAGCCTTTGAGGGTTTAACTACAGCTGGCTGGATTCAAGGCAGTCTCAGAAACAAATCTGTTCTTAGTAACACCATCTCCTTCACAGAATTACAGACATACTTTCAGCAGATATAACCAGCTAACTGCTGAATGATGATTTTCCACCCACTTATGCAGTGGTCAATGTCTTTTTCAGCCTAACTGAAGCCCTGGATCAACGCCATGAAATGATTCAGAAACCAAAGGCTGAACTGACAGCTCAAGAATAAAGGTTATGAACCTTATTTACAGTGTTTCAATGTGGCTCAATTCAGCCTCTGAACACTAACATATTTCTGATCCAGCTGATGAGGTTTAATTAGAAAAGAGATTCTAATGGATATTCAAATGCTGACTGGCCTATTTATTGTTTAAGAAGTAAAGTATATTTTATGTTGTGTTCCTTAGGATATCAGAACTCTAGTCTTCACAAGGCTTAGCTAAATTAGGGGAAAAAAGTCTAACTAAAAAAAAATTTAAAATCTTTAAATTTATTCATCCAGACTAGTGGACCATTGCTGTGCCCTTGACTCTACTGATGGAGCCTGCAGGGATTCAGATTAATATGTTCATAGAGTTGTCAATAAGCTTTTCTAACTGAATATCATAAGCACTACTCCTTTTTCATATGCTTCACTCTGGTGAGTATCTGATGTACATGAATGAAGGAGATAGATATCTGTTAGGGTTCACGTAAGTTGGATAAAGCTTCCCCTCCAGCCTGCAAAATATTTGAGAAAAATGCAGTATAGCTTTCCACCTATTTACTTGAAACAGCTAGACTGAAAATACCCAGTCTAACCTATTAATCAGCAGAGTGGCCTGTTCAGAAGAAAACAGACTCTTTTTTTTTTTCTTCTTATCAGTTTTGAAACACTAGTCTAAACACTTTGAATTCCAGCCGTCAAGGTTCCACCTACAGCCGTGTCGGTGGGCTGGGCACAGGCTCCTCCAAGCCAGAAGCCCTATAGCTGCAGGAACACAGCACTGTGCCTCCTTATTGGTTTGAGAAAAATGCTGTAACCTCGCTATACTGCTCCTGGACACAGGCAAAGGAAGGTCGGATTTGCTTGCAGCCACCCCATAAAAAGATATCCTGAATTCCTGTGCGTAATGTGTAATCACTGTGTGGTAATTCTGAAATTCACTAATGCCATGGGGTTTTTACTTCAGTGTTAAACCTTCTTGTGTCAAACTGATTTTTTTATTTATTTTATTTTTTCATTGCCTTATTTGGTTCCTTTTTTGCCTATAATATAGATTTTCAATATGTGTCAGAATACAGTCATCACAATTGGGCCTTAAATACTGATCGTATATAAATTTCAGTATCCTGTGTGTGACAGCAAAAGAAAAGGATTGTACCTTAAATAAAATAGCACTACACATCCTTCTTCCTTCATAAGCTGTAGGAGAAGGTTAACATTGAAAAGTACAACTCACTGTATATTTTAGAATTCTTGATAGCACTAACAGTCTTAATTATAGGCATCCTCATTACCCACATGAATATCATACCCCATGTTAGAATCTGGAAAGAGAAAATGGGCCTCCAAGGACATCTTATGACAATAAACGCCCTGTACAAATGGGCGATTACTTGTAACTACAGTGACTCATTGTTGCATGGCACATAATGTAATTAACTGCAGATTTACTTGTGTTCAGTGTAGACTGAGGAAAGCCGGTTTGGTTTGCATGGTCTTATGCTTTGCTGAGTGTGGCACAGTTAACTTCAGGCTTGGCGTAGCTAAGTCTTATAAAAAAGATTTGGTAGTTAAAAAAAAGCCGTAAGAGCTGGACTCCATTATGGATGCAAGGCATCTTGACCACACAAAACAGCTGCAGAGTCAATGATGTCTCTCCCAAAACTCTGTGGTGTGCTTCCTAAATACAGAACAAGCAGGGCCTGTAAGTTGAAGAAAGCTTTTCAAAAATTGACATAGTAGATTCCTTTGTTTGTTTATTTTTAATTGCCACTCTTCGTCAGAGGCAACAGATGGATTGAAGAAATACGCTTGAAGAAGATTCCTGTTAATTTTTGGCTTAAGGGTTAAGTAATTCTAATCCTTGCCATATATTCTGTGAATTGCCAGTAACACATGGGTAGTTTTAAGCTTCATGCTCCATCTATGGACTTGTGCATATTGTACACACACACATAAATAAAAATAAATGTATACTCCCAGAAACCTCACATTTTTAGTAATGATGTCATCCTTAAATTCTCATGGTTTAATTGCTTTTTAGCAATTAGGAGGGAAGAAGGGAAGAAAGCAAGCAAACAAGGATCATTTCAGCAGACCACTGGGGTGATCATGGTGAAATGCATCCTCTGAGTGGAAGATGTAAGAAGGACCCTACACAAGGCAGCCACAACTGTTTCAGCAGGAGACTAAAGATTCACACATATTTAAAAGACCCCTCTCCTGTGCTTGGCCAGCTGTTCCTACTTCCTTCTGCCCACCATCTCTCCAAAAGCGAGCACTTTCAATGTGAAAACCTGCCACAGCCACAGTACAAAGGCTTCCCTTGTACTCGCTGCTTCCTTTCACTTCCTTGCACATACATGATCTGGGCACCATCTGGCCCAGAAATGGCCAAGGACAGCCAAGCTTGCAAAATACCTATAGAAAATGCCCCACTCCATGTTTCACCTGTAACTACAGAAAAGTTTTTATATTCACCTCTGCTACATCCAGACAAATAATTAGAGCTTGAATTTTCAAAATATTCAAATAATGGAGAGAAATATTGTAAAAGGAAGACAGACCTAGTCACCATTATGTGTCATTATGGTGACCTAGTCACCATTCTACTTATCTAAGACTTTATACCAATGTCTAATTCTGCAAGAATCCTCTTAAGTAGGAAGCAAGCGTGAGCTGCGAAAAGAGATAGCACAATCAGATCATGCTTACTGACAACAAATCTGAATTCTGATGGTTTGATTCCATTTCCACTGAATTCAGAATTAAAACTTCCATTACTATGCCTGAGAATCCATTATTAGCTCAGTTCATGTGCATAAACAAGGCTCATATCCCACTTGATATTCCACTGCAGGATTATTGACATTTTATTAGACTAGAATATAATCTAGCATCTAGATTAAATGCTAGAACTATCCAGTTCTTTCTCTCATACTAATGCGAACCTTAAAAAGGATCTGACATTCTCACTTTTAGATTCCCTTTTGACCACTAGGTATGGTTATCACTGGACCAGAAAATAAGCCTGGATGATATTTTGTTCTGAGATTTTATCAGCCAGAGAAAGGGAAACTGATGGGGAGGAGGCTCTCCTTTGCCATACCTAGAGGTTGCATAGACAAATTCAGAATATGAAAACTGCAGACACTCTGCAAGAGTGTAGTTAGCAAGGAACATACTACCCAGTGAGTCAAATCCAGGCCTTGTACAAATTCGTTATTCCCTGTTGAAATCTGTCCATTGGGAAGCTAGTATTTTTCTGATTAGCTGTAGTAAAACATGAGGATTTACAACTCTAAGGCTTCTTCCATCCCTGGTAGCAAACTGTGAGAGTGACCTGATGTCTGCTGTCATGAGGTTTAGCCCACAAATGTTTAAAACACAGTTCTCCAGCTTGCCTCTTGTTTTACTTGTCTTCCAGGTGGTAAACGATGTCAACCCACCTGGACTTCTACATCCAATATACATTTTCAATATACATTCCCTTCTGTCTCTCTGCATTAGTAGGGCTCTTCTACCCTCCACAGAAGACTTATGGTCATTATTTTGCTCATTATGTACCCAGAACAACTTCTACAGAAAGCACCGTTATAAAAGTCTTTTATAGTCTCAGGCAGAAATGGCAACACTTAGTAGCAGAGATTTCTGTCTCTCCTTAATTCAGCTTTCTTCCGTCTAAACATCCAGCATAGCTCCATCCTAAACTGGGTGATTTCACACATCTGAAAATCCCACAGGCTTACAGCAGCCGAGTATTACACAGAGAATCCTAAATAAGAAAACATAACCGTCTTCAAATGAACAAGCTGATAATAGGCTGCCTGCTCCAGTGTTTGTTCCACTCTCCTCAGAGACCAGAAGCTCTGGCAGAGTCTGGAAAGTTAACAAATACAGACAGGGGTAGAAGTGAATTACAAAGATGAGGGATCCCTCACAGAGGATCAGTCTTTCCCTTCCATTAATTACAAGGGATGCCAACTCAAGCAGTTCTGCTGACTTCTGCTAAAATAGTCCTTCAGGGTAATAGAGGCTCTTTTTCAAACAACCTCTGTTTTAAAGCATTTCAGCTTTTGACTTCAAAATCAGCATTTAAATGCCATTCCAAAACCCTCATCTGGTTTCCCTCTTGTGTTCTTTTAATGCACCCACCACAGTGTTACCTGAAGGCTGCACAGAGCATGGTCCCACCATGAAGGTGGATGTGGTGTCTACCAGCCTTACTCTGCTGTGCCACCAAGCCAGCTGGAGAAAAGTACTGCAGTACTAGCACAATATCTGCTAGTACTGTGGTTAGCCAAAATCCAGGATGTTAACTTGATTGTTTGCTGTGGATATTCCACATTATTTCGGGATGTTATTCTATATTTGTACAGTGCTAACCAGATGCTTTTCAGATACTGTCCTAGCTAGGACTTTTGCTAGTCTTTCATATTCGTGTGTTGCAGTTCCCACCACTGCACATTTTCCACACATTTACACTGAATTATTTTGATCTCCTGTGCAAAAATTACACTTTATGGTTCTTGATTTCTGGCTGTTTGTTATGCCAGTGCTGTCAGTCTGCCAGATGTAATCTGAAGGTGTCTGTGTAGGGCACACAGGGTTCTCAGGTCCTAGGTATTTTTTGCGGGCAGCCCCAACCCTCATGTAATCAGAGATAAGTGACTTAGTTAAAAATGAATGGGGCAGCTGGCTAAATGCTCAACCAAACAAAATGATCAAAGGGACAGTGCCAGATGTTTTCCATCAGCTCTACATATGGAGGTACCAGGGAGAACAGCAGGAGCACCAAACTAAAAAGAAACCAGAGAAGCCAACTCTAGTTTCAACCATAACATGAGGAACTGGCTATAAATACTACATTCCTCAGTCAGGCTCCCAGAGGACATTCTGTAGGTATTTCTAAAACCTACAGGAAAAGCATGTCTACCATTGTCTGACTTATTTATATGCATCCTCCCAGTAAATATTTTATTAAGAATCATCATTCTTAACATCTATTAAAATATACTTTAAAAAAATCATATTTTAGAAAGCTGCTAGAGGTTATAAAACATGTTTTTTCTGCAAGATATATTTTCTTGCCCAACCTGTGCCAATACAGTCTTTTCTTAGACTACTGTTTTGTGGGGTTTCTTTTACCACTTTTAGTACATTTTAAAATTTTAATTTTATAGGATTTGAGTCCAAGTTACTACAAGTGGTCCAAGTAATTCCAAGATTTACCGTGGAAAAGGAGCCAGATTTTTATTTTTGTCTTCTGGGGAAGTTTATGGTAGAGTGAGATAAACATCCAAAATAGTTAAGGTTGTTTAGCCTGCATCACTTAGAAGACATTCTTGACATCACTTGTATACAACTGAGCTGGGGAGCTGCTCAATCAGTGCTGACAGAAATTAAACCCAGATCACACAGCATTGGGGCATACAGACCTTATTTGACTGTGATAAAATCTGCTTCTGTTGGGATAAAATCTGAACTGCTCATACAGCTCCTCTTGTCACAAGCCAAATTTTGGTACATAAATGCTCCTCCTCCAGTTTTGTCCTTCCAGTGACACAGTCATTATCTCAGGACACTTTTAGCTCACCATGACGTGTTTCTGTAGTGTCTTTGGGCTTGCAAGAAGAGATGAATATTGCAAAAATCTGCTGCCATGCTTGTCCAGTGTAATGACTTTACTATTGGCCCCAAATCTGCAAGTATTAGGCTTGGAGAGCAGGAATCCTGGAAGCTACCAGCAGGTAACTCAAGACCATATAGAACTTCAGAAAAATTTAATCTTGTTTTTAGTGTTGCCTGCCTGAAAGTCACCCCCTGACAGTAGGGACATGCTGAATGTGAAGAGATTGAAAAGGCATTTCCCTCAAGCAATTGGATGTGGCAGACTTGCCCTTGACTAGGGGAGAAGCTAAGAAGGGGTCTGAGCTGAGTTCAGTGGTACTGAAATCCACTTTGTCCTTTACATTTATGGAGCATGCCCCTTGATTTGGTAGCATATATGCTGTTCTTTGCATGAGTATGGATTATAAAGATGTTTGTTCCATGTATAAAAAGCTTCATGTGCCCTTTAAAAGCTGCTCTAAACCCATTCTGCATGAAAAAAATCCTGTCAATGGGGCTTTTTCTTTCCTCTGATTCTTATCTAACGCACATATAAGCCCAAGCCACTCATTGCAGTGGAAATATCTGTGATTTGCAGTGCAGGATGACTTCTTTTTAGTAGATATGCTAGTAACAAACAGGCTGAGGGACGCCTAACTCTCATACTTCAGTAAAAGAAAGCTTGAGCATGACTCACTTAAGAATGCTTTGTACTCCCCCTAATTGCATAATTACCTTAGAGACCTCACTGGCCATTTGGCATAGAGGTCATGCCTGCTTCCTCTGAGTACAGGAATAACTTCTCATAGGGTCTCCTAGCAGGATAAAAAGGAGATAGAAGGAAGACGTATGGTCGTGCTTCCACTTTTCCTCTATATAATCCAAAAGCAGTATTTGTGCACAACTGCAAAGTCCTTCATCTTGTAAAGTGAGGATGGAAAAGTTGACCATTAACATAAATTAGCACTTTCACTTTTGCACTGAGACAATGTCTGTATTGAAAGGATAGTGTGATATTCTAGGGTGTTTGCTACTGGTACATCTGACCTCTGAGTTCTAATAAACGAGATTAAAAAAAAAAAGACGGGGATGACCCAAGCACAGGAGTCTTCCCCACTATACTCATATGTCATCAAATTAGTCTGGCTATGAAGCAAAGAAAACAGAGCTTCCCCCAATATTTTGTTCTCAAAAAAACCCAAACAAAAGCCAAAAAGATATGAGTAATATAAATACTATCAACAATAGAAGTCATGCAAAGTAGGTGACAAGTGAAGTGAAGGGACCTGGAAGTTCCCTTGGAAAATGAACTTGCTAGTTGCATTAATGGAATTAAAGGAAAATTTGGCTGGAGAATTCTTCTGGACGTCTAGCAGACTCAACAGTGAAGTTTCAGTGCTCAGTTCATGTGTAGAACTGGTAAAATAAGTAAGTCTGCAAGATGGAACAACAGGAGAAAAATAGAAAAGAATGATATAGATAGCTGAGGAGGAGATATTTAAGTACAACTATCTTTAGTCCCCCTGATGCTGTCTTGTTCTGGAGAATGGCTGGCATTTGTGGTCCCTCTTAACTTTTTTATTAATGTTACCCAACATTAAGTTTGGAAGCTAGAATTCTCCATTGCAGATTGGTGATGGCATTGCTATTTAGTCAAACTTTCCTCCCACTCTCATCTTCATTGCACCGATGAAATTACCATCCTTCATTGCACACTGGTGCATCTTCCATTCAAAGCAGCTAAAGCACATCTTCTCCTGGCCCCCTTACAGCCCACCAGCTGATACCCCCTAACATAACATCTGAGTTACTTTATTAGTGTAAACTTTGGTATCCATGGGCTTCTCATCTGTGCAATTGAATTGGCAAGAGTGTTTAAGATTACTCAGTTGTTTAGAGGTTCATGATGGCTACTTAAATCTTTCTTTCTTTTTTATCAGTGTCTTTTTAAATAGTGGGAAGCAGAGCATTTTAATGTTGACTGAGGCTGCATTAGTTTCCCCTTTCTGTGAGAAACCTCTGCTTAGAGGGTTCCCAAAATGAAAGTGTTTGCAAGAGAAAACATAGCTTAAAGACACTTGCATCCAAGCCTGGCTCTGGAGAGTGGAGTTGTTCTGACATAAAGGGAGCATCACTCTAAAGCAAGAGAAAAGTTTTGGGGAGAGGAAAGAGAATGAAAGATATTGATTCCTAAGCTGAAAAAAAAGATGCTCAGCAGTTTATCAGATTGGAAGTTAATATCCAAGACACATTCTGTTCTCACAGATAGATATCTGAAGTACGGTCTTAAGTAGACTTATATCTAACTAAACCCAACTGAATTCAGGGGAAAGTCAGGTTCTGGTCCCAACTGCCTTTGTTATCAAACAAAAAATAGGCAACACCTCTGCTCTTTGCATGCTTTTTTGAATAATTCTCCTAGAGCATGCCATAGTGTGGGTGGCTGCCCTGGCTATCAAGGAACACCAGACAGAGTCTATAGTTAAACTTCTTGCATTAGGATGGCGGCAGAGGAAACTATACAGAAAATGCAGTCCAAGAAAGAGTTTTTAGAAGATGAAGTAGGGATTAAGCCAGAGCCTATTTTACCATTTGCTAAAACGCTCAGTGCATTTGCCTTCATGGATTCTGCATTCCAGAGGACTGCATGCTGGGTTAATAAAATCCCTCTCTTGAACAGGCTTTGGAAACTCAGACGGTCACTGACTGCCCATATGGCAGAATTTGGCTATTGCTATTAGACAGCTGCAGGAAGTGGAGAACAAGAAAGGGAAGACCAAAAGTAGCACCAAAATCTTATGAACACATAGACATATAGAGAGACACATGACTTTCCAAAATAAAAATACGTCCTCCATCAAAATGCCAGGATCCTCTTTTTTTGTGTGTGTGTTTTTTTGGTTTGTTTTTTTTTGTTGTTGTTTTCTTTCAGGAACTGCAATTTGCACTTCTGCTTTTCTTAGGTGATATGTATGTGATTTAAACCCTCATGCACCCCGAGCTTAAGTTTCAAGAGCATTTTAAAACAATTAGCACACCTACAAGAAAAATAGCAAATCACCCCATTTCCGTTGCTCACAGACTCAAAGGGAGATTGCCTTTAGCATTCTTCCTTGGGGAAGAAATGACATGCTCCCCAGTAGCCCAGTGCCAAACCACTGCTCTCTGTTTTGAGTAGCAAATGCCATTCTTACTGTGTCTAAAAGCCCAGACTGTGTTTCTTTTCTTAACATGAAATTGTGTATTTTGGTACTGCTCTCAAACAACAGTTTAGCAGAACAAAGGAGTTATCTTTATGAGACAGCCAGGGAAATGCACAAAGAACAGGAAGATGCAGCTAACCTAAATAATGACATCGAAAACAAAATAGCTATTGGGCTATAAATAAACAATACGAAGTAAATATAATTATTTTTATTAAGAGAAGACACAGACTTAATTCCTGTGGATAATGACATCTACTGTTTTCTCAGACTTTAGTTCTCATTTTTTTCAGTCAAGCCACAGAATAATATTTCCTACCTTCTTCAACTTTTTACAGTATGAACTTTCATACCACTTCTTTTGGGGAAAATTACAAAACTCAGACAAGTACATTTAGGACAAAGGTCAGATTTTCTAAAACAATAAAATTGCCCAAACTGCTCTTTTTGAACTGTGCAAATACCTGCAATTCTTACAGAGCAGGGAAGTAAACATACACATGACTGCATTAATTAAGACAATGCTTAGTTTCCTGCAACCCAAAGGAATTTTCTTATTTAGACTAAGTCTTTAACGATGCAATATCTCCCATTGTGTGTATGTGGGTGTGCAAAAAGCACCAACTGCAATTTCACAAAAAGGCAAGGGCTGGTCCTGATGAGGTGGGTGACTGGGGAAGGAATTAAATAATCCTCTAAACCAAAGCCAGAATCAACTCTCTGAGTGCCAGATCCAGTCACTCCAAACTTCTAACTTTCTGTAATACAGTCCTAAACGACATCAGCAGAAGTGTAATTCATGTGCTTCTTTTTTTCCTAGGGATTTTCTCGTTGAGTATCTTGGGCAGGAAGCTGGCCTGCTCTTTGGACTTACAAGATTTAAAACAAGCACTCGCGTTTCCCCCTCCCAGTCCTGACCAGTGGGCACTGGGCTGAATCACTTTCCCAGTGGAGGCAAGAAACATGCAAGAGCAAAGCACTGGTGGAGTGGCCGAGTGAGTGGGAAACCCCCTCGGGCTCACATACGGTCAACAATACCCGCGACTGACCCTGGCGAAATGTCAGGGCATGGTACCGGTCCCCATCCCTCAGGCTTTACCTGCTGCTGGGCGAATGGCTGGAGGGAATGTCCTGCACAAAGCTCTGCTCCATGCCTGGGATCCTGGCCGGGCTGTGGGGATGGTAGGCTGTCAGGACCACGCTGCCCGAGTCCTTCATCTCCATGGTCATAGGCGCATGTCGGCCCTGCTGCCGGGGACAAAGACGACCGAGGAGGGTGCTGACAGGCCCTGATGGGAGGCCAAGCGGTCCTGTCACGAGCCGGAGTGCATGTCCTGACTCCGTAGCAGCCTCTCGCCACTCTTTGCTGTCAGGAGAGCTGTGTAACTGAGACACGGCTCCTCTCCCTGTCAGGAAAGCTGAATTAGCATATATTCAAAAACACCGCCCACCAAACAACCCACAGGGAAGTTACTACGTTCCTAGGAAACTAGAAACCTGAGTAATCTGGCACGGCCCAGAGCGACCGAAGGGAAAACTTCTTGCTTGCTTTCTTTTTGTTTCTTTTTTAAGAGTCCATTTCTTAATATTCCTCCTGCCCCTGAAACAGGCTCGACTAAGTGAAATTATTTGCCAGTTAAGCAGCAGGATGAGTGGAGAGCACTACTCAAACACAAAACGTGGTTTGGCAGAGCAGGGAGTGACATTTAAGCCGCTTACATGAGAGATTCGGAAACCCAGTAGTCTCCGCTCTGTTTAAATAATCAAGGAGCAGGAACCTTGATTTCCTACATACTGGATCATTTCTGTGGCAGGGAACTGTACTTGCTTTCTCCTGAAAACAGATTAACCTTTTGTTTTGCCTGCTATGGCCATGTATATAATGAGAAGGGCACTGGGAAATGAGTGCATTATTTTTACAATAGTGCATGTTCATCTGGAGCAATAAATAAATACACACTGAGGCTTTTGATGTTTTTTCATGATTGTGCTGGATATCTGTATGCTAATTGAATGTTTTTCTCGCAAAAGAAAAACCAGCAAGCAGAATTATTGGGGTCCAACTCTGGAGTAACACCCAGGGAAAAATTTGCAGAGAAAATGAGAAAACTCACAAAGCCCTTTATTTTCCTCTCCAACTTCTTCAGGGCATAGGGATTTTTTGAAAAGAAATGTTTCTGATAAATGTTCACTCCTGAAAAGTACTGTCCTGTCCATGAAATCATGGGAAGGATGTCCCTAATTTTACCATACAGCCTTCAGGTCTCTGAGGGTCTTGTGAGCACCTGGGAAAAAAGCCAGCCTCTGTGCACGTTTGTCAGAGCTGCAGGCAGCATCCCCAGTGTGGGTACTGTGCAAAATGCCTCTCAGGGTCCCCTTTCACACCCCCCTTGAGGGAAGGTGCTCTTCTAGCACTGCTATAGGGGCTACCTAAATTACACTCTTGGTCTCTCTAGCTGGTGAATTACCCCAGGTTTCAAGGGTACAAAAATGATTCGCCTCATCTCCACCTTTCCCCTGAACTCCGTATCCTGCCTGGAGGGGCAGGACGGTTTCAGTCAAATATGTTGCTGCAACTAATGTAGGCAGTGGACCAAGTTAATTTTAAATTAACCAGTATAGGACACTGATAACATTAGCCTTGGCAGCACTTCTTGCCAGACTCACCCAGGAAGCATAAATATTTGAACATGCAGAGCCTCTAGGCTTGCTCTTGCTACGCTGCTAACATGCCCTGGATTAAATATTTTAAAGCCAAATTTCACAGGATAAAATCATGGCTGCTTCCATGGCAGCGTGGAAGCCCTCTGGGAGCCCTCATGCAGCCATATGTTAGAAACAAAGGAGAAGGCTCTAAGCTAACTCTGGAAGTATTGCCTACTGCCCATGGTGCCTCCAGAGAGTAGCAAGGTGAATGCAATAACCAGTGAAGACCTCATTGTGCTCTGTGATTACTGGACTATTCAGGAGAGGGATAGGGTCTGAAAAATTAGGACCTGTAATAGATCTTGTATCCCAACTCTGTGGAACACTGACTGAATGTCAGGCTGATGCCTGGTTGCTGGATGAACAGGGATGCTGATGATGATGTAATTATTTTCCCCTTCCTCTCATGGCTTTACATTCCCCTTGCTAGACCAGAAGGTGGGTACCCCACTTCCCTTTAAGGTAGTAAATTATAAATTTATATTTGGAACAAGTTTTAATAGATATTTTGAAGCTTAATCACTCAAAATACGCACACAAAACTGAGAGCTAAAAATTTATAATAATAAGTTATAAAATATCTGCTGACACCCTTTAAAGGCATCCTCCACATTTAATTTCAAGAAACTAAACATGCAAAGAAATACACATGGTGGAAGGGACCAAACACCATCATAAATAGAGTAAGTCTCCTTTAGGAGATCAGGCTGCAGACAAAATACTGGCTGCAACTCTAGGAAAGTCTTTTTTTCTCCCCTTCCTAGCATCATACCACTAGGCTTTCTCCAGTACCACCAGACAACAAAATGATGGTTATGCACTTTAGGCTGTGTGTAGATAAAGCCCACAGTGGGAATACCATGTATTTTTAGTATTATTTTTATTTCCTCTCTTCCCATAATAAAAAAAAAGTAATCAAACACCAATATGACTTAGAATGACCCTTTCAATAGTAAAATGCATATAAAGAAAAGAGGCCCATACGTTAAGTGGGATTTTCTCTCTAAGAAAAATAAACATGGAAGATTTTATTTGGAGATTTATAAAGTGCTGGTGCATAGACTGGAGGCTTGTATGGAAATGGCAGTCTGGCACAAGTACAAATAGATATTTTGAAAATTAATCAGCTAAACCACATATATCAAATTGAGAGCTAAAAATGTTTATATTTGTAATGGTCTTGGGGTTAGACATCTGCATATAAGTGAAAACTAAAAATGATGCTAAATCAGATGGAGATACACATCAGCCATTAATCAAAGTTTTAACTGCCATAGGAAAAGCATACAAGGCAATATAAGCCAGATTCTGTCTTCAGTCCTAGCTGTGCACTTCCATCAGTTAGGGCAGAATTTATTCTTTTGTTTTCTAAAGAAGTAAGTAAGAAAATATTTTAAACAAACATTCAAGAAGCTAAACACATGAAGAAATACACATGGTGGAAGGGACCAAACACCATCAGAAACAGAGTAGGTCTCCTTTAGGAGATCAGGCTGCAGACAAAATATTGGCTGTAACTCTAGGAAAGTCTTTTTTTCTTGTATTTCTACAGGATCCCATACAATACTAGATTGTGGAGTACACAGGACTATGACACTTCCAATTGTTTTTTCAGGTAGTTAATAGCTCCATAGACCTTTCAAATACACTGGAAATTCCAGGTTGGTGAGAAATAACATTGTGGCACTGTTTTTGGAGGCAACAAGTAAAGTGAAGTTACAGCAAGAGAAGGATGTGTGGGGAATCTGTAGCCAGTGAACCTGTAAGCAACTCCCTCGGGTTTGGTAGGCATGAAACTTGTGCTTTTGAATGTTCCATAGCTCTTGTGCCAAAGGGAGTGCTTTGCACTTTCACAAATTTGGCAAAAGAATTGTATATATATGGATCAGTGGATACAGACTTTGAGAACAAGGAATGAAAACCCTTTATTAACCTATTGTTTCAGAAACCTAAGTCAGTGGTTTATGGTACTTGGAGGCTGCTATAAGGTCTCCCAGGAGCCTTCTCTTCTCCACACTGAAAAAAAACATCTCCCAGTCTGTCCTCATAGGAGAGATGTCACAGCCCTCTCATCATCTTCATGGCCCTCCTCTGGACTCACTCTAACATGTCCATGCCCTTTTTAAGTTGGGTATCCCAGAGTCAGACACAGTACTCTAGATGGAATCTCAATGAGAATAGAGTAGAGGGGCATAATTGCCTCCCTTGACCTGTTGACCACACTTCTTTTGATGCAGCCTAGGATATGATTGGCTTTCTGGGCTGCAAGTCCACATTGTCAGCTCATGTGGAGCTTCTCATCAACCAACACTCTCAACTCCTTCTCCTCCGGGCTGCTCTTAATCCATTCTTTGTCCAAGCTGTATTTGTTCTTGGGATTGCCCCAACCCATGTGCAGGACCTTGCACTTGGCCTTGTTGAACTTGACGAGATTTGGATGGGCCCACGTCTCAAGCCTGTCAAGGTCCCTCTGGATGGCATCTCTTTCCTCTAGTGTGTTGATTGCACTACACAGCTTGGTGTTGTCAGCAAACTTGCTGATGCTACACTCAATCCCACTATCTGTGTTGCCAGCAAAGATGTTGCATGATAAAGCCTTCAGCTCTTCTGATGAAGAATATCAGTGACAGCTGTATAGAAGAAGTATAAACAGCAGAAGATCATTAGTTAATGTTTCCTGAGATGAAAAAGAATTTTACATAATATTAATTAGCAATCATTGTGGTCATAAGATGATGGACAATCTTTGTATGGCAAATTTACTATCTGTTATTTAGAAATGAGCTATTACATTTTTCACATAGATTTTAAACTGCCTTTTCTGGTTAAGACCAAAGGGGGCTGTCACTGTTAGGAATGGGATTTATCAGCTAGGGGTTTGTGTCCCAAGGTGGTGGGGGTATGCACCATTATATCATAAGAACAGACCCACAGAGCCCTGGAAAGTGCAAAATCCGCCTTTGAACTACAAATCACACAAAAATCTCTGGGTATTGAATTTCATTGCTTGCTTCCAGCTTAAATTAGCCAGGACAAAGTTGGACAGAATTCACAAAATTTTGAAGTTAATTTTGGACCAGTTTAATGTGAACTTGGGTTAGATTAAGTTTTAAAAGGAAGCTGTGTAAAACACAGCATTTTTTACGGATTAAATCAAAGGAAATAGAGTGGAGAAATACACAGAAAAATGTCATCCTAACACTGTGTCTAAGTTTCCTCATCCCTCTTGTTCTGGCAGAAATATGCAATAAATTTTTTATCTATCTGTGTGAAAGAAACCAAAAATAAACCCACTGTATTTCTCTATGCTTTTTGAAAAAAACGACAAAAATGGGTATCTCCTACTTGTCTTTAGTCTGTTATTTGTCTGGAAATATGCTTGAGGGATGGAGGGCAGAAGGACTCACTATAATAAAGACTTGGTGTGGGCAAAAAACACCTGGGCACTGAAAACAAGGAGTGCCATACAATTGCATGAAAGTCAACGATAGTGGCATATGAGTCTTCTGCTGACTCTTCTGTGAAAAAAAAAGCCTCTGAAAAAGGGCTGACTTTTGTGTTGGGAAAATTTTCACTGTGGCTCCAGGTCTATTTCCTTTAAAAGAATTTTATACATCATGAAGAATAGTTCTAATGCTTAATTTAGTCTTTTTGCTTTCTATTCCTGTGATGCTGGAAGGTTTACAGTCTTTTTTTTCCTCACTATAAAGAGAAGTCTTTGTGGGCCTCTGGGTAGAAAGGTGGGAAGCTGTGAATGTGAGCGAATGGGTTAAATTCATCAGTAGCATCAAAACACATCCGCTGCTTCTAGAACACTGACAAATCCTTAAACTGACCTCTCCCCTCCTAAATTAGAGGAAAAATCTTTGTTATTCTTTTTTCTTCATCTTTTCAAACTGAAATTAAAACCAACATGGAGAAAACTATTGCTTGTCCTTTACAAACAGGGTAAGTATCAAGGCTATTTAGGCAAAGACAATAGAAGGCAGATATTGTGGCAAGTGATGTTGTTTCAAAGGTTTTCAATTAGAGTATGAAACAAAACATTCATCTTTGTTAAATATAACCTTGCATAGTTCAGTCCCAGGCCCAATTTAAATATACATCATACTTTTTTGAACTTTAACATGGTCATTTGTTTATTTAGTGATTTACTGTGGATTCTTTCATCTTAAAAAAGACACAAAAGCACAGAAAATAATTTCTTTAGGCAACTTTGTGTAGCTGCTTGCTTAGCAATGACCCTCATTTATTTTCTAGGAGTTCAAAAGTTGGTTTTCCTTAGCCCAGATTAGACTACCCATATATTATTCCCATATTAATTATGTACAGAGAAGGAAACTTCCTTAATCTGTCTGCCACAATAGGGCTTTCTGGAGGTTTACTTTAAGTAAAAGCTCATATCCTTTCATTCATCCATTAGGCTCATGCTCCTTCATGGCATGTTGATCTAACCACTTCAGCTGGGACAGCTGACATCCACAGCTGAATATTGTGGTCTGTTTTTTTTTTTTGGGTTCCGAGACAGTAAGTTAAGATTACATGAAGGAGTGGTAATGTGGTCAAGTTAGGAAAAGTAACATTGGGAGAGGCTGGGTGCTTCCCTGACATGTTTCTGTAAGGACAAGCTGAAAATGGGAATTGGTCTCTGCAGCATGGAAGGGGAAAAATGGTCAGGGATAGACAGCAATGAGCCAATGTAACTGCCAATGATTTCTTTCACTGTGCCATTTCATAACTGAGTTTTTTTCCCAGGGAGCAACAGTAGACCACAGCTCTGATGGTTTATTGGAAAGTTGTACCAAGCGAGACAGTCACCAGAGCACCTCACTTTTAATTTAACCAAATTTTGGGCTGTGTCCTGAGGTATTTGAGCAAAAATTGATGAAGCAAGGTAGAGGGGTGTTAACAGGAACCACTGATGTTTATCACAGATAATGAGAGCCATGTAATATCGGTTATCTTGTGTTGATTGCATTCTCCTCCTTTTAAAATCAAGAGCTGTGGGTTTTAAAATCATAGAGTCTAATAGCACTGTTAACTGGATTTCCCACATCTGCACTCAACAGGAGAAATCTCAAATTCTTTCCATTTGGAGAAGAGGGATGTATTTCAACAAAGTATTACTTAAATCTTCATTCTGCTTTGGTGTTCTGCATCTTGATGACTTGAATTCCTGAAGTTACTAAATTTACTTTTGACTTCCGCGTGCAAAAATGAAGAAACTATTCTTATCTGATGATTTCTTCACTGAAGTAGTAATTGAGGTGGTTGGAGGAGTCTTACTCATGTATTGGTCATGCAAACATGATATCACAGATAATCCCTGAAATATCTTTGTGTGCAATGAGGAGAGGTAAGGATAAAAATAAGCTTTGTGATCTCTGCATGACAAGATGCAGAATGATATTGAAGTTGTTCAAGTAGTGGGTCTGGCTGCATACAGTGGATCTCTCCACCCAGCCCACATAGTCCCCACTTCTGGAAATGCAGTGAGCATGTTGCCATCACTGTACAGTCAAGCATGATCAAGCTGACCAGAGAACTTAATGCAATACTCATTTCTCTATTCTGAATAAACTCAAAAGTTCCCATGGTCATGATTGGGAATCTGAATTTCTGCATTCTGAATTTTGGTCAGTCCTTTTAAATATGTGAGTTATTGCATAAGGAAGTGAATTATGCAAAAGTGATTTTCCTATTTTGATGGAGTAATATTTATGAATTATTAATTTCAAATTCTGATCTGCCTCAAAAATAAATAGGTGTTTATTAACTTACACCAGATCTAAAGACTTTCAGTAAGAGGAGGAACAAATAAAAATAATTAAAATTTCTACAAGTTAATTTAATGCTAAAATTTAGATAACAAGTTTTTTATAATTTTAAATCCTAATTCTAAGCACTGTGTAGTTTATGAACAGTAAGAAAAAAATGTTCTCAAATTAAAAATAAATCAGTTTGAATAAACTTAAATAATTTAGAACAGAGCAGAAAGGCACTGGAATGTACAATTATTAATGGCTATTTGCATTTTGAAATCATATTACCAAAGGTATGCATTTGCTTTATAACATTGTTAAATTAAACATATCTGTTGGAAAGACATGTTTGATTAATCTCTGTATGAACACTCTGTGTTTTAGGAGCAGAGATATAAAACTGACTTTTGCAGGAAAATGCAGGACGCCTGTGGCATAACCACAGAGGGAACCTAAGCTGCCTGACTCACAGTCCTCTGCCCTAATAACACGTGAGGATGCAGCTTAATTAATCAACAGTTTGAAAAGTACTTTTGTAAAGGAATGGGTGAAAAAGATAACATATTTCATCGACCAGAAAAAGAGAACTACAACAGGAGGTATGGAGAAGACACCACGTGAGCCACAGAAATGAGACATCTTCCTTGCAAGAATGTAGTTAGCAATTTATTCTCTGCAGAGGGTATGTGCTAATTTTGCTGGGATGCTAGGGAGACTGGGGGGCGTTCCACCTAATACTTATTAATCATCCAGCTTAGTCCTAAGTGGAAACACATAGATGAACATAACTTTGCTAACCACATTAACAGTAAAGTTTCTGGGCTACTTTTATGGCACAGTATTGAACACCATGAGCTTAAATATGTTTTAGAAGCACTAGAAATAAATTTTGCTTCTGCTCCAAGTGGGTGGTTGCATCACCATGGAGAGCTAAATGAGCAATGATAATCAGAGGGTGACACGAGGGAATTTTGCAATATAAAGCATCCGGGAATTACTGGCTTGGGATATTGCAAAGAACATTTCCGATTTTCTGCTTAATAAGGTCAAGCATGAGCCTTTCCCTCTGGCACCAGGAATTTTGTATCACAGTTAAAAGATATATTGGAGTTTGAGGACCTGGTATATTGTTCATAGAAAAATAAGGATTCCCAGGACTATTGTGCCAATTTTGTTAGTGTAAATTGCTAGCCTTCTCAACACAACAGAAAAAAAAATGTAGTTATCCCAAAGGCATTTCTGTTAGAGGAAAAAAATAATATGCAGTTATTATTTATTTGTTTCATTTGGGTTTTGTTTTTATTCACATGTAATTTATTGGTGGCCTCAGTGGGCTACAATCCATGGTATGCAACCCTATTAAAATAAAACAATGTCCCACCAGGGATGAAATGGATCCATTTTCTTCAGATTAATTTAGTAGATGAATGTTTCACACAACGAGGAAGCCAAGACTGCAGATGACTTGTTTTTGGTTTGGAACTTCAGGGAACAGATGGGAAAGCGGCAGCATTAATATACCTTAATGGATCTACAGGACCCCGCTTATTAATTGGCTTCAGTTCAGACTTCTTTTTCTTTTTTTTATAGGGACTGTGCCTTGCTGAATTACCTCAGAGTCTTTTCAGATAATTTTTCCTTCTTTTCTCTACTGTGCTTTTCCCTCACTTTTGATCCTGCCTTTGTTGTCATGCTTGATTATAGGTTTTGGCCTCAAAAAAAAGCACAGGCAGTCTCTAGCTGCTTTTGCATAGTGACTGTTATATACAACAATGCTTGAAGGACTGAAGGGAATAGGCAGGAGTGTGTCCTCTCAGCCCATACTTCAGGTACTGTGGATACTGGGGAGTACAAGGATGAGGGCCTTCAGAGAGCTGCTTTGCTCAGTGCTCTCCCTGACCAGCATCTCTTACTGCCACTGTGGAGACAGAGGACAGGGCTAGGTGGACTGCGGAACTGACCTTATAGGGCATTTCTTGTGGTCCTCTGTTCTCAGAAGGAACTTTTATTGATTACTGTAGAATAGGACAGGCACAAAACTGGGCAGAATACAAGTTATCCATACAGGATAAAGTTTTGTTTCCAGTACAATTTTGGTCTCCCAAAGAAATAAAGACAACAAACACAGATACCGATTATCATCATTTAATTACTTTTACTTGGGAGCATTGTGACATAAGAAGTCAAGAAAAACCAGCAGTATATTTTTTATTAAAAAGCTGTTTATATCCAGTTCATGATGGTGACTTTTTGCAGTTATAACAAAACTGATTCATGGGTCTCAGTCAGAGAAGTGAAGTTCCAAAGATATTTTCTTTAACTTTTTTTTTTTCCGAACTGATAACTCCAGTTACCTTTAGAATTGGAAGGTAAACTCAGGAGACCCCAGAGATGAGATGCAGCTTAGAAATAAAAAAGAAAACTGATGGTGGTGGTTCTGCTTATTTTTGCTTTACCATACTTGTCTGATCCAAGTAGGTTCCTGTTATTAAATAACAGGGTGTCATGAGGTTACAATAAGTGGAGGCAAAGCATACTCACATATTCATCTTTGAACTTAAGTCCAGAAACAATCAATGATGACAGCCCACGGAGGACCTTGAATTCAATTTGTCGCTCTGCTTGCCATTTTGTTAAGGAAAGTATTTGATGAATATGTATTTTTGCCTATGAAAACACCTTGCCTTCTAAGTTTATGAAATTTTTGATTTGCTTCTAACTTTACCAAAAAGACAACATGAGTGTGGTCCCCCACAGGGATCTACTTTGGCCCATCAAACGTGCTTTTGTAGCGCTACTGAACTGTAGTGCTCCTGTGCAGAGGACTCTTGGCTGCTATCCGTCCACATGGCGCACAGGAAGGCTTGGCTTACTTTTAAATGCATCATCAAAAGTCTCTGGACTGCTACTAATAGTGCTGTCATTTTGCATGTGTCTTCTGCATGTTATGTGCAACATAATTTTCTTTTATTTCTTGCAAACAGCAATTTCATTATACCTCTCCAGTTGTTCTGCTTTCTGACATTTCAATCTGTCTTGCCTTCTACTCAACTGGAAAACAATACCATTAAGTGAAATTTCAAAAGAAAGAGAAACTAGCAAACTCATAATTTATTAACTGTAGTTCAACATGACTCGTAAGGGCAAAGAAACACATGAAAAGAAGAGATTAAATACTGGCAAATTGGGAGTGTTTTACAATTCCCAAAGTCTCGTCATTTGGTGAATGAGATACTGCAGATCTAATACTACACTGCAAAAGCATTTGTTGTGTATTTATGCTAAACTTGTGTGTCTTAGCAAAGATATAATAACAAAGATGTGTGGATAAATCTGAATTACAACAAGCATAGGATTTTATTTAATCATACAATTTTTTTACTCAGCAACCAAACTGGCATGTCAAGCCTGGCATTTGCTTGCATATAATAGATAACTGGAACTCTGAGTAAGCCCCACTTTCCTGGGAAATTACTGGTATTGCAACAAACAAATAAAAAGGCTTTTACATGCAGAATGCAAGGCCATGCATTTTCCTGGGTGCTCCATTGTATCTAGTGCCCAAAGTGTGCCTCACTTTCTCAAAACAAGAGCTATAAATAGGCAGGCACTTTTGTGCTGTTTTAATGCTGAGTATTACACATTCCAGCAACTTCATTTTTTTCAGCTGGTTATTTTTATTTTCCTTTGTTGTGGCTGAGCAAGTGAGCCCAGTTCACTGAAATGCCACCCATTCCTTGGAGGAAAAATCTAGGAATAAACTCAAAGATCAGGAAAGGGCTCTGCCTAGAAATACTCCTGAAACAAGGAGGAGAGAATGCAAAAAAAACTAAATGAGAAGGCTGATCTGAATGCAGGGAGGATTTTATTTGCAAACAGCAATGAACTTTTGTCTGAAAAACCCTACCTTTTTTGATGTTATTTTCAATTCCAGTCCCTAAAGAGGACTAGACTCAGGAGGGATGAGGGACATTATTTATGGCAAGTAAGAAAGCTGTCTGAAAAATTTTACTTTTTTTTTTTTCACTATTATTTTTTTAAATGTGGCCCCCTATTGTTTCCATACACTGATATCTGGCACACGAGAGAGCCAGTAATTTCCTCTGAACACTTCTAGAAAACACCAGGAATGATACAGAACATTAACACCCCTTACAAATAATTTCAGTTTGTGGGGGAACAGCTACAGTACAAAGACATGTTTATAACACATCACAGGGACTTCCTCACCCTATTATCCTTAGCAATACAGCCCTCAAACTTGTAATCAATCACCATCCTGCTAGCAAAAAAATTCCTAAATCTTCATTCATGTCAGCAACAGTTTCCTGGGTGCCCTTTCTGTTAACAGATCTCAGTGCAAAGCCAAGCCTTTAGTTTTCACCCGACTGCTGAAATGTCAGCCGGATCTGCACTCTGGGCATTGTGTTTTCCACGTAGGCATCCTGGACTCTGCCTGGGAATCCCACATCCCTGGTGGCAATAAATGGCAAGACTCTTTCAGGGGCAACCACAGGCAGAGACATCTGCTTAATCTTAGGCACCTTATTAAGGGTAGATGTGATAGAAACAGAAAGTGAGAAGAGCTACATCATGCTGAGGGTGTTTGTTGTGAAACTGCGTGTTTTGGAAAAAACCAGGGTGTACACAATGTTTTTTTTCTAGTAGATACACCAGCTTGTTTGCCCAACCTGGTCTGTGAGAGAACTCTAGAGGTTAAACACTCAGCAAATCTGACCTTGAGCTAAGAATACACTGGATAGCTTTACTGTCCCTCTTCTGTGGATTTAAAATTTTAATAATAAATTATACAAAACTTCTGTTCCTGGGAAACATTGTCTATGTGGGATCATAACTATTGTGTATCCTGGCAGACTGTAATTCTTGTGGTCTCACATTGATGTCACTGCAGTTTTATTTTGGGCTAAACTTCTCTGACCAAACTAGAATTGCTCCTTATTTATACCACTGCAAACAAGCTTAGCACAAATGACTGATCAAAGCAATGGCTACAGCTTCTAATGGCTGGGCAGTAACTGGTGCTGGAAGCTTCCACTCCGAGGTTCTACACTGCTCAGCATGAGGCCTGTTTGCACAAAGCTTCAAAACCCTAAACTTCTGCTACACTTTTGGCCCTTTGGTGGACCTCCCTCCTAGACTCTTGGCATTCCTCTGTCCCTCCGGTAATTCTTCCATCCCCATAGACAAGGTTGCAGATTTGTTCTGTTGTTTTAGTTTGTAATTTTGTGCAGGGTCATTCTCTTTAGGCAAATGGGAAAAGTCCGATTTGGTGACCCCCAAAGAACATTGTCATGTATAGAATTGGTAGTGAGTATATAGCAAACACTACAGGCCCCTGGACATTAGAACTTAAAGACAGGAAAGGGTTTGAACATGACTGCATTTCCTGTGCTGCAGCCCACATTAATAAGCGGTGTCTATGGGTGCCAACTCTTCCTTCATAAGCTGATGAAAATTGGTATTTGTGCTTGCAGCAGCTAGAAGGGCAATCATCCAAATGTGGTCTGCTGTGAAACACATACTGGGCTTTCTCTGCACTGAGAGCAACTCTTGGTGCTGCAGATCCTTTGATAATTTGCCCTTTACTAAGTAATCTAACTCCTACTCTCATTACGTGTCTGAGAACTGTGTCCTCATTCATATTGCAAAATTATTGCAGTCTATGTGCTGAAAATAAATTAAAACAAGTAAAAGAAAATAATTTCAAAAATTTCTTTGCAATTCTGAATAATTGGATTTTTTTTTTGCTTTGCAATTTCTGTGCCAGCCAAGAGACATCATGTCCAGCAAATCATTCAATAAAATGCCTTTCTGTTGAGAAGCCTGCTCACCTGACTTTGCTCGATTTACAGAGAGGATCAAAGTGATTTCGTACTACAAATGGTATGCTGATTCTATAGGAAGACAGTGTAATTATGATACATATATGCCATTTTAAGTTTCAAGTAATGCCCTAAAGGGCTTTATAAAATTCTGCTTCACATTTTACCAAAGATGCAAAAAGGAAGACATAGTCCCAAAAGGGTGATCCTAAGTGTCTTGTCCAAATTAGGTGATTCTATGATTCTAAAAACTGGTACATGACTTCCAGCTTTGGCTCTCTGAATCACTAGTGATGAATCGTGTGCTATTGCTTTTGGGTCAGATACTACTAAGTAACTCTTTAGGATAGGTCTAGAGCAGTAATAGTTGTATTTATGGAAAGAAAAGCACAAAAGGAAAGTATGCCCTTTCACCTGGAGCATATGATCAGAAAACAGAGATGGCAACGTAAGAAATGTTCAGCACAAGGACAGGAAAAGCCTGTCCACCTCAGTATGCCCAATCTTTTCTTTATGCCCTTGTTTATCGGAAACTAACTTCCCTTCTTTTTTCACTCTGCTGCTCTAACTCATTCTGAACTTGTCTTTAATTTCCAGCACTTTTTCCATTAGCATTACATAAAATCTTGGCATAAAGCAGTTGTGATGGAAACATTTTCCAGTTTCTTCTCAGTTTTGAACTTGGGGGAAGCTCTAATCTATTTGCCTGTAGTTTTAAAGGCCAGTGCAGACAGTGAGCACACAGTTTTAGTCTGTTAACTGTCTGTGCATTACAACTTAGCTGAGTTTTAAAATTCTTGTGCCAAATTAGATTAGCCTGAAAGTTGCTCTAATAAACTTTTAACGAACCACAGTTTCTTTTGGCAACTGTTCGACCAGCAAAGCAGAGCTATCCCATCGGTCTTACTTTTCACATTTAAGCATTGTTAGAACAAGGGAATATTGTAAAAAATCCATAATTTTCCCTGTGCCATCAGATTTTAATCAACTTGGAAAATTCTGTCACATTGAATCATAGAATTATTGAATGGTTTGGGTTGAAAGGGTCCTTAAAGATCATCCAGTTCCACCCCCCATGCTATGGACAGGGACACTTTCCACAAGACCAGGTTGCCCAAAGCCCCATCCAGCCTGGCCTTGAACACTTCCAGGGATGGGGCATCCACAGATTCTCTGGGCAACCTGTTCCAGTGCCTTACCACCCTCACTGTAAAGAATTTCTTCCTGATATCTAATCTAAATCTCCCCTCTTTCAGTTTAAAAGGCAGATTATATGAGGCAGGTAAATTTGTGATAGCTGTAATGAACAGAGTGGATATACTCCATCAGAAACTCTATCCCTTGATTTGTAAAAATCCCATTCAAATTACTCGTACCTCAATATTTCCAGAATGTTTAAAGCATGTACTTCAACTAACCCTGTCATAAACAGTAACTTCTTTTCCTTTTAATAATAGCTGTTGTCCTTTGTTCTTTACTTTAGGAGACAATTTTTATCCTACACTACCTTTGTTCTATACTTTCTTGTTCTATACTACCATTTGTTCTATACTTGTTATCCAGTAATCTTTGATGTGGAGCAGTGCTAACTATCTTCTGAAAACCTAATTAAATTAGAATTCTCCTTATCTATCATGGCAGTAATATCTTCAAAGAATCCCAGCAAGTTAGTTAAGGTTGAATTCCTTTGCTTCAATATAGTCCAAGTGTTTTGAGATATTATCCCCCTAACAAAGAGCTCTTTAAAATAGCTTTTAATAGATTATTAAAACAGTCTTCAAAAATCACTGGATCACCTTCTTGTTCTACCTCTCCCAAGTAACCTTTTTGATGATTGACCTTAAATTATCTGTCTTTGTTGTTTTATACAAAGATCCTGCTGTAAGTTAGTGAACATATGAAAATTATAAAAAAATAAAACCTCTGTTCAAACATTCTTTTTCTCCTTTTATTCACTAATGCTCATGGACATCACTTTGATTAAATGAAATTCTACTAACCTACTCCTTTATCTACCTAACAGGATAAATTCTTTCCTCTTTGACTTTCAAAACTCATTCCCAGTTGAGAGCCATTCACTTTCTAGTTCCTCTACGAGCAATAGAAACATAATAAAAAATTAATAATTATATTATTTGTAGTCCCCTAATAATCTCTCAAGTTTATCTTTTAAAAATTCCAGTCAATCTGCAGATTTAATATATAGATGGAACAAGAACAGGTGGATTCGTATGATGTCTCAGTATTGAGAGTTATGCCATCACTTATGATTGATTAATTTTTGCCTTAATTTAATTTAAAAAATAATTTTTAGGCTTTGTTTGCATTTTTTTTTCCTAACACTCTGGCTTGCCAACTCCTTTTTCACTTTCATAACCAACACTTTGCTCTCCTGAGCTAACAGGCTGCCTGGGCTGACACCATTTCTTCCACTGCCTGTCACTTTCCAATATGTGATAAGCTTTCCGTTCCTTTTCTATACCTTAAATAGGCTTAAGTTAGCTTCTGTGCTTCCTCTAGTAATGAGTTAGCCAGGCACTAAAGCTAATTCCAACTGCATAAACCAGCATACGGAGACCATAGGAGAGATTTTCCTGGGGTTGCACAGAGGTTTGCCCATGAGCTGGGAGGTGGGGGGATACATACATGTAGGAGAGGGAGATGTGAGGATCTCAGGGGACCTACTGCTTTCTTGCAGAGGGCAGACAGAGCTGAGATGGCAAAATACTTCCTGTAAATGAGCAAGGGCCACAGCCTTGGTCCCGCTGAGCTGTTTGTTCTATTGCAGCCCTGCAAAGCTTGGCTAACAGGCACAATTTATACCCCTCATCATGGACCCCACTGAAGGGCTTGCAACAGCCCCGTTCTCTCTGCTGTGCCAGGGCATAGGTCAGCTGGGCTAGCAGTGGCCTCTAAGCCCCATGGCTGCCATGGCATACTGTTTCTGCTTAAGCATCACATAGCAACTTTAATTATGGTCTTGTTTGATTTAATGGTACTCTCTAATAATTTGCTTTAACTAAACGAAAGTTATGAAGAAATCAGGGATATCTTGAACTGAAAACCCACTTTTGAGGCTAATGTCTGTTTTGTTTAATAGGATATCCTTTTTGGCAGTTTTACAAGCATGTGTCAGACAAATGTTTTACAACCAAAACATTTTGCTACAATCATGGGCTGATAGAATGACTGATTATCATTTAAGACACTCTTTGTTCTGACTCCTCAGAGGTCTCCTCATACGCTTACAGTCTGAGATTCATTTCTCTCTGAAATCGAATTCATATGTGCTGGAGAAAAAAAATAATCCATCACCTCATTCTTCTTCTATGAGGTCTTTTTCTTTCCCCCCATGACTAATTTTCATAGTCCTGTAACTGATTTTCATATTCTGAAATTATAATTTTATAACTACAGAGAATGTAGCTCACAGAGTGCCATAGAAATGAAGCTTAGCCCCAGGAAGCAGGGAATTGCCCAGGCTACCTGTGGAGTGTAGGATGGAGATACCCCTGTCAACTTTGAAAGAGGTGCCTTTGGTGCAGAAAAAAACCCACTACCGCTTCACAGAGGGGACTCCCCTCTCTTATCCCTCCTAAGACAGACCTCAGGCACAGAGATTAATTAATAGCAGCCCACTGAGGTAGTGAAATATTATACCTATAAGAGTTGCTTGCAGTCAGAAGCTACAGCAGAGCAAGGAGCTGAACCCAGCCTGGAGTTCCAGTCTGGTGCCTTTTAGCACTTCCTTCTCTCACATGACTATTTACATTTCTGATCTTTGGGAAAAAAACCCAGATATTCATATATGCTCATATTTGCACAAAGAGTTCTTCGTTTTGACACATCTTTGAAACCTCTGCAGTCCAAAGGTCTCTGTAAACCCCCATGTGTCTGAGGGAAAACATGTATTGAAAATCAAAATTTGAATTCTCCTAACATTTGAATAGAGCTAAACTCAGCCTGGTAAATCCTGTTTTGCCACATTATTTCCCTTTGCACAGAATAAAGGAATCTGGGGATAGCTGCTGGGCAGCTTCTAGGAAAAGCAAGAGTAGCACTGTTTAGGTGGTCACAGTGGCTTTGCTCTTACAGGCATTTCAGGAGCATGGTCGTGATTGCTCTCCACTGCAGACCCCAAGTTAACTAACCCTGAGAGGAGACCACTTCCTCAGGAACAGATTTGTCCTGGTTTCATGAGAAATGTTTTTCAGAGCTATAAAATCCTGTGATGATTATAAAATCCTGGTTGCTCCTCATTTTTCTTGGCATTGCTAGATGGGCAGTGCAATGCTCATTAACTCAATTTATTGTTCGCAATGGTTTGGCTGTAATCAGTGATTCAAGCTTGACAGGATAAGAGCATTTCTACATTTTCACGTATATGACATATTGCTGTATCTTTTTAAATATCCAGACAAAACCTATTTCATTCTTTTACTCTTTTTTTTTTTTTAAACTATTTTTCAGCCAACAGCTTACTTCCCTGGATTGATTGATGGATAGATAGATAGAGAGACCTATGGAGGCTTGTAAAAACAGAATAATAATTTTCAGGTTTTTGGACATCTATGTAAAATTTCTTCTTCTTTGCCCAATTGAGTCACCATAGTTCATTTAACAAGGCTTAAAAGAATGATCTCACAAGCTTCATGATCCAGAGAACAAAGAAAACAGAATGTATATGTTTACACATTTTTTCACTTTCTTGAAATATTGCAAACCAGACTGTCAATGCTTCCTCTGCATTGGCCTCTACTAACATGGCAAAAGTTGTTCTTTATCATGTAAGACCAAAGCTTAGCAGTGGTCTCAGCTGCCTCAAATGATTTCAATTAACCATGTGGTGAACAAGTTAACGTTTAAATACTTTATGTAAGTAAAACCACTATTATTTGGTTGTCATCTTAAGTGAATTTATAAAATGTTGAATTTATTGACCATATTGGCTTAAAATTGACATTTTTAATCACTCTACTGATCTAAATGCCCCTATTTGGATCTTTGGATCAATGTGTAAAATGCTTTAGCAGACTTTGCCATTAGGATAGGTGCTTGGCAGAGGGCATGCTGTCCCCTTTTTATTGAGCAAATACTACTTGTTTCAGCCTAGGTCTACTGAGCCAAGTCCTTGTTCACCAGCCTCCAGCATCAAATGAAAGATTTTGGCTTGCAGAGGGCACGATGGAGGCAAGGAACAAATACAACATAGCAGTGTCTCAGTTTCCAGACAGCCTTGGGGTCATTAAAAGCCACTGTAATTTAGAAGAGTCTTTATGTCCTCCTGGAAAGTGAAACTGCTGTAAAAGCAGAAGAGTGACATACAGAATGCTCTAATTAAAAATACATATGAACAAGAAAAAGAATGACTTATCTCTTTGGGTTTTCAGAGCTAATACATCTATAAATGTTATTTCATGACATCCATAGGATCTGTTGCCCTTTTACAATGTCATGTAGCATGAATCAGACTGAAAAAAATTTACTGAATCTGAAATTAAGTGACAATTTTAGTTATCTGCCTCCAAAAAGCTTTCTTGGGGATTTCTGCATGGCTACATTATCAGTTCATATGCAACATAAATTGATAGAGGGATACGTGTAAAATAAAAATACTGTACCTTAAGGCTCCTACCTGGTATGGTAGTCTGGAAAGAAAAAAATGTCTCAAG
The DNA here is from genome assembly GCA_004320125.1 of Scolopax mira. NCBI lineage: Eukaryota > Metazoa > Chordata > Aves > Charadriiformes > Scolopacidae > Scolopax > Scolopax mira. The sequence continues at coordinate 622,655 of BJBW01000344.1, read as the reverse complement.
AAAAAAAAGAAGCTCAAGTGCACAGATGATCTCTGTGTTCGTGCACACACAGAAAAATCAAAACACAGCTGTAAGGTCTAATTTTAGTGCCCACTAACCTTGATCATGTTCTTTTAATAATCTTCCTAGTTGGGAATTCAAAGATTCAAGGAGGGCATAACCTTGATAGTTTTAAGCAGTCCTTGAAACTAGTATTCACATTGTGTTATCTGATTTAGGAAACATTATCAGACTGCACTGGTAAAAAGTGGTTTGACCGGGAGGCCTTTCTCTGTCGTAGGTATCATATTAGTATGTCCTGGAAGCTGAAGCATCATCTTAAATATATATAACACAGAGGGTTCCACAAGGGTGTTTCATCTGAAAGAAATGTGCTAGGAGTCTAATATCACATTCCTGTGTCAATCATAACACAGATAAAAAGCAGAAGTAAAAATCCTCCATCCTCCAAATCCCCCACAAGCAACCTCTCTTAACAGTTCATCTCTCTGAAGAGGAACTTTGTTAGGGTTTTCTGGTAAACAAATGAGGAATTCCTGAAAAAGTCCTGAAATGGACCTTATACTTGAATCTTCTTTCTTTTTCTGCGGCATTCCCAGTTGAATCTCATTACATTAAAGCTGTTATACATTTTAGACCAGCTGCTGGTTTTGCAAAACTGCAGAATTTGCTGCTTTCAAATGTACTATTAATTGGAAAACTTCTGATGGGACAGCTGACTCACAGTAAGCAGACAAAAAGTGTAATTGAACAGTAACTCTTCATGTAATTTTATTCAGTTAGAGAAACCTATGATGCATAAAAAGAAAGAAATAAACAAGTGGATGTATCTACTAAAACATAAAACATAAAGGAGGTCTTAGTCCTGTCCTTCAGTGACAGAACAGCTCTATGGCAGCATTTGAACGATGCCCTGCACAACCAATTTGACAATGCTCGAGGGACAATCCCAATGTACAGTATTTCTACAGTAAGGAATAGAGCTAAACTGAGCCCAGAATGACTTAAACCTTAACCAATCATATATAGTATTCTTGGTTGCTGCTAAAAATCTGTCACCTGAGCATCATCTGCAGTTTTAAGGCTTGCTTGTGATGGTATAGATGAATAATATTCCGGGATTTTGTTAAAGTCCCACAGAAAAATCCACTCCCTATCATTTTTCTACCTTATGACCACAACTCTGTACAGTCCCTCCCACATAACTGCTTCGTTGTATTTCAAAATCAGAATGATTCCCTGCATTCCTGGTTAGCACATTCAGAGGTTAAACATAAACCAGAAACCAACACTGACTATCATTTAGCATTCCTGCGCCAAATACCTTGCTGAAGCAAAATGATAAAAGCTCAGCACGTCATTCTTGGCAGGTATGAGTGATTTTTTTTCCCCTGCTTCTATTAATACTCTCGTTTTGCTATGGTCTCACAATTACTTTTATTCATCTATATTATTGTACTTTGTTCAGTCTTGTGAGATATTATTTCTGATTCAGTCCTGTGCCACGTACCAAAAAAAGACTGCAGGAGTTCACAGCTCATTATTATATATTGCAATGAATTGCTGTGGAGCTAAGATGGTACCACGTGAGCTGGCAAAATGCTATGTGAAATCTAACTCTAAAAGGTAACCACAGAAAACGGGCACCTATTTACTCATATATTTTCCCACTTAACTAGCATGTGCACAGAATCTGTATAATGGACTATAATTTGGTTTCTGTTTCCTACACAGATTTATATCTATTAGCACAGACTGTTCGCATCCAGCTGTCAAACACCTTTCCACCGATTGCTTTCTTCAATATGTAGGAATATTTTCCCCTTCCTACTCTCTTCCAGGGGCTCTAGACACGTCAGAAAAGGATGGAAAAGAGCAAGCAATTCACAGGCCATGCAGCTACAGGTCATGGAAATGAACCGGCTTTCAATCAGTGCATCACCCATACAGTATTATAAATCCTGTTTATTATCAAAACCCACTTGCTCCTGATGGTACAAATTCATGAGCTTTTCTGAGCTAAGTTGAAACTGGCATCTGAGATAAAACCACAGAACTTAAAAAAACCAAACCCCTAAAGCCTATAGGAATAGTATAGACATGTAACAATCTTATAAGTTATACCTTGCTGTTTCTGGTCCTCTCCATACTATGTTGCATTCATATAGATTACAGGCTTAACAATGAGACGGAGTATCTGTTGCTGGAACATTTAACAGATTTGATTACTCTTCTCCAGTAAGCAGAAGTGACATACATTACTAGGACCTTTCCCAAACCCATTCCTTCTCTTCCAAAATTAGATAATGAAAATAGTGACAGTACATAAGGTACTGGACAGTGCAATCCATTCATTTTCTCTCCTTTGAAAAGTACAGTATTACCATAGATTCATAACACAATGGATTCTGCTTATGTGATAAAACCCACAACCTTATCTGTCCATTTTGAGTCCAGTAAGATACTGGCAGATTTAATTTCCAAGAAAAGCTGCCAGACACAGGAAGGACAAGTAACAAAAGAAAGGTGGGATTCCTCTAGTTTTCTCCTCAAGGGGAATACTGGAAGAGCTGAGACTGCTTTTATGTTTTATGACACTTAAAAAAATTTCTTTATCTTTATAAGGGTCACATAACATAGCAAGAGGGGAAACATTTAAAATGCATGAAAATCTGTAATAATAATATTATGGAATCTTTCTGAATATTTGAAATAATTTTAAAAATTTTGACTGGAAACCCTCAGATTTGATTGTCTCCAACATGGGATCACCAAGTCCTATTCAAAACTTTAGTAGTAGTAGTATTGTGATAAAAATGTTACTTTGTTAGCTTTTTCAGGATTAGGTCAAAGAGTTTGCAAAGGTGTGAGAGACTGACAATCAAAAGAGTTTACATAGATACAGTTTCTTTAAAACACTGATTTCACCTCTGATTTTCAAACTCTGTCTAAAAATGGAAAGCCAAAAGTATTAAAATGTGCCCAGATAGTTCCTTTATAAGCAAGAACAAATGAGTCTTAGCATAACAGGGATTTTTCATCTCACCTTTCTGATAAAAGTAACTTTGATTAAGTAACTTAGTTTAGGCATTAAAAAGCAAAGATAATTTCTCTTCTCTTCACTGAGAGCTCTTTCTCTTTTTTTTTTTTTACTCTTCAAACTGCAGACACTCTCTTTATCTCCACAGAAAATCAAACAGTGTTATAAAAACTATAAGAACTTCTCTGAGGGTTCTGTATGTTTCTTCTCCCTGATGATGCTTTCAAACACTCTAAATGAAAGCAGAATTTCCATGCATAAAGAATTCCCCCAAAATACCACTGGAAAAAGCTAAAACTGAGATAAAAACTCCCTTTTAATGGAGTTACTCTTCACTGTAAGATGACCAATATAGTCCCTTTTGCTTCTTAAAAATACCTCTGCATTAGTTGTTTCTTTCATCAACTATTTTTCCCTTGGAAGAGGTAAAATTATTGTACACTTTGCTCTTTCTCACATGTGTTTTGCTGTGATTGTCTAAAGTTCCCATCAATCTTATCAGACTTAATTGTAGAATTTGGGTTGTTTAGAAATTAGTTCATGGAGAAATAATTCCAAAACAATACTTAGTAATCTGGAGTTTTTGTCTCTGTTACATATCCTAAGAACTTTTGAGTGAGACTAGTAGCACTGATTTTGGAAGATTTTTGGAATTTTTGGATTTTTTTTGGAAGATTTTCTGACTACCTTTAAAGAGCAAAATAAAAGAAAAAACATTTGACCATGGACCATAGCTGTAGAAAATAGTTATCTTTTGAAAAAAAGTTAGTATTCTCTGTCTATACATCCTGATTTACATTAGCTTTTTGTTTTCTTCAGGAATGTTTTCTGTCCTTGTCTCCTTGTTCATTGCTTGCTGTAGTGTAAAAAATTAATCTCTAAGCCATTGAACAATACAAATCTGTATTATGGACTGTCATACGTAGAGATATTTTTCTCTTGTTTAATATTCTTCCTATTGAGATCAGTATTCTGAACAACAATAATGAAGAAAGATATTTCAACCTCTATTTAAAGATATGTACATTTACTTAACTATTTATATCCTGTTCTTATTTAGTTGATCGTATCCAGAATAACTCAGTTGGGTTATTCTGCATGATGCGTGAAAAAATGTTGACAAATTTGATCAGGAATGAGCATATTGACTTACAAAGTAGTTGAGTTTCAAATGTATCTAATGGGACACAGTAGGAATAGCAGATGTAGGTCTAATACTGATTTTGTCCAAGAAGAGCAGCAACTAAGCAGTAAGGAGACACTACCCCTTTCTTGAGAAGCAGATGTGGGTTTCCTGCAAAACACCTGTCTGGCTTCTGGCTGGCTGCAGGCCAGAATACCTGTGACAAATATAACCATCTGTTTATGAGCTAATCCTCTGCCAGACAAGATGCCACTTCCAAATGATTGGAAGAAATTAATCTTCTGTCAGAAAATTCCAACATTACAAGGTAGCTTATTGACCACAGAGTACGTTCTTAAATTTTTCTTATTGGTACTTTGAAAAAAAAATTATTGCTAAAAATGTCTAATTATTATTCTTTGAATAAAAATTTATGATGATTACATTTTTATTATGGTATTCATGATGCATTTATTTAATTTTTTTTCCCTATTTCTCAATGACCTTATTAGCGTCATGAAATTTAATCTAGTTAAGTCTAGTTCTAATTTAATCTAGTCCAGCTCACAGGAGCGGAGATCCACCTGTTCACCTACTTCACATATGAAACCATTATATAACTTAGTTTTGCATTAAATATTAAGCTTAATATACTTTTAAATATCCCTGGGCCGAAAAAAAACCTGAGCTTGTAATAAAAATATGAAAATAGTTGATCTGAACATAATGACTGCTGAAGCCTGTGTTTTATAGAGGACATAAGTATACATGTAAGGACATCATGAAAGCAAAATATTTTTCATGTGTAATACTAAAAAATGTTCAATTTGTTCTGTCCTGCTGCTTGTGATGAGATAGACCTCAATTTTGGAGAGATCAATTAAAAAATTTTGTCAAATTGAACAAAAGTGATATGAATAACCTATAAAATGGTTAGATTAAATATAAAATGACCAATTAAATATAGTGACAATGATGAAAATACAAATTAATGTAACAATATTACTATTCTGTAATAAGTGATCTAGTACTTAACAGGATACATATTTTTTTTACTTAGCTTACCAATCCTATAAAAGAATTAGCAACAACAAGCCTTTGCTTTGCCTTACTCTTTCCTACTGTAATTAATCTTATTTTATAATCTTAAAACCATTCTGAAAGAATTAAGAGTCAGTTTGTCTGAGACCAGAAATGATTTCTTACATTGCTAACTTGTATGAAATGTTTTTTGTTGGTTTTATAAAGGTTTTCTGAATGGATCTTCAGCACATATAGTTTTTTACCAAACTTTGGGGAATGAAGTACCAGAATGAGAACCTTTTACAAATGTGATGAAGGGACCAGAAAGACATAGTAAAAACAAATTTGCTAGATGAGAAGTCCTTGTCACTAAGAGGGAAAAATTTTATGCAAAGCATTTCAATTCCTCAACCCATATTGCTATTTTAAGTATTGGCATGTCTGGAGTGGAGAAGGTCATTTTAGAAAGGGAATTGCAGCTGCTAATTTGAGAGCTAGAAAGACAACCAAAGGTATTTATGGTAGTTGTAATAGTATGAAGTATGACCTCCACAAAATCTCAACAATCTGCAGGGAAGCACTCCAGAATGAACTACTCTAAATAGTAACAAAGCTTCAATTACAGTCCACACCCCATGCCAACAGTTGTCAGTGGCTACCATATCAAAGATATTTAGTGAGCCCATAACGATGCAGTAGAAGCCTGTTTCCTTGTACCCCAGTTGTCAGAACTTATTTATTGTTGATATTCCTATGATACCACTATAAATATTTCAAACATAAAAGAAAGTTTTTTTGCCAAACGTGAAGAAATGTATACTTCATCAAATCAGAATGTAATGAACTGTCCAGGAAGATGGAGAGAAACAGTGTTATGGTGAACTTAATTAGTGAATTTTTAACTCCAGGTTAAATTCAAATTCATTATTTTAACCTGGACTTGCTTCTCTGACATCTACTGTCTCCTAAATTCCTTGTTCCTGGGTTGAATATCATGATCTGACATCACATTTTAGTTTGTAGTTACTGAGATGACAATATCTTGAATATTGAATAGCTTTATCCCACACAAACCAGAGTGATAAGTTGGTCTAGTGGCTACTGAAGGTGCCAAACATTGAACAAAGAAGCCAACATGTAAAGCATGAATTTATATGAGGATTCATGAGAGGTAAGCCTCATGCAGATATGGAAAACTTTGGACAGGAGAATAGTAGAAGCAAACGGATCAGTTTTCACAATAAGAGAAGTATAGTTTCACTGTTGGGTGGTATCAGACAAGAAAACACAAATCTCTTTCCTGAACATACCTTCTCTACCCTCAAAGATTCCCTTGAGGAAGGTCAAGTTACCTTTTATTTTCAGGATGCTTGTTGGTTTTTTAAATTGTCTGTACACATTTGGGATCTGTTTTAAATAAAACAAATTTTGTCAGTTAAGAGATTTGCGAACAACATGTGTGTAAATAGAAAGACTCAGAACTACAAGATCCTGAGAAGGATGGCTAAGGAGTCTCTCTGAGAAGTCTGTGCTGGAATCATTGTTCAGGTGGCTGTATCTCAAAGGCCTAATTGTCAGGGGAGATGGCAGGGTACACACTTGAAGAACAAAAAGGAAATGCCTCATGCTTGTTGGCTTGGAGATTTTCAGTGAGTGAATTTTGTTGAGAAATCAACCCTGATCCCAATTTAGTGTTTACTTATTACAGTAAATGGCAACATAATGTCTGCCTTCATTCACCTCTGTGTTCCATTCACGTATACTTTGCACTTCTATGAGTTTTTCTAATGCTGCAAAGCCTTTTTCTAACAAGAACCAATGACCTCACTTTAACCTGTAAAGTAAGCATTTTATTCCTATTTTATGGGAACCTGATGCACTGGCTGATTAGGTGACTGACGCGGTATTACACCCAATAGAGCTGTGGCAGAACTGAAAGCATAACGTTGATCTTTTCCTATGGCTTATTACGCTGTGACTTTTTATGGCAGAAAGTCAAACTATTTAGCTTGTTTTCTCATCAGTTCATGTCCTTTGCACCTATACCTCAGCCTCAGAAATGTGCTTACTGACGCCCTCAGTACTTTCAGATCCAGAGTATTTTCTGAGGATTCTCAGAATTTCTGAGCAATTTTAACTACTCTCTTTACTCCATCGGTGGTCTTTAAGATTTCCATTCTTCCATCACACCTGTTTCAACTAGCCAGTTAGGTCAAATTGATTGGAGGGGATTTGATGTAAAAGATGTGATCACAATAGATTTTGCCTCACAATAAATCAGTTAAAACCAACACTAATATAAATGAAATATTGAGGAATAAATTACCCTGAAAAATTTTGAGAGATTATTTCTAAAACAACCTAATAATGAGTTTTTTTCACTTTCCTTTGAAGATTCTGGTAGTTGTGAATATCTGAGGCAAGGAGTGAGACTTCAAAGACTTAAGGCCCAAATCTTTGGTTCTTATTTTTTCCAGTCAGAGGACAAACTGCAGTGAGGAATAGATTCCATACAGTAATGGATCTATGAAGCTGAGCTAGATTGTCAGTCTTTCACCCCTAAATGTTTGATAGATCCGTTATGTATCAAGATTTTTTTCTAGCCAATTTTATTACTAAGAAAAAGGCCAGTGCTTGACAAATGGTCCTTCTGTTCCTTTTTTGACTGACCCTCCTGATCCCCCTTTGTTTCCCTGCCTGGCATTAGCCTTCTGTTTGGCTGAATTGCAGGTGGGTAGTGTTATTATGCTGTGAGTGCTTGGCTTGTGTAGCTACATTTCTGTCAGTATTTATCATAACAAACACTTTTTCCCTTTCAGTGGATTCATAATTAGAGTCTGAAAACTGGCTCAAGGCTGTCTTAATATATCAAGGGCCCAATTTTTCTTTCAATTATATAAATATAAGTCCATGGCAGTTAATAGAACTGATACAGATTAATGCCAGTGACATCAAATGTAATCCAAGTTTCTGCTATGGAATACATTTTCAACTATTTGGGGGAAATAAATAACTTGATGGATTTGTTTTGTTAGTAGCTTGATGAGAAAATGGCAGTTTCCTTGATGAAGATGTTTTTCCCTCTGTTTTATTGCCATGGAGGATGTCTGGTTGTGATGAACACCCACAGGTAAGAAGGCTGCAGGCAGCACTACTGAATGTAGTGTCCAGGTTAGCTGCCTGTAACTAACGGGTTAAACACATTTGAAGAGCTGCAGAATGGAGAAACAGTGAGGACAGGCTCACTCCACAGCTGCTGACAGGATTGTCCAGAAGCACAAGGTATTTTAGGGCCTTTATTGCCCCTTGTGCAGATAATGTCAAGTACAGAAGATTGATAAGGACATTTCTTGCAGGAATGTCATGTCTCCTATCTCAGAAACAGAGAGACAAACTGAAGATCTATTCACACTTGAGCAAGCACGATGGAGTTAGCACCCTGGCACTCAGGGGTTTGCACTAGGAGAACATGATGCCACAAAAATACAAACAGGACTTCTATTAGTCTCCTCCAAAGGGAATCTGGCACACAGATAATCTCAGTGGGGGCTATTTTTTTCACTAGAAGACGCTTGATCTTTACAGGTGCCCTGTGAATGAAGCCACTGAGAGTTGGAGATATTCACGTAATCTACTATAAACATGAAGCAGAAATGATGTGCCTGGTCCTGTAACAGGAGACACAGCTCTTTCCAGCACTATTGTGCTCATTCTTAAAGCAGTCTGAGCCTGTTTTGTTCAACAGAATTATTTCAGAACAACCATAGGTGATTTTGATTATTTTCAGTAAAAAAATAAAAAAAGTCATATTCTTTCTATCATGCAAGCAATCACAGGAATTTTGCCTGGTAAAGTTGCATAGGGAAATAGATTCTGAGTATGACATTTCTTCTTTCTTAGATCAGTGTGAGTGGAGCTATTAATTCCCAAGACTTTGTAATTTTCCTGTTGCTTAATTTGATAATTCAGTTTTAATTCCCACTTTAGTTTGGATATACCAGTTTATTTTAGTTACAGGGCATCTGAAGTTAATAGTAGTTTCATCATTGAATTCAACAAGCGAATGTGGAATTAGGGCAGTGGAGCAGGAAGCAGATGTCCGAAAGTTTGCTGCCAAACCAAGGCTTAACTATGTTAAGTCCAATGTAAATGCTTAGATCTCTTTGATTTTCTTTGATCCCAGATCTGTCTTCTGACCAAAAAGGATCAAATTTAGACCAACACTGTGTTTATTCTGACTTTTGATAGCTAGAAGGATTGTAACAGAGGAATCAGTGGTGGATGAGAAGGTAGGAAGACAACCAATGTGTTCACAGGCTTGGTCGATGTTTTCTTTGAGGAACATATGGATTAGGCTGTTGCTTCACACAGGGTAGGTATTTTTATTCCCAGAACCTCAGAACTAATTAGCGTGTGTGCAATTCTGGTTTGTTCCTCACCTTAGGACAACTAATTACAGCTGCTGTAACAAAGCATGTTGTCGTGTGGAATCTTACAGCTCTATCTGTATGAAATAAATTTGAACCCCCAGACACATGAAAAATACAGAATGTTGAGATTTACAAACCTGTGTTTCAGAACTATTGTATCCTGTTTAAATGATTCATACCCTACTTTACAAGAACCAATTGATCCCAGAGTATAATATGCTGAATGGTACATTCCTGAAAGGAATTTGCTGATGTATTAAGAAATGGTGATACCAAGCTGTCCTGCTTTAAACTTGATCAAACAATTGATATGCTAGCCACACTTAAAAGGGAGGCTGAGTCCTGAGAAGAAAATAAGTGTAATCATTTGTGGAACAGCAGTGGCATCTTTATGAAGGAAGCCAGCTGATGTGGCAGGGTGTTTTCAAGACTTTTCTTGTAGACAGATGTTCAATTGAAAAAGCTCTGATTTTTCTGTAAACTTGCAGGAGGAGGCACAGGCACTTTGGGAAGTAGTTTTGTTCACAAAATCACTTCTGTTTGATGTTATCCCTTCACACACGGATAACAAACAAGATAATCAAGCAAATGATCACGGCTGTTAAAAAAACAACTGTGTCAGGAAGAAAAGCACGTGGTAGGAATTTGCCACAGAGATGTTTTGAATAAGGCAGTTACATTGCTGTCCATCATGTAGATGCCTTTTCTCTTTTGCCAAATTTCTATACACAATATAAAGCTACTTCACATAAAATCTACGCATAAAGTATACTTTAGATTTCAGATTACTTAGAGGCATTTATATAAAATTCACGACCTTTCCATCACAGAAGTGGTAGCAGAAAGATAGTTTTAATACGATTTTGCAGAAAGTTACATGCTTTCTATAAAAAAGGTAAAGGTACTTAACTAACAGAAAAAAAATGTCATCTGATATTTGAGGTTGAAATGTATAGTTGTTCACTAATTTTAAACTGCTGGAATGACAAATCTCCAGAAGTCACAACTTTGTGACGGATTTCCAACAGCTATGTGCCTATAAGACTCACCCGAATGTTTAGCTTCTTTGAGAAACTGGTATTGATTGCAGAATTTTTCAGCTAAGGTTCATCCTTCATTAAGTGTCATCACAGGATTACCATGAAACAAAGAGCTGCCATTTCTTTTCTTGTGGCTTTTTTTTTTTTTTGGAATTTGTACTTTTAGTCGTTTTGGAAATTAGATGTCAATGTTCCTCTCCCCAGAATTAGAAAAGAGACTCTGGCATGTAGTTTTTGAAATGTATTGAAAAACTGTTGAAGTATTGACTAATTTCCTCAAAAAATGAATGAGAACATAAAGATTAACAAGTTTAAGTGATAGCCATATAACAACCAGAGAATAAAAATAAGGAGTGAAACCTGCTAACTGTTAAACAAAAACACATGTGTTCCAAGAAGTTGTAAAGATTTTAGGTGTGTTTTTAATGTTGGGTTTTTTGGGGGGAATTTGTTTTTCTTAACGTGCAGTAGCCCTGTCCCATTTTACAGTAGCATAGTCCATAACTATTATACAATTTTCTTTTTTTTAGTAATAAAATTTTGCAAGAAACACCTGGTTTCTGCCAGTAAATTGGTTGTCTTCAATAAAAAATGCCAACTAATCTAATATCTCAGTATTCCTAATAGGTTTGTACTCTGGAGTTTGATTTTCTTATTGTTCAGAGTTTGTTGAACTCTAAGACATTTTAAACCTTACGTATTATTTGAACATTAAGGCCATTTCATTTCTTAGGGTTACCTAAGGGTGTGCGGGAAAAGATTTTCCTGATTTTCATAGGTCAAATCTTTACCTTTGGTTAATTGGTTTATTGAAACTGATTTGTTACTTTTAAAATGATTGCATTCATTACGTAATTATGGCACACATCATAATTGAATCAGGTAAACATTTAATCTCTTCAGTGAGGAAATGGCTGACCCTCTTTTAGTAAAACAATGTTTCAAAATGCTTTTTTGATGATCCGTGATGAAGATAGATCCATTTAAATGGAGCTATATGGGGTTAAAGGAAGAAGGAAAATCCTACACTTGACAGTGTTCAATTTTCTGGTCCAGAACTAAAAGGAATACATTTCTCAAGACTAAGCTGGTTATAGATTGCAGCTATTTCTGGCCACCCAGCACATTTATTTCATGTTGCCTTGCAGTCATTTGGTACATGGGATTTGGGAGCATCTCTGAAGTTTTATGTAGGGATATCATATCTGATATGATATCAGTTTTGGATGGCAACATTTAGGTGACATGTGAACCTAACCCTTTGCAATCTAGGTTGAAAGGGAGCCTGGGTGCACATACAAGGTCCATATGGTCATGGAAGCAGGATTGCATATTGGCTGTGGAGTGTAACTTCTTGTGCATTATAAACACAATTTCTGGGACTACAGTTCTTGAAACAAGTACATCTTCTGATATAGGGCCACTTATATATAGAATTGGTCTTTTTAAAGGCTGGATTGATTAAAAATATGGATAAAAATCACATAGAAACATAAATAAATTTTCTGTATGACCTGTTGGAACAGGTCCAGCAGAGAGCCATGAGGATGATCAAAGGGATGGAGCACCTCTCCTATGAAGACAGGCTGAGAGAGCTGGGGTTGTTCAGCCTGGGGAAGAGAAGACTCTGGGGAGACCTTATAACAGCCTTTCAGTATCTGAAGTGAGCCTACAGGAGAGCCGGAGAGGGAATGTAACAACAGGACAAGGGACAACGGTTTTAAATTGGAAGAGGGGAGATTTAGATTAGATACCAGAAAGAAATTCTTTACAGTGAGGGTGGTGAGGCACTGGAACAGGTTACCCAGGGAAGTTGTGGATGCCCCATCCCTGGAGGTGTTTAAAGCCAGGCTGGATGGGGCTTTGGGCAACCTGGTCTTGTGGAAAGTGTCCCTGCCCATGGCAGGGGGGTTGGAACTAGATGATCTTGAGGGTCCCTTCCAACCCAAACCATTCTATGATTCTATGATTCTGTGATTCTATGATTCTATATAGTATTAAACAATAAATCACCTGGGAGAGCTACCTTCTTTGAAGCAAAAGAATATGCTGTGAAAGAAACCATACAAACAAAAATGCACAGTCTTTGGTAAATATTGGAGCTGAAGCTTCTCAGACATCCAGACCAGTGCTGAACACAGGTGTATATTAATAATATGATCTGTCTCAGGTAAGAGTAGAGGTAATGGTGGACTGAAACATATTATATATAATGTTTGTAATGAAACATGATGGCATCCTGTGTAAATGTGCAACTCTTCCAATAAAGGACATATTTACAACTGAATCAAAAATGGCATTCTTTTTTGCCAAAATTATTTCCCTTTTTCTCCTTTTTGAAAGGAGAGAAGATTAAGCAGGGTTTGTTTACAGAGTGTGATTACCCTCAGCTGAGTGCTGTTAAAAGGAAGCTTGTTTAACTTTAACTGAAGCATATGGAATCAACAGAAATACAAAACCATCATTTGAAACAAAAAAATCTATGCTACCTGAGTTCTCCAGGCAGGACATATTTGGATGTGTGCTATCTTGTTTTAGTGCTGTAAAACAATGCAGCTTCTTTAAGTTAGTTGTCTGTGTTGTCTAATGCTCTAAGGCAATGACAACAGAGAGGCACATCCAAAAGAGCAATTTTTCCTAGCTGAAAAAAAGATTTCTGAACAAAATTTCCATTGGATAGGCTAGGAAATGAGCTACAAGATCACCCTGCATTTGTTCAGAAGGGCAAAAGACAAAACTTTCCAGATATTAAGTCTTGCAATCAGTGTTGAAGGAACAGTACAGTGATGATTCAGATCTGTCAAGTGTAATGCAAAATGAAGCAAACGTTAATTTCAGAACCATATAATTTAACATGGATACAAAAGTACAAAGTAATATTATGCTAAGGAAATTATGTTTTATTTTAACTATGGAAACAATAATGAAGTTTTAAGCAAAATTTGTTTCATGTTCCAGACATAAAAGATTATGTGTAACTATTCAAATAAGTATTTTAAAATAGCATCGCTTTCTAAATAGGAGATGCAGTTGCATTGCTACTCTTAAGCTGTTAACCTTCTGTTCTAGTAAGACAGTTAAAACCGTGTGTACTGTAAATGCCAAAGAATCATGTTCAGTATGCAGAGACCGTATTCTACATATCCCATTATTTTCTAAATCCTAAAATGTAATTTATTCCAGTGATCCTTCTCCAACGAAAATTTAATTTCCTCCAATCACCAGAGTAAAGACTAATTGAGATAAAAGGGGAAAGCAAAGACCTTTGTGAATGAGAAGATAGAAAAACCTGCATTTTGAGTTAGTTTCTGATCCTATTTGCAAAGACGAGGCTGAATAATGCACACAGACTTTAATAAGACTTTATAGGTTAAACGTTATCTCAGAAGATTACCTGTGACAGTAGAGAACTCCCAGTAAGAGAATTGTCTTCAGTAAATCTAAGTACAATGTAGGATTTACATTTAGGAAGATAGGCTTCATGTTCTAGTTTGTTTCATATATTATTCAAGTATTCCACATTTAAACCAAATTCATTTGGTATTATTATTAGACCTAAAATATTTTTAAAAGGCAATCATATAGATCTTGAAGTGCTAGCAGGCAATGAAGTTACAACCAAAAAGGTACAATATAGGTTAGGAACCATAAGGAAGGAATGAAGCACTGAGAAAGAATGAGCACTTTCAGTGAGCAAGAGAAAAGCAAGTTAAAAATCAGTCTAACAAATCAGTCTACCATACTCTTATCTCTCAGAGACATATTTTGAGCAATGAGAGCTTAAGTGGAGATAAAAGTACAAGCAATAGGTGATATATCTGAGAAATCTCAGACAACTGCTGAAAGAAGCAGAAAAGTTAAAACTGCAGTTCTGCAAGGCCCAGATAAGGCAATAAGGGAACACAGTCCCTGCCAGGAAAATCACTGCAGGCATCAGCAGTACCCTTAGGTACAGAATTATTCAAGAGACCAAAATCACCAGTACTGCCAAGTCTGTGTAAGCATGGTGGAAACTAAATTCTCATCAGTTCACTTAGTGTGATAGCACATGTGTTGGTGCATCTTTAATCAGACAGGTGAGTGTAGGTAAACATCTATAAAGCTAACTATATTTGAATTAAACAAACTATGTGCTTCCAGAAATCTGAGCTTAGACTCAGCTGACTGATCCAATTTTAGTGCTTGAATGGCTTATAAAAGTGACAGAGCACTGCTGCTGACAAATCTGATTACTAAGTGCCTACCTCCTGATTCCCAAGTACGTATTGAACATGACATGTTCTACATGTAAAAATATTTTGCCCCATCAGATATAGCATAGACAGAATTCAGAAAGCATGGTACAACTTCTAGCTATCTGCATATGTATTACATTGGCCAGATAGATTTCCCAGTAGCACACAAAATAGTTCCTACATTCCAATAATAATAATTTCAAAAATAATAATAGTAGTAGTAACTTATCTAAAAGGAGCTTTGATTGCCTAGTTCATCCCCTTGTTGAAATATTCCACTTAAGACTTGCCTCATATAGAAGAGACTGCAAGAATAGCTCCCTATACCTTGTAGAGAATAATCTCTTTTATAGACCCTGGTTTGGCATTTCCTACCCCTGTTTTGTTCAACGGTTTAATGCTGCAAATTTGGGCTCTATTTGAGTTTCACGCTAGCCACACTAACACTTCTTTCTTGAATTCCTTTCTGTGTGTCTATTTGTGTAATTAAGTGGTCCTACTGCAATGTGATTTCCTTATTGAAAGATATAATAAAAACATGTTGAACACAAATTTTTTCTTCTAGCTTGCTTGAAACCCCTTACAGGCTTAATTTGAAAAATAACTTTCTCTACTGTGCAGTCCATTAATTTAAATATGTAATAGTGCCAAATCCATGATGAATTGTGGAATCTTTTTGATTCCTGTGGTATTTATCCTAATTTGAACACAATTATCCTTTTTGAACATTAACCATAAGCTCACAAAAAAAGAAAGCTTGTGAACAGAAGACCTGATACTGTTTGAGAACCTTCAAAATAAACCTCTTGCATTATGTCAATAAATCCTTGTCCATCTGAGGATAAAACTGAACTGTGTAAGAACTCTTGATACCCAGATTATAAAAATGAGTGAAACCGGCTGAACTGTTAAACAAAGCCAAATGTGGTCCTAGAAGTGGTAAGGATTTTACGTGTGATTTAGTGTTGGAGATTTTTTTTTGTTTGTTTGGGTTTTTTTGTGAATTTTTTTCTTAACGTGCACTAGTCCTGTCCCATTTTACAGTTACGAACGTAGTTTATAACTTTCATACAATTTTTTTTTTTTGGTAAAAGCCTGAATGTTAACATTTGTGTTGATGAGTTTAGCTGATGCAAGACACTTTAAAAGCACAAAGACAATACTGAGTGCAGTAATAACATTCTGAATTGTACGAATAAAAAGTGAAAGAAGAAATATTGGAAGAATTTCTGATGAATCCGTATGCCAGTTTCTTCATCAAGGAGTCACTTGCTCTTTGAGCAGACTGCTCCATAAATGCCCCACTCCAGAGTTCAGAAAGGTAGAATAAGAAACATCTAATTCAAGCTAGAGACAAATTATAAAATAAACGCTTGTAACATGTGGAATCACAAATATATGTATGTATAATCTGATCAAAAATTAAATGAAAAATTTATTAGTAGAGCTGCTGAAACTTCTGTTCCATCTGCCTTTGCAAGAAAATATGTCTTTTAGCTTGTAGTTAGTGCATCCGTTTTACTAACTGCTGGTGATACACATGCATAGCACAAATCAAAATACTTTAATATAATTTCATTTGCCAGATATATGAGAGTCCTGTTACATTCTTCATTTCTGTATAAGTAAATAATTACGATAAAAAGCTTTATTTGCCACCAGTGCAGAAATTTCCAGAATAAACTTCTTCATGTACCTATATACAGGCGTGTAGTGTATATATAACTTAAGAATACAGTGAAATAAACCAAGTTGCATTTAGTGTTCACACTTAAAGGAATTCAATCTGCTGTTTAGTTTTCCTAGGAAAAGTTCTAACACATACTATGTAATGTAAATAAGAAAAAGTTAGTTCCTATCTTTATGTGATATTCAGTTCTTTGTCTCCAATACAGGATTTATTTATGATAGCAGCATTATTATTGTCAATATAACAGTAATAATTCAGATAATACTAAAAAGATGAGAAAATAACTTGAACATCTGTTCAGATGCAATTCCTGCCTGATTCCAGAGAGCAGCAGCATCAACACTCAATTGAAACTGAGACATTTGGATTTTTGTGATTGGTATCTGGCAAATCTTACACATAGAGAAAAAAATCCAGCTGTATGTCTCCGGAGAAAGTAATATTTTTCCTTATGGAAGTGAATTCTACTGAGTAGTGACTACTATATTGACAAGCCAAAGTATGATTCTCTCTAAGTCCTACCAACATGTACATGCACAATACAGACTATGGCCTAAAAGATGTGCTCTTACAAGAAGGCTCACGTTGTATCTCCATGTGTGGTTATACAGTCACTGCTGAAGATACTACATGGCTGAATGGCCATAAATTAGTGTTTATACACAAGAATATATGTATTGGGTATTAAAGTAAGAAAAACATAGCCATATATAATATTCAGGAAGATCCCTGTTAAAAACAAATCACATTGTGAAAAAGAAATAAACCAACAACTACCTGCCCTCCTGCTGTGAAATTACTGGAAACATCCATAACACATGAAAGTAAATTAATATGATTGAACAGATGCTTCAAGGTGATTTACCATGAAACATAAAATTTAAGTTTAAAAATCATAAATATCATTTATCAAACATGAAAATCATTCATACTCTTATGAAGTGTAAGAGTTAATGCATCTTCATAGAGGACTTTGGGATGCATTAACTCATGGAGTGCCCTTCTCTGTAGCTCTTCAAGACCTGCCTGGATGCAGTCCTGAGTGATGTGCTGTAGGCGTTCCTGCTTTAGCAGGGGAGTTGGACTAGATGGACTAGAGGACCCTTCCAACTCTGACAATTCTGTGATTCTGTGATTCCGTGAACTATGATCATTCTCTCATTGCCATACCCATGACTTGGCATATAAATGACCAAGTTTTTGGTGGAATCTACAAGATCTTATAAAGATGTCATTACTGCTCTATCCATTATGAGAAAATATCTTTTGGAGAAAAAAAAATACATAAAAAATAACATTTTCTTAATATGTCCCTACATACTAGTTGGAATAAAATGCTTTGGCAGTTTCTCACTCTACCATTTTTTATAGCTTGCAAACACAGATATGTCCATTATTGACTTTTTCTCGTTATTTTCAAGGAATGTATCAATATCTGTTTAAGAAACTTACACTTATGGCTTGTACCTCTCAGGCTGGGTTTTATTTTCAACATAACTATATACCTCAAGCCTCAAATTTCCAAAGCTCTCTAAAATTCACATGTAACAGAAGGTGCACCAGCTCTGGAGCATGGATGATCTAACCACTTGTCCTTGTGTTACTCAAAGGAAGAGTTAAGGACACAGTTATGCCAATATGAAGTCACAATGGCTGTTGAGCGACTGAATTATCTCCTGTTCTTATATATGAGTGTAGGGGATTCAAGCGGTGCTCCTTACTGGGGAAACAACCATATAACTGTGCTTTATTAGGCAAGGTTTTACAGTTGACAAAACTGAAAGACAAGCACAAAATTCACAAATGCAGTAATGACTGAGTAATTATTTATATAGTCAGTATTTGTCTCACCAGGCTGATCCTACTTAATCCATTGTATGGCTCCTCCAGCATTATTGTATGGTTAGAATAGAGCACAGACTCATTTAATAAAAATAAAAATGACAGCAATATAGTAAGTAGCAGTAACCCAAGAAGGATAGACTCTCTTCTCTCAATGAAAAGTGGTCAGTTATCTGTAAAATCTAAATTCTTCCTCAAGGAAAAAAGATATTAAAGATCCCAAAGCAGATAATTACCTAATAAGCTATGAAGTGTTATCAAATTAGATAATTCAATATAAATCTTCAATATAGGAAGAAAATACTACTTAAAGAATTTTAGAAATGCTCCATTTTTTAAACCTTTGGAGCTAGAAACAAGTTTTATTGTATAATGTTTAACATAATATTTATTAACTCTATAGTTTCTAGAATCAATGGTTATCCAACTATTCAAAAGTTTTTGGGGAAAATTCATTTTTTAATCAAATTATTTCTAGGTACAACAGTTAATTTTATCTTGGTTGATATAAGTGAACCTTGACTTCAGTGGTCAAGAGATTAACTAAAGGAAGCCTGGTATAGGGTCTACTGAAGATATTTAGATGTCTGCAAATAAAAATTCTTTTAGATGGACCGTATTAAAATACGTAAATCTTTCTAGCTATCTGCAATAGACTTACCTGCACACAAATCATTGTAGCTTGTACAACAGAGTATCCCTCTTTGTACCTGCCATGACCTTCTGCACCAAACCTGTCACTGTTCTTCATGGTAGTTTTCTGTAAAGTCCAATGCAGATACGGAGATGTTTTAAAACTTCTTGCTGCAGATTTGTGCTATTACTGCTGTTTAATGGTTTTCACTTAATGAGGCAAATAAACCAAATTTTTTGTTTTCCTTAGACAAAGTCACTGAAGCTGCCTGCAGCAGAAGTTCCTTATGCAAATCCTCTGAGATCTGCTCTCGAGCGGAACAATAACAGGACAAAACTAAGTCCTTATGCAAACACAGTCATGGATCATACAAATGCAGCTTCAGAGAATCATTTGTAAATGTCTGTTCCTTGCTTTCAGCACAACTATTACTGAATGTCATTCCTATAATCTGTCTTCTAATGATCAAAAATGATGATCTGTTTCTCTCTACCCTCTAATCAAATTAGTCCCTTTAATTAAAAGACATGAGAGTTAGTATCCACAACTCCACTTTAGTTGGTTGCAAAATCTGCAACATTTTTGTAGTTCCTCAGACCTATTGATTTTGAATTTTATGGTTGTACTATTCAGGCTGGAGTTTCCACTGTGAATTATTGCACACCATTCATCAGGCATACAGTGAAGAAGTTTTGAATTTTTATTATATTGAGATGGTTTTGGGTTCCCTTTGGAATCCACATGGTTACTTTATAAAGATTCTTTCACTTAATAACCACTACAGGAAATTTCATTTAAATGAAGTTATGCTGGTGAAGGATAACAGAAGGACAAAACAAAGCTGTTTTAGCAGTTTGTGTTTTATGAGAAACAGAGGTGAGGGAGAAACCACCCACATATTCCAGAGTGACAGAAGCAGCTAAAAGAACATGCTCCCTGTGAGCTTTAGAGTGCTACGATAATCAACAGAGCTAAATAATATGCAGAATTCCCTGGGCTTTGGTTTTGTGAGCCTTCAGGACATAAAATTGTCACTAACAAAAGATCTTAAAATTTTGGTTTTAAAAAAAATATCCTGTCTTCTTTCTCTAGCAGCACTAAATTGTCCCTGATGTTGGCTGTGTAATCTGTCTGATCTCCCTCTTTTGGGATTAGATAAGGGAAATGATGTTACTGTATCATTGATCAAAACAACTGTATTAATGACTTCCATTTGGGTTAGGTCAAAGAGACCCTCTACATGTGACATGCTGAAGATGAGAGAAATCCTATGCTGTTTGTGAAGCTCGAGGCCAGTATGCTGGGTGCAAATGTGTGAAACAGAGTGAGCAGTAACATGCTGACTACTGCGAGTAACAGATGGGAATATTCAGTGTGAACTGGTAAGGTTAGTAAGCCCAGCACAGCAGCCAAAATCTTTGCCAAAATCTTTGCCAAAATCCTCTCTTTCTGTGAATGTGCACCTAACCTTTGAAAAAAGATATGCTGTCTCATGCAATTTTGCTCAAAATGCTGAATTTAGGAGATCCCCTAATGCAAAACTTTCACTCTTTCTTGCTTTCTCACCCAGAGAGCTACTCCATTCATTAGCTGGACACCATCTAGTCTCTCCCACTGCAGATTGAACAGGAAACTGACTTATGTGCAAGAACAAATGCTAGCCAAGTCCAACACAGTGTTTCTCTAAGCTGTGCCATTCAGCTATAGTAAGGCATGCACTTTTACTCGGGTAAAAAAAACCCCAAAACCAATGAACAAACATTTTGGAGAGTAGAAAGACATTTTATAAAAAAGAAAATTCCTTGTATTTACAATGCTTTAAAGAGGATGTTAGTATTTAGTAACTGACAAAAGCAGTGATATAAAAAGAGAATCTTAATAGTAAGTGTCATGGTATTATTAAGCTTTCAGGCCACAGATCAATGAATCTTCACGAGACTCTGTCGACCTCAAAATCGTACTATTTCTTAGGGACAAATTTTGTAGAAAGGCTGTAAATGGAAAATTCTCATATTTCCTGCTTCCCCACAATCCAGGGACACTACCCCCCAGTTTCACTCCCCACCTGGTGTACCTGTCAAGTCCTGGGGTCTGATACCCCTTTACAGCAGCTCGGTTCTGCTGCAGATCATTGCTGATGCTTTTTACTGCTGGAACTTCATACGTGAAGAAGAAAGGGGTTTGGGCAGCAAAGTACAGTCATCCCCAGCCCTGGACGAGGCACAGGGAGGTACAAGACTTTCCAGAATGAAGCAATGGGATCCAGACCTGAAATGTTCAAAATCATGGTTAGAGAATTGCAAGAAGGCTGTTTATGAAAAGAGACTTTTAAAGAAGATAGAAACAAAACATTTTATTAATCAGCCAAACAGATCCTAATTATGAATTCTTTCAAGCTATTTCCTCTTGGCCAGCCTAGTTCAGCTAGATGTTTCAGGAAAGCTGAAATGCAGAATAGTTATTCTGTATTCTTAAGGCTGAGGTAATTAAACTGTAAGTTGGAATTGCAACAGCTCATGTTTGATTTCCTGGATAAAAGTAAACAAAACCCCAAAGGTGGCACCTAGAATTGCCTTTTCTCTGTAAATTAGCTTTAAAAATGTCAGATAAACATAAAGATTGTCTATTTAAATGAAGGAACCTTGAATGTAAGTCGGTAAGTAATGTGTATAATGGCAGATTGGTCAGAGAGGAGTAGATTGGTACAACTGTAGGGTAATAGCATAAAGTTTCCATGTTTCAAAATCATGCACTGCTGGTTTTCCCCTGCAAATTCCATCTGACAGGAAACTGCTGAGTACAGAGAATTAGGGAAAAAGTATGTGCGACCTGTGCAACCCACATACAGTCAGGAGACCTCAATAAAATAAGAATTTTAACTTTTAATCAAGAAAAAGTGTAAGGAAAATGGTGAGGGATTTCTAAACCTCCAAAATTGAGAAGGCTCTCACTGAAGCCCCAGCTGTGAGACGATGGCTTTGCTCGTGCTGAACAGAATGGGGAGAGAATGACCAGTAGAGAAGGGAAAGGGAGAGAGAAAGCAATGCCAGTCCGATGCTGGTCTTCAGAGTGGAGTTGTTTTTCACAATGGTTCAAAAGTAGACTCCTTCTGAAGCTGTACCAATTTAGCCAGGGCTGGGGGAGTGGATTGGGAAGGTAATCAATCCTCCGTGTCTTTTCCATTCTCATTTTCTTCTTGCATTAAGGACATCACAGAATCACAGAATGGCTGAGCTTGGAATGGACCTCTGGTGGTCATCTGATCCAAACCACTTGCTCAAGCAGAGTAACCTATACCTGACTGTCCAGGACCATATCCAGATGTCTTTTGAGTGTCTCCAAGGTTAGAGACTCTGCAATCTTTCTGGGCAACCTGTGGCAGTGCTCAGTCACCCTCACAGTGAAAAAGTGTTTCCTGATGTTCATAGGGAACCTCCTGTGTTTCAGGTTGTTCTTATTGCCTCTGTCACTAAGCATCACTGAAAAGATCCTCTTTGCATCCTCAGGTATTTATAAACATTGATCTTCTCCAGGCTGAGCAGTCCCAACTCAGCCTTTCCTTACATGAGAGGTGCTTGAGATCCTTAATCAGGTTCATGGCCTTTTGCTGGTCTCTCTCTAGTATGTGCATGTGTGTCTTGTACTGCAAAGCAAGAACTTGACACAGCACTCTAGGTAATGACCTCACCAGTGCTGAGCAGAGAGGATGGATCACCTCCTTCAACCTTCTAGGTCTTATCATCTAGGTCACAGATGATAGGACAAGGACAATGGCTTCAAGTTGCACCAGGGGAGGTTCAGGTTAGATATTAGGAAATATTTCTTTACTGAAATGGTTGTCAGGCATTGGAATGAGCTGCCCAGGGAGGTGGTTGAGGCACCATCCCTGGAGGTATTCAAGACATGAGTTGACATGGTGCTCGGGGATATGGATTAGTAGTAGATTGGTGTTGTTTTGGGTGATTCTTCCTCCCCAGGTGCAGCACTTGGCACTTCCCCTTGTTGAACTTCATGGGGTTATATTTTAGGATAGAAAAGAATCTCACCTTTTAGATTTCCTACTACTGGAATCTTTATTTTTCTGAATTGTAAAAAAGTTCTTACATTAAAATAGAAAAATATATAAAAATATTTATTATATTTTATGAGGAGAAATAGATTTTTTCTTCTTCTTAGATGCCAAAAAGTATTTAAATTTATTTTTTTAATGTCCATTTTCTTCTAGTTTGGGCTTTTTTAAGATAGAAACAAATGAGAATTTTGTTTATCAGTATGAATACTGATACACAAGTAGGTAAATATTCACCTTCATGAAGCCCCAATAACTAGCTTTTGCCAGACAGGACAGATTTCTCAGGGTATCCACTAATTCTACACTTGGTTTGCACTTGTACTAATTTGCCCAGTAAAGAAGTCAGACGTACAGGTTTCTTGGTCCCTCTGGAGCTTTTAAAAAAAGTCTAATACCACAATTGCCACACTCCAGTCCTCAGGCGCCAATGGAGTGTTGAGCTAGAGGTTAGATAGCACTGTTATTGGTTTAACTATTTAATCCTTGATGTTTCTTAAAGCTCTTGGGGACACACAATCCAGGCCTTGTGATGTTTTCAATGTTTGTTTTGTTTATTTGTTTTAGACAGGCCCTTTCCTGAGCCCACTCCAAGTAGGAGGTTATGGAGGGGGAATTTCTCTTACTTCCACAGTGAATGTCAGGACAAATAATTTTGTAGCATTATATCCTGATCATCAGCTGTTCCTACTAAAAGTGTATCAGTTTCTTTTCCTGATATATTTGAAGATTTTAGTATTTTTTTTTTATTTTATTTGCTAGTTATTAGCTTCATATTCTGGTTTAGTGTGTCTAGTTTTTCTTTTCATTTGATGCCTGATTTTCCATTGTCTCCTTTGTTATAATAACTTGAATATGCATGATTTCATAGAATCATAGAATGATTAGAATAGAAGGGACCTTAAAGATCATCGACTTCCATCCCCCCTGCCATGGGCAGGGACACCTCCCACTAGA
>BJBW01000344.1:431955-598506 GCA_004320125.1 Scolopax mira | reverse complement strand
GGCAACCTGTTCCAGTGCCTCACCACCCTCACTATAAAGAATTTCTTTTTTTTCTTTGGCAATTTGAAAGATGTTTTCCTGGTTTTAGAAAACTCCCCTCCTTGCCATTCTGTCTTGTTTTCATTCTTATTTAAGCCTTTCTTATTGGAATGCAACATGTACATCGCCTGTAAGAATTTAATTTTCTTAGCTCCTTCCTTTCAGCCTCCCTTTTCACAAGTTCTCTCATTTTTATATAGTTCTGTTTTTTCCTGTCTTCATGAAATAGTACATGAACTGGAAGAACTATTTTGCATATGTAATCTTTTGCTTGTTAGGAGAAAGGTGTACTAGGCCATGAATTAGTTTTGTTCCCATAGCACTAATTCCTGTATGCTAAAAACAACATGATTCGATAGAAATGGCCTGGATAACTTCTTGAATGGTAGTTGTATCAGTCATGGTAGAGAATGATGGTCCAGATGCAATCTCCAGCTCAGGAAGTCGTTACCTAATTGCTGGAAACTGAGATGGTGTACCAGGGGAAACATTACCCTTTATGCGTTCTCCATGTCATATATACCTCCCTAAGCATACCAATCACTATCCAAGACAGGATATTGAGGCAAATGGCTTTTTTGGTAAAACTCCATATGCTTGTTTATATAAAAAGTAAATCTGTTAAGAAGGAAATGCTTCATGGAGTGAGTTAGATTTCTGTACAAATTTATTTCATAGGAAAACAGAGGAAAGAGTCCTGACATTATACAATTATTCATTCTAAAAATATTTCGAATTTAAAATGACCTATTTAGTTTATGAAAGAAGACAAAAATGAAGTGAAAAAATTTTGCTGCAATATAAAGTTTCTTCTCATCCAAAAATATTTTTCTTCCAGTGTCTTCCTTTCAGAACCATGTCATAATGGTCAGCCTTGATACCTTCAGAGCATCACAGACTTTGCAATCTTTAAAAGCTTTCACAAATCAAAAAATTCAAAGACTTGAAAATGCAAACAGCCCCAAGAATGAATTAATATAAAATCCTTCCTAGCATATGAGAAGAGATTTGGCTACATTGAAGTGAATGGCTACTGCCTTTGGTGTTATCTTGCAGTTTCTCTTACAAAAAGCACTAGGGCAAATACAGACCAAGAAATCCAAATTTAAAAGTAGCCTAAAACCAGTATGTAACTCAAATGCTTTTGTCCTCTATTACATGCTTCTCAGTCATATTCTATTAAGTTTCATTGCAGCTTGATTTAATCTTTGTATCTGAGCTGTGGTTCTTCCCTTGGAGGAACTTGGTTACCTCACCCAGCCTTTCATGATGTTAGCAACAGAGAGGCTTATTTTACTTTGTTTGCAAAGGCATTTGATTATAAATGTGAACTGACCTTGAAGCTACTTGGTGGTCATCAGCTTGGAGGAACACACACAGTTTATTGTGATTGCGGGCTGTTTCTAATGGTCAACCATTAGAACCATTAATACAACCTGCTCCACTGGTCATTCCCGCGAATTGGAGTGGCCTGTTTATTTGGCCTATTGTAGGATGTAAAAATCCTGAATTACACAGTAAATTTTAACTATTAACTATGACATATTTATCAGTCCATTCCTAACCATTTAAGAAGGCATGTCTTGTTCTTCTTGTTTTATTAATGACAAAGTTGTACTGACCTTAATAAATATAAGTAAATAACATAATTTTAATAAATAATTTTATATTTTACAACATTCATATGTATATCCTAATTACATACATATTAAATCCTATGAAGAGAAGCAGAAATATGATCACTCTTAGAAAACATTACCTGACTTTGAATAGAGCAGCATAACTGAGATAAATACTGCAATTAAATTAAAATACAATGTCGTGAAATGTATCCTTGATACCAAATATATTTTATTATAACAGTGAATACTTATATTGCAGGATAGGGTCAGTAATTTTACTGAAAGAGCTCTGATCTTTAACTACTGGATAAAAAATAAATATTTGTATTAATGCTTGGCCTGTATTGGAGGACTGGATCATGTCCCTCACAGGAAACCTAATTATGTAGGCTTAGTTTGTGTGGGGTCTTCCCTGAAAGAGAAAGGATTGCACTGGTAATTTTATAATGAGCCCTGCAGTGATAACTTGGGTGCAGATATATGAAGAGACATGCATATTTCAGAATCCACGTTGCTGAGTTAGTTTTCCTTCTGTTCTCCAGCCTTAACTTAAAAGGAAGGTTTTCCTGAGAGAAATCAATTTGCTTTGGTAAAAATTCTCAGAAGTACTGGATTCTCCCTTGCTTTTTGTCAGGATGTGAAGCCTGCCTTTATATCTCCACATTTTCTCTGAAGCCTGGAGCCAGCTCTGCCGGTTTGGCTATAAAGCTGTTACACAGATGTCAGCTTGTACAGTGATATTTTAATAGCTCTGATATCTCATGCTAAGTCTGCTTAGGCTTCCAGGAAATACGTGTTCTGCCTTGGATGTGCTCAAGCACATGGCAGAGTTGTTAGAGCACTCACTCCATGCTAGCTATCATCATATCTGTTAAATTGATGGTTTCCCTTGCAGTCACGAGAGAAGAAAGTGTAATGTTTAAAGCCCCACCACCATTTACTGACTCTTAAGCCTTGCATCTTGCCTAGTTCTTAGTCCTTCTTTCTTATTCCTTTTCTCCACTGTTTCTGCTGGGCTCATCTCCTTCCTCTGCCCTTGCTCCAGCATACATATTACATGGTCTCTCATGGCAAAGAATGAATCATAAGTTTAAAAAACCAAACAGCCATATACTCACGTAACTCCTGTAACAAGGCTTTAAAGAATCATAAAAAACCAGTAAAATACTCATATTAAGCTGAAAACACAGCTGCAATATGAGAAAAGCATTTTTGTTCCTGAAAGGAAAAAAAAAATCTTTCTGGAAGAAATTTTATTGTTAAAGTTGGACCTTTCTTATCTGTTAGGAAAAAAAGGATAAAAATCTATTACATTATTAATGGCCATTTCTAATTGGGGAGAATCTTTGTTTTAAATGTTATTTACCTCTAGATTCTTGTTCCTTCTACACAAGAAGAAGTTTTTTTATATCCCCAAAATACAATAATTTCAAAATGCAATAATTTTAACATGTACCTAATCCCTCAGAAGATACTGTCAAAACACGCTGTTGTTTTAGGTATACATGGGTTCGGTTTCATGCCAAATTTCAGTTGCAGAATCTGATTCAGCCAACTCATTAAGCACACACTTCGCTTGAAGCTAAGGATAACTCCATTGACCTTAACAACCTTATTAGCGGGCTTACCTTGATTTTAAACTCACAAATGTCTCATTAAAATAAATGACACTGACTATATAGACTTTTAACTCACAGCCCAGGCAGATATACACGATTAATCTTTGGTGGGTCAAGACCACAGTATTCACTGTCTGAAAACTTTATCATTTATGTGTGAGAAGGTATACAATTAAATACAGTTATAGGTTCTCATGTCTGGACCAATTTAAAAAAATAAGTCCTTCTTTGGAAAAATTTTGAAATTATCTATTTAGCTTGTACAAAGAATATGTTTTCTTTTCTCATCCCGCATCCAGCATAAGGTCTTCCCTTCATCAGATATCGACCTGGACTCTTCCAATCTCCTATTTCCCTTCTTAGAGATTAATAGATTTTTTTATAGTTGCAACAGCTAGCAATTTAAAATCAGAAGAAATATACTATAATGATTTTAGAGAAAGCTTACCTTTATGTTCCAGAATTTTCAGAACATATATTCCATGCCTTAACTGCAAGTATATTCATAGCTTTGAAATCTACAGCCTTTTAATGAGACTTGAAGTCACTTATTGCCATCATAAATTTTGTGACATCAGATAAAACACTTCTAGGTGGGTTCTCAAAAAGGAACACAAGATTTTAATTGCTGTGCTGCTTTCATAAAACTGACAGAATTTTCAATTAAATATGGTACAAGTTGTATAATGCAGGGGTTAGTAAATATTTGCTACTGACTCAGGAGCAAGGCACACTAAATTGTATGTGATGATCACTGGAAATTAAAACAGAATATTTGCAAGTTTACAATCAATCAACAGACAATCAAATGTAGGCTTTCTTCCCTTTTTAAATCCACAAATTGTTTAAAAGACCTTTTTAAAAATATCAAAATGAGGGTAAAAACGTTAGGTTTTTTTTTTTTTAACAGATTATATTCGTTTTAATCTAACACTTCACAGGTGAGCTGAGCCATTAAAAAAAACCCAGAAAGTCCCAGGCAGAGGAACTGTGAATGAAATGCAGTCTACATTGGACTGCAACTCTGGAGGCTGCAGTCAAAAGGGAACCATCAGCTGCTCTATATGACACACAAGTTAAGCCACTGATTGTTAAGCAGCTACTTATTCCTCTACTAGGAGCTCTTTAACATAGAAGCAACCAGGTGGAACACTTCTGAGTA
Source organism: Scolopax mira (assembly GCA_004320125.1). Classification (NCBI taxonomy): domain Eukaryota; kingdom Metazoa; phylum Chordata; class Aves; order Charadriiformes; family Scolopacidae; genus Scolopax; species Scolopax mira. The sequence goes on along the minus strand of BJBW01000344.1, from coordinate 594,064 downwards.
TTAAAGTGTCAAGAGAGATGGTTATTTGGCCTAGAAGCATTCAAATAATTACCAGAAGAAGTGGGAATTCTTAGTATTTGTTGATACTTTGTGCACTATTGTCCTTAATAACTGATAAAAACTCAATGGATAATCCAATCCAATAATGGATTATTGTATTCACGTACAATATTCAAAGAATCTTAAATGGCATTCAAAACCAATCATTTTAGAAAGCCTTCATAACAAAGCAAAGAGCTTTTGAGTTGTTAAACCATGTTAATGTATTTTAACAATGCAACGTACAATTTAACCGGATGTAACTGAAAGTTAGTCAAGTTTTCTGCTGGATAGGAGAAGTACACTCTACAGGGTTTCATATTATTGGAAATGGTTATCTTGACTTCAATCTGCATTAAAATAATAAAATATGGTGTGAAATTTAAAGAGAACATATTTGGAGCAATGGTGTTCATAGAACAAATTTTGTCATTAAAATTTGGGTTAGGTGGCTCTATTAAGACCATTTCAAGAACCTTTATTTTTCTGTTGGACGTGTTTGTAGTGACAGAGAAAGAAGCAGAATGGGACATTGTTCTTCTGATGAAAGAATTACTGATTATTTTCTTTCTTATCCAAGGATGTTCAATAGCCAACAAAGAAATGATTAAATGAAGTTGGTTTTGCTTATTCTGTCATTGCATTTCACTCAGGCTTGGACTGCAACAGTCCTGGGATATGACCAAACACTGAAGGCACGGCGATGGATTGTGCATGTATATGAGTTTATACATGTTTATCTGTATGCTCAGGTGTGTTGACTGACATTTATTGCCCTTGCACTATCTATCTGAAAAGAAATATTTGAAAAGTAAGGGTTTACTGAATAAGCTTAAAAGAAGAATAACATCTGCTCACAGATAGATAAATATTAGATTTACATAATATAAATGCTATCTAATAGCGCATATTAACTGATTATTTTTTTAAACTTGATCTATTAACCAAAATAATTCTTGAAGTAATGAAATATTTAGAATGTTCTAGGATGTCTCCCAAGTACTGTGGTGCGATTTGGATTGGCTCTTGAAAAAATCCAGTATGTTAAATGACATTGATGCATCCACTCATGGCATGCCTTATACTATATTACTGGAAAAAGTGTGTTTAGAAAAAAAGCTATGAGCAGTTCAGAGTGCAAGGTTCTTTCAATAAGCTTTGAATTATTTATCTATCTTTAAGATCCAAGATACTTATAATTAAATATTAAAGGTTAAGGTGCAATATTTTAGACTACAAGCAAATGGTAAAGATACATTAGTAGCTGAGATACCATATGCTAATTGTCATTAAATGTCCATTAGTATCTAAATAACTTATGTACGTTTTTCTCCTACAGAACCACTTTACTTTCTTAAAGAGTACTTCTGAACTATGGTACCATTACTTTTAAAACATTTACATAAGGCTAAACTTGCTGTTATTGAAACTTTGAGTAGATGCCACTCTTCCAGACAGCATAAGCTTTAAAAAAACCAAATACTGTTATTAGTATGCTGACAACGTTTGTACTGTTTCGTGTTCAGGCTAATCCACAATTTTTAAACATCAGCACAGAAAAGGTGAGAATGCATGACAGCTGTCCTTCACAAAGGGACAGATTTATTTTTCATTGATAAAATGTATAAATATAATTAATGAAGGGATGTACAGCAAGGGATAATTAAGAATTAATATTATGAAAAAAATCTGAACAATAATTCATGGCATATTAAACATATCCATGATTAAATATTTCAGTTTAATATGATATGTTGTAGGAAAGAACATCAGCTATTACCCAGTTATTGGCCATGTACTGTGAAAAACTAATATACTGAGAGATCAGGAAAATGATTGCTGCTAATCTATTTGCAAAAACAATTGTGAACTGTCCCCACATTTTTTCCCACACAATTATTGTCTATATTCTTTTGAGAAAAATGACAGTGAGGCTAAATGCTGTGTAAATATTTTGTTTGTGCTACGGCAGTAGTAGATGACAACTCCCGCTTTTATTAGGTCAAAGTGTACAGAATGATAGATGAATATGTTGTTTTTATCCTGTACTAATCAGGATGACACAAATCTATTTGTGCTTGGATCGATATCACTGCTAAGATTGGTCAAATAATTGCTTTTAATTTACATTACTTGAATGCTCATGTCCTGCTGGGTGATGTGACCTCACAGGTCTTGAGGACTTTATTCTGAAGGTAGTTAGTAACTAAACATGCCGAGGTGCTCCTTGAGACTGGACTTCTGCTGGACGCCAGGAGTTTCAAAGGAGATTAAACACACCTTCTCCATGCAGTCTCTGCCTTTGAAACCTAGAAAGTGCTGCTGGTGGGAAGCTGAAAGGAGGCAGACCTTGCTGTGCATGTCTTGCCCATCTGCTTTCCCCAACCATAACCTCTAGATGTCTCTTTGCTCTCATTCAGCTCAGCACTTCTTTGGGTTTTATGTATTTGTTTAATCATGTGAAAGCAGGAAAGAGTTTTTCACACACAAAACAAGGGGGTAAAATTTCTTGGAATCAATTAACCTCAAATAAGTTTTCACTAAGCAATTGTACCAGGCCTTTTTATGAAGAATGACCTAGATCCTGTGTGAGTGTCACCAAGAAAGAATATTTCTATACATGCAGTTTAAGATAGGTTCACTAAATCTGAGAAAGTGGGAAGAAGAAGACATTGGATGTTACCAGATGAAAGAAATTTCTTGCTCATGTTACTACCAGAAAGCTTTAGAGGGTCTTGAAATTTTTTTGTTATGAAAGATACATGAGGCAAATGGCTGACTTGAGTCTCTCATGGAAGGAATGAGAGCTGGAACAATACAAAAGATCCAGATGGTTTATTTAGTCTAGTGTTTTGAAGGAGGTGACAACTGGTGAAGGTGCTGCATTGAAACTACTTGTTAATGTAGAAACACAATTTAAAATAGTCTCCATGATCACAACAAACTCCGGAAGTCCTTTGGTACAATCTTCTAATTGAAATTTGTTGGCAAATAGCATTGAGCAATGACATGATGATAAAGGGGTCTAAGGCAGTCTTGATAAACCATGCAACTTGATTGATTAGTTCTCAGTGAATGATCAGTCTCTCATTCACCAAAGTAAAAGACTTTTCCCTTGTATAAACTGATATTTGTTTCATTTCTGAAATGAAAAGCTTGAAAAATATTTACAGAATAGTACCATGAAGAATTTAATTGCTTCTGCTGGAAGAATAATTTTTACTCTGTGTTCAGGGTAAAACACTGTTATACTGCAAAGACCTCCACAATAACAGAATGTGAGACAAAAGCTGAAACTTGCATTTTAAGTTGTAAAACTTACACAGTGTGTATTATATGAATTACCTTGTAAATGCAGGAAAACAGTGTACATTTGCTAGGAAATACTGCAATAATCTTCTACACGTCCTTTTACATGACAATATTTCTTCCAAACCTATTTACATTACCATGACATAATTAGTTTTGAAGTTAACCATTTTACTTATATGCACGTACATGGCTATTTATGTAAAATGGTTTTAACAGCAAGCAGTTCTTTAGTGCAGAAGCACTTCAGTCTCTGCATTTACTGACAGGTATTTCTATGAAGCATAAAGATGCTATCTTAGGGAGAATGGTCTATATGTAAAGTTTAATTTCTTTTCAGCACAGTCCTGAAACATTCCGACTCGTTTCCAAGTCCCAGACACAATACGAGACAGTCTTGCTCTCTCTCAGGGTGAAACTGCAGATTTCCTTCCTGGTTTAATTTCGGAAGTTACACACAGTAACCTTGGCCTCCCGGGTGCTGCTGAACCAAATGTACTAAAACAATGTTTTACAAATTTCAATTTTATATTGAAAAACTAAAACCTCTATTTAAAAAAAGAAAAAAAGACAGACATTTAAAACAAAGCATTCTGAGACTTGCATTGTGGCACATTTATCCCAGACAGTATAATCTTCAGCAGAAGTTAGTGGATTTTGTTTTAGATTCAGCAAAGATTTTACAGGTGGGGTTACACAGATTTTAGTTCTGGGGAGCTTCAACAAGATGCCTAACAAGAGCTTGGCACTTTGCACTTTAAAAAAAAGATTTTGCCTCTTGTTTTTCCAACTTCCTTGAGCTTCAGAAAGAAAGATATAGAGACACTTCCTTCTGCCAGGGACATCTTGCATCAGTGTCTCAAAATCAGGATATCCCTGTGTTCTGCATGGGCTGCAGAAATAATTCTGAATGTCTCATTACCTTCCAGGAGAATATACTAATAGGACTTATGTCCTCTATTATTAGAGCTCAAACAAAATTTATGTTTACTGCCAAAAATTATCGCTGTTTGTGGCAAATCCCCTGTGCTCCTCATTCTTCCACCACCTGTAAAGCATGGGTAGATAGGTCCTGTAAATATGAGCTGTGCTAAATAACATTACAGGGCTACTCTGGGTAGCCCCAGAGAAGAGGTAACTTAGGTTTATTCTTATCTGTGAGCACGTGGCTGACTTGGGTCTTTTACTAGTGAATCAGTTCAAACATTGGCCAAATAAGGTCTGACCTCTTGCCTTCACTGTCCCCTCTGCCTTAGCTGACTTGGCAGGTGCTCCCTCCTCGTATGGATCATTGAGAACAGTGCTAAGGAGAAGAACTTGAGGGTGTGGTTGATGAGAAGCTCAACATTAGCTGGCAATGTGTCCTTCTCACAGACAGAAAGCCAAACGAATCCTGGGCTGCATCAAAAGAAGTGTGGCCAGCAGGTTGAGTGAGGGGATTCTTCCCCTCAGCTCTGTTCTCATGAGATTCCACCTGGAGTACTGTGTCTAGCTCTGGGACCCCCAACTTAAGAAGGACATAGACTTGTTAAAGTGAGTCCAGCGGAGGGCGATGGAGATGACCAGAGGGCTGGAACACCTCTTCTAGGAGAACAGGCTGGGAGATGGGGTTGTTCAGCCTGGAGAAGAGAAGGCTCCTGTGAGACCTTATAGCAGCCTCTAAGTACTGAAAGGGAGCAGACAGGAAAGATGGGCAGTGACTTTCAGGGAGTATAGTGATAGGTTGAGTCGTAATGGTTTTAAACCAGAAGAGGATGGGTTTAGATTATATGTTAGGAAGAAATTCTTTACGATGAAGGTGGTGAAACACTGGAACATGTTACCCAGAGAGGTGGCAGATGTCCCACACCTGGAAATTTTCAAGGCAAGGTTGGGTGGGCCTGTGAGCAAGCTGGTCTTGTGGAACGTAGCCCTGCTCATGGCAGGGCAGTTGGAAATAGATGATATTTAAGGTCCCTTCCAACTCTAACCATTTTATAATTCTATGATCTATGGCCATAGGACCAGCGAGGTCATTCCTGCCCCTGCCTTTGCAATAAGCTCTTCTAATATTGACACAAGATAGCTTGTAGGGACTTCACTGAATGACGTATAAGTGGGAACTTAAGATTTTGCTGGTCTAAACCAATACACTGAAGTAATATACCAGTAAGTAAGTTTTATGAGGAGACATGACTGATGTGAACCTTGCAGTAATGAGCAGAAGAGTACGAAAAGAAGAGGCAATGGGTAAGATAGTTTGTGATTCATGCTGTAAAATAAAACAAGGCCAGGTCTCTAGTCTGCTCTTCCTCCTGCTTTCTACAATCAAACCTTTATTTGCTGCTTGCATGGTTAACAGCCCACACATTTAATGGCCTTGGACATAACACTAATGCTTTTCCCACCTGCCCTTCTGCTAGTCCACTTTACCCACACTTGCATCTATGGCCCCTCTGCAGTGCATCTGCTATGATCATTGTCAGGGACCAAAGCCTCCAGTGCTCCAGAGTCCAGGAGGGAGACAGAAAAAACTCTCTGAATCCTGTTAAAGATGAATTAGGGTTGTGTTTGTGTTGAGCAATGTGGACATTACAAAATAACTCTCTGATTAGTTGTTTTATCTTAGATTAATAGGAGTTTGTGTTGCAAAATATCCTGCAGAGATCTTTCAGTGCTCTTTGAACGGACTTATGTTCTCAGAGAAGGATGTAAATAGACACTTAAATAGAAGTGCCTATATTTGGAAAACATATGACCTTGATTCTTGCTTTTGCTGGTGATCTTTCATGATGTTACAGTTAATTGAATGCAGGATTAATTCGATCACCACATTTTAAACAGAGAAATAATGAAAAAGTAGGCTGGCATTGTCAGTGAGCAGCAACAAATTCCCAGCTTTGATTTGCCATGCACTCTTTTATGACAAATCAGATTGACTGTCTTCTGGTTACTATTTACTTAAATAGTAGCTTTCTACCAAAGACTAAACAACATTTACTCCCTACAGAAACCTGAGCTGCTTGTATTAAAGTCAGATGTGGGGTAAAATGGAGACTTTCTGTTATTCTTGGCTCAGTAATATGCAATTATGGTAATTTCTACCAGTATACTCAGTGCCTGTGTTTTTGTGACAAAACAGAAGAGGCCTTTGCTTGACTGTTTCTCTTCTATTATGACAGGACAACTTAACCACGTTAAAGCAGGCTAGAGACTTTCTGTGTCAGAGATGGCTTTGCCTGCATTTGAGAGATAGAGAAAATGTAGGGGGGGGGGGGAGGTTATAAACAAAGTGCATTATTATGCACTGAGGCACATAGGTACATGAACACAGAGGTTGATATTCCTCCCAAGGGGCCAACATTTTCCTCACTTTAATGGCTAGCTCCAAGAAAGAGGTTGCTAAAATCCTGCTAATAGCTGCAGGTCCAGCTAAGTTTAGCAGTATCTTAATAGAGGCTCAGAATGCACAGGCAAGAGCAACATGCAGAGCAGTCAGGAGTCGGTGTATCCTGTTGTCCCATAGTTCATTAAAAACTCCTATGAATGTCAGATATGGGTGAAGGTTTTTACTATAAACTCCAAAAAAACTCTACTAAGAACAACAATGATTTGAAAAATAAATAACAAAGCTAATAACTAATTATAAAAATAGTTTAAGTAACTTCTCTGTTTCAAGTGCATGACTAGATCTGTTGAAATAATCAGAGAATCATGGAATCATAGAATGGTTTGAGTTGGAAATGGTCTTAAAGATCATCTAGTTCCAACCCTGCTGGCATGGCCAGGGACACATTCTACTAGACTAGGTTGTTCAAAACCCCATCCAGCCTGGCCTTGAATGTTGTAGAATGAAAGCTAAGGGATTTTTTTTTTCCAAATCTTTCTGTTCTTTATACCAGCTTGGCAAGGGAAAAGAGAAATAAAGAAAACCTAGCGTTGCATGCTGCTGGACAGGATGTTCAACTCCTTCTACTCATGCTACAAACATGTGAAGTGAGAGATGGAATACCATGTTTGCAAGAAAAACCCCACAGATCTTACAATTTATATTTCCACTTAGCATAGAAAGTGAGAGCAAAAAAAATTAGAACAGATTTAAACCTTTTTTCTCCATGTAAAAAGAAACAATATGAACAACAGGAGATGTGTAATTTCTTTGCCAGAGGTGAGATTCTCATTACATTTGCCAGAGCTATCTAAGTAATAATATTGTTTCTATTGTCATAGGCATCATTAAACAGAGAACCTACAATTCGCCTGGAATACACATTTCCTGAGTCATAATCAGCATTAACTTGAGTTATAACTATTCATATTTCAGAGCATTCATTCATTATAACTGTTAACATTTTCTAGCACCTACTAATAATTTGCAACATAAATATTGTAGAAAGATATTGTTCTTTCCTCTAAACAATCGACAACCAAATCTGAATATTGGAGCATACATAAGGTTAAAATTCTCGTTTACTACGTAGCTGGCATATATTTCAGCAGACAATAGTTAGTTTATGACACATAATCAAATAGTTTACAACACAAATACACCACCCAAATGAGGGTGTAGTAAGTTCTGTACTTCCCAAAACAGCTAGTCATCCATGCCAAGATAGAAAATACAAGCTTTGAGATGGACTGTTTACCACACCTGAACATTCACCTCCCTTGGGGATTTGTAAGGTTTTTAAGTTTAGGAAAATTACATCATGGGCAATTAATTGACAAACCTTCAGGTGCTACTGGTTTTTGCAAATGACAAACCCTTCCTCTTAAATAGGATGAAGAGAATGGTGAAACCTGAACTACATTACCAATGTATCAATGCAGGTATTTATTTAATTGCTTTGTGAATTTTAAAAAGTAGTGTCATTGCATAGTAGCAGCAATGTAGTAGTACAGTGCATATTGTATATTGGTGTTGTGACTGTGTGGTGTTGAGTGTAACCCCATTGCCACTTTATGTCAAAAATAGCGACGTTATTTATATTTCCCATCTCTAAGCACTGCCTGCTCAGAAAGCTTCCTTTTCACAGTGGATGTTTCTGATCATGACTCACTAGTTGGCTGAATAAAATCTAAACAGATAAAAGCAAAAATACTTTTATACAATGTAATGTTTATGAGAATCTACTAATTCCTCTGCATATTTCTGCAAAGTTTGTGTAAGGCATCTGTTATGAGGTTGATTCAGCTCAGAGGGATGAGATATTTTGCTTTTATGACTCTCTTTAAGTCTTTGCCTTGCTGTTGAAGGTGCATTGTGCCCTGACTCACAACAAGTGAGGTAGCACTGCCAATTTTCCAATACACACAAGATGAGAGATGTAAACAATCATTTCCTCATAACAACAACATGAACTAAACTGGGCTCAACAAAACTGAAGTAAAACCTGCAGAATAACAAAACTAATTTTTCTTACACACTGTGACCCAGTATCTCCTTTGGGTCCCACATTTGAAATATTGTGTATAAAAAGTACAGAATTCATTTCTATAAGCCACCAACCAGCCAAGTCCAAGTCTGGGTTACAGCATTAATCCGTACTTATGCACATGTATGTACCTATATGCATGAACATGTACACATGCATAAATTGTCAGTATTATTAATACTCCACATAGGATGATAATTCAGAATCATAATTCCTTAAGCCCTCATACACCTTGTCATAGCAATCTGGTGGGTTGTTTTTTTTTTTATTTGTGGATACCTTAAATTAGGAAGAACTTATCTTTCTTTTATCTTGAGTTCGACTTCTGCTAAAAAATGGAAAAAAAAATTAGAATTATTTCTGTTTTCCTCAGAGCCTTATTTCTCTGCTATATTTCAAATATTAGTATAACAAACCCAACACTTGGCAATATTTTTATTGTCGCTTAGGGCTTTTCTTTAATTCCTATGGTAGTCAGAAACTTCAGATCTGCTTTGCAAACCTTCTGTTTTCACTACTGTTTACTTCAACACCTGCAAAGCTTCATGGTGTGTGGAACCAAAAATCAAATTAGCCTGTACACTGACACGCAGAAAAAAAGACACATTGTAGATCAGTAGGGGAAGAGCTGTAGATATGCACAAATACAGCTATATGGAAAAAAGTTGATGTCTGCACACTCAAACCTTGGAAAAATTCCACCCTATTCATGAGTCTTCCTCTGTCTGCCTTACTGTATTTTTCTTGAGTAACAAATGTCAACCTTATTAACTATGTTTGACCCAGAAGTATCTCTATGAGTATCTATGAAAGGGTGTAACCCTCCTTCATTATTACTCATAGGCACCACAATATTATCCAGGGCTTCTTTTCCCAGCTTAACAGAGCTGAAATCTCCATGAAGAACAGGATTTCTCATGGGGAGAAGAAGAGGAGAAAACTGACAAGTCAGAGGGAAGGAGAGCTTTGGAAGTGAGCTAAATAGAAAGACTGAATCTAGTAAGGAGACTAAGTAAGACTATGCCATACAATTGCAGACTAGTAGGAAGCACAGATTTTTTGCTGTGATGCTTTGGTTGGCCCAGAAAGAAGACTGCAGAATAAGGGCCTGAAAGAACAGGTTACAGCAGGTGTGAGAAGTGATTAACCATGTAGGAGAAAGTGGTGACAACAAAGGGGAGACTGATGGGATTTAGTAAAAAGGGCATTTTAGAGGAGGTAAAAAGAGAAGAGTTAGAAAAAATCAACAAAGTCAGGCAATTTAGTAACAAAGAAGCAATAATAGTGTAAGGGGATAAAGAAAATAAAGGAAAAAATATATTTATTTAAGCCATCTTTCCATTTTAAGCAGGCCATGATGATAAAATCTCACAAACTCCTTGCAAAATACAACATTGATTCAAATCTTGGAATTTGGAAGCAATGTATTCCCTTCACACTTATAAAATAAGCAACATCACACAGAGGAGAGATAGGTAGGCAATTTCTGAACAGACTACCCAGGCAAAAGCATGATGAAAGCCATATGTCTTCTGAATTATGAAGCAGAGATGAGGATGAACAGTAGGAAATTCATACTCCAGTGCACGGAGTATGCACAGAGTATATCTCTTCTCTTACAGAAAAGATATTTTTTCTATCTCACTGTGCATGTGGCTGTAAAATGTTGCATGTAAAATTGCAGAGGAGGAGACAAGATATTGAACGTGATGGTGACATTGAGTGATGCTGATAGGAAATTGGGGTTTGAACATGTTTGCCTCCTGAACATGCAAATTGCCATAAAGCCAGCCCAGATGTCTGGGTCAACTTTTTAGTGACTCTCACTATCAGGTTAATTTTTGCCAAGCAGCAATTTTTGGTTAGGATGTTCTTTTTAAGGGGAAAAGAAGACACCAGAATAAATGGCTGAAAGAAATCAGTTGAAAGATCAAAAGAATTACTGCCAGGAGCTTTGTGTTTCAGAAGGCTTCCCCTTTGAGCAAAGCTGTTTCAGCTAAATCTTGCTTGCAAGCTGTCTGCAGGCTCAAACTGGGATCTAGAAGCAGTTATTCATGCCAGAGAAGCAATGTGCGAAACCCAGCACCACCTGAAATTCTGAATGTGCAAGATAGCGAATGATAACAAAGCGTTAAGAGCTGATACACTCTGTAAAGTACCAGTACCATACTCTGTACCATGGAATAACCAGTAAAGTTGCTTGTGCAGGTACTGATAAGGTAAGCAGAAGTAAAGTATGAGTGCAAGTGTTGTCCCTCAGTCACCTGTACATGTAGACTGCCAAAGTCAAGCTGCCCTCTCCCACATACAGCCTGAACATAGTTTAGGGGTAGCCTGGACTGGGATTTCTCTGAGCAGGCCGTGGTTTCTTTGTGGAAGGTGCTGGTTCGCTGCTGCCCTTCATGACCCTTTGGGGCCGAGGGCTACCTTCACTGCTCCAGTTCTGGGAGCAGGGCCAGAGAGAGAATGAAAATATCTCTCTTCTTCTGAATCTGTTTAAATAAGTATGATTCATTTGAAAACAAAGTTTTGTCTTAGAGTCGAGCTGCAAACAACTGCTTCCCCAAATGGAAACCTCAAAGCTGTGTAATGGGTACATTAAGACTCTTGGAAAATTACTAAATGTACAATATCAATTCTAGTATCTGAGTTGGTACATAAGTATATCCTTTCTAGAGTAAGACAAAATGGATATAATGATTGATATATTTCAACATCTTAGGCATTCATGACAAATACACTGCCTAATCAACAAAAAAGAGACGCTTATAAAGGCCCCAGTGAAGCTAAAGTTGGAGGTAGTATTGTACACAGAGATTTGGAAAGATGGACATTAGTGCAATTATCAACAGTAGATAATTTTCTAGACATTCTTAGTTTTTACCTAAAAAGGGGTTTTAAGTTTTGCATTTACCTCTAGCACTTGTTAAAAAGTAAAAAAATGTTATTCCAGTAAATGTACTTAACAGACTTAACAGTATCTGTAAAATCTTACAAGTAAAAATGCTCAAGGTAACAATATTCTTTGAGTATTGTTATATATTTGAGTATATTTGAGCAACAATATACTTTGAGATTCACATAGACAGAGAAAAGAGCATCTGTTTATAGTCAGAAATGACATATGAACTAATTATAACTACCTCTATCTACTTTTTGCCCAAACTTCCACAGATCCAGGGGAATTTTGCCTAAGAAGAAACATGAGATCTTTCTCAGAAGCTGGGCTCTGTAACTACATCCACCCATGAGTTCAACAGAACTCTACCAACAAACAATGCCATAATCAGCCAGGATTCTCCCTCAATTCTCTGTGAAAACATTATCATGTTTGTTTACACGTCCAGGCAGTTTTGGTGCATGTCTTGTTTCATTGGCAGCTCTGAAAAGGGCACATTCTTTAGGGATGACACACTCTTGGATTCAGCACCAAAAGTGCATCAGACTGCACAGGATGTGTTGTTATCTGCTCTGTAACACATAGACAGTAAATTAACTGCTATCAGTCAAACAACAGACAGCTAAATTGAATGTTTTCATATAGTTTTCTTTAATTGGCTATATTTCTTGATACCTATCTTTTCTGATATTGCTCCCATATCAGATTTGAGAAGATTAGCTCTGTCAGAACAATGGAGAAAATTATTATAGATAGCAAAGATATGACACTCTGTTAGTGGCAGCCACTTTTCAAACTAATGCCCTGTAGTGTGTATTACACACATTCACAAGCTCTCACTTCCTGATTCTACAACTGTATTTTATCCTAAGGAAAAAAAAAAAAAAAAGATTCAGAGACAGCAATTTCTCCAAGTCCTTGAGGAGCCTAAAACAAATGCATCTTGAAGTGTAGTATTTTTAGGAATGCACAGAAAATATGAGAGCACATTTAGAGGGAGTCCTGAATGCATTTTTTAGAAGGATTTTATTACTTTTCAATTCAGAACAATTAGATTCCTTCTACAACATGAATTTCAATATGTACCTGAAGCTGAAAATCCTAAATGCACAGAGTATAATTCACGAAAATTATCCTTTCAATCAAAATAAATAAGTAGGAAAATCCAATAGTCACAAAAATGCCAAATTCAGTCATTCTCTGAAGACTAAATGATATTTTCAGTGTATGTCTCCCAGCTATTAACTTACTGAAAAAAAGTAATATTCAGTAATATGCACTAAACATTATATAGATGTCTGTCAAAGAATTTACAGATTTCATAGAAAGTTGCTTACTACTACTCTGATTCAGGATGTAGCTATGCCACCTGTCACGGAAAGCACAATAATGAAGCAGAATCCTATGACCTGAATACAAGTTAATATACAAAAGTCTCTGCCCAACTCTTTCAGAACTATCTTTGTTATATTTTATAGCAATACTGATTCATACTGTCTACACAGCTAAAAGATAAAAAATAATAAATTGCAACTTGTTACCACACCAGAAATATCATCTGCTGCAAAATCCAAGAAAACAGAGATGTTATGGCAATTAATTAGGCTAAGGAGGCCTGTTATTATTAATATCAATTATTTCTGTGTGAAAATGTGTTTCCTGAATTACTATGCATTACAGTGGTATTCTGTGCGTACAAGGTGCTTTATATGGAGGACAAGCAGCAATAGTTTGTGGTAGAAAATAACTGTATCATGAACAAGTTTGTACCTTACATAATGTGTTTTCAGATTGTTTCAGACACACCCAGGAATCACACGGCACTTTGGAGGAGGCAGCCCTTGTACCAATGGGAGTGGGCAGGAAAGCATCACATACTCTAAATCAAGGACCCCGTAGACCAGAAAGCTGCATTTTTACAGAATGAATGTTGAAGGTAAATTTATACAAGGTCATTTAACACGGTGTATTTTAGATCAAATACATAAAGACTTTCTAACTTCCTGTTGTAATCTGCATCTCTTATTAAAATATTTACCTTATTTCTGCACTCTCTTGTCTTATTTTATGTTTATGACAAAATACAGTGGTAACTTTTATCAAATTATCTTTACCTATAGTTTCTGGTATTTGCGTCTTATGTGGCCAAGTATATACACTCCTGCTTGATACGTGAGTCTTGACTTGCCTTATTTTTTTTCATTGATATTTGAAAAATGTCCAATCTGCTTTCCTATTGGTTACATCTTCATCATAGTTTTCATAAAAAAAAAAGTTCCCTTGCCCTTCCCTTGTGTGTCTCTTAAATTATGAATTATTCAACCACTATACTTAAAAACATTATCTGTGGTTTTAGTTCACAGTACATTAAATCTTGCAGTGACATCAGTCAATTGACTTTATCATGCCGTCCTCAAAACTGTAAATGAACCAGATGTCAGCTGTAGACAGAACTGCAACCTTGAATATACTGTTTCTGTACAGTAGCACAAAAGACAACCACTATAAAGTAATTTTTTGCGGGAAAAAATGATCAACAATCAGGTAAGAGTAACAATTTCATAAAAAATTATAAGTAGGACTTGTAGTTTGATGTAAAAAATCCCTTATACCTAGGTACTGATCGTCATTAGCCTTGACAAGTACATTGGGCTATGTTAGACAACCTCATAAGCCAAGCACAGTTTACTTCAAGTCACAGATGCTTTTTGGAACATTAAAACGGATAATCACTTTTTGATTGTAAAACTGATGCTAAGAATAAAGGTATGTAACTTCCCCTAGGTCAAAAGCTGAATGTTTCTTCTATGCTTTATAATGTTTTTGCTTTGTTCTTCTGGAAGTAAAAAGCTAAAGGTTGGCAAGGAATGTGGGAATTTAAAATTAAGAATGCCTCTTCTCAATATTTCTGTTGATTTTGCAGACATGTACTTGATAGCTCATAAAAACAATAATACTTTCAGTGCCAAAGTACAAAGAAGAAAAAAACAGCCCGAGGTAATGGTTTTCCAAAGCTACAGATACCATAGATGCTGAAATACATGGAAAAAAAAAAAGGATTGTTGTTGGCAGAAGATGGAGGGCAGTGATTAATCTCAGGAAGAAAGGGTCAGATGTCAGACATTCACCAGCAGGCAACACAAGTGAACAATATTTAGAAAAACACGATGCTTATGTTGCCCCAGGATAGATCATCTTTCGAGTGAATATGTTAAGTATGACCAAATCAACATTTATCTTCAAAATGCCTTCTGTGATGGATGACACAATTTTTCTTTACTTCAATCCTTTTTGCACTTCTTAACTCATTTTAAATTTCTGAAATTAAAGATCATTTGAATACAATATCTTGTTCATGGATTGCACAATGGGAAGGGAAAAGAATCTCATTCACGCAGATATCTTTGTGATTTACTTTTGTAGTACTTGGTACATATTCATTAGATAGACTTAATTGGCTTTTCTTCTGCTGAATTATGAAAGCATCTTCAGAAATCCGCTGTAAGTGTCTCCATGTAATATTGCTTCCTGTGTTCATGCATTAAATCTCAATTATCTTGGGGTAGAAGCTGGAGTCACATCTGTGTCATGATAAACATCCACAAGTTTATGGGTGCTTCATACACTAATCTGGAAGGAAAATTCATTTTCATACTGAGATGAAGAGGTGTTTGTGGAATGAGGTTCGCTCCCAGTGCTCTAAAGGGTAAGAACAAACATTTATGCACAAGAAACACAAGAGTGGCTGCTGCTTTTTTATTCCTGTGCAATGAATGTTTCATCACTGTATATTACAAAAGGTGAAATGTTTACAGTCCTGTTTGGTATTGGTAAGATAAGCAGGTTTTACATTATGGGAGGTATCAAATCAAACCTTAATTCTAATCCTCCATATGTTTAACTGGAGAATACCCAGTTCTGGACTAATATAAGAAAAACTGAGTCTAAATTCTTCTTGTCTATGGCTAAACAGTGTCTGGGAAGAGTATCGTTAATCTGTGCTGGTGAATGGTTAGAGTGGTCAGCACCAACAATGCACAACACAGCTAGGGGGTTCGTGTGGGCTGGGCACCATCTCCAAAATGCAGCCACTTCTGAAGGGTGAAAGAGTTTAAAAAACATATGGGCTGCTCTGTGCTGGCTGCTCGGTGCTGGGGAGCATATTGTGCATGTTAAATTTACTACTATAAACCATGCTTTTCTGGTTGTTTCTTGCAGAGGAAAAGAAAGTACTGCAGAGACAGGAGATGGTGCCACCATCACCTGTGCCTGGGCCAGCTGCACCACTGTGGCATTGACTATTGTAGCACCATTACCTGCCAAGGCTAAGCTGCAGATCAACTTGGTCAGGAATGGCCTTGGTGCTGTGGGCCATGATGGCAGATGGGTTATGGAGGAATCTTGAATGTGATTATTGTCACCACAGCAAGGACAGAGGCAAGGGCTGGGACTCTTTAGTCTGGATAAGAGAAGACTGAAGGGAGACCTTATTAATGCTCATAAATAGCTAAAGGGTGGTTTGAGGGAGGATGGAGCTGAGCTCTTTTCAGTGGTTCCCAGGGACAGGACGAGGGGCAATGAGCACAAGTTGGAACATGGGAAGTTCCACTCAAATATGAGGAAGAACTTCTTTATGGTGAGGGTGACAGAGCCCTGGAACAGGCTGCCCAGGGGGGTCGTGGTATCCCCTTCTCTGGATATTTTCAAGACCCGCCTGGATGCAGTCCTGAGTGATATGCTCTGGGCAATCCTGCTTTAGCAGGAGAGTTGGACTAGATGATCTCTAGAATGTCCTTTCCAACTCCAACAATTCCATGGTTCTGTGATTCCATGAAGTGAGCTACACTGCACATCCCAGCAACACAGACATCTGTAGATAATCCAGGCACTATTCTGGGCTCCACCCCTGACATCTCTTCCCTTTGCTTTTTTTTTCCTTTGGCTATAAAATTAACCACTGGCTTTTATGGGTCTAAACTGCTAGACACTGAAGCAGTGTCTAGAAGTTTTGTGTGTGTTTGATCTTCACTGGTGTACAGCAATAATACCTTTTCTAGAGAAAGAGCACTGGAAGAGAATAGCCTCCTCAACCTAGACTTCATATTACTTTGTACTTTCCCCCATCTTTCATAGACCTCTCAGCCAGACGGCTTTGGACTTTTACAATCACTAACCCTTCCTATAATTTACAATGACTATACTTCAAGTTTCACAGTGTTATGCCAGAGTCTCATGAATTAACCTCATGAGCTCATCTACAGCCCCAAGTCCTCTTGTAGCAATGGTGCTTATCTCTTGCAGTTCATCCAGTTTCCACATAAAATAGCCAGCAGTGTGGAAACATATGGATATAAAGGATAGGTTCAAGGAGTAGCCTTTGAAATGGCTGCTCTTGTAAAAGGAAACTGCAGCAGCAGGATGTATAAATTTGTGACAGGGATTAATTGCAATACATAACCTAAACAAACACCTCTCATAATCATTGGAAATAACTGCAGAGGACTATGATAATTGCAGTGTGAACACATAACTAAACAAACTCCCCAGATAAAAGGCTGAGAGCACTTGGAGAAGATACTTAAAATTTATGCTGATCTGATTAAACCTTTTTTTTTTTAAATAGATTAAGTGATGCAGGCTGCAGAAAACCAGAGGAATGACTTGGCTGAAATACTGCTAAATGCCTTCAGAAAGGCATAAAGTTGACATAATCTCACTGGTTGGGAACAAACTGGATTATGGAAGTCCTGTCAACTAGAAAGGTATTATGCTTATACGGATTTATTCAGTGACATCAAGTCAATCTCCATTCAGGAAGAAAACAAGCTCAGATTTAAAAGTACACCCATAATGTGCTCTCATGGCAGATACAGGGAGCACTACCGTTCACAGTGAGTGAGATGAAAAAAATCAGCAATCATCTCTCTAATTTACAGTAAATAAAATCACTTTCTAAATAGTTGTGACTCATTGCTAGCAGGCATGAAAATTGCATCTCATATTGAGTAGTTCTTTGGGGTTTTTTTTTGTTTGCTTGATTTTTTGTTTGGTTTGTTTTTTTTTTTTTCATATGGGGTGTAACACTCCTGTAGTTAAAGAACAGAGCATTTAGGACAGTGCTTTTTTGACATATATTCCATGTTTCTTTCGTCAGACAGAGATTAAGCTTCACACATGATCCTGCAAGAAATACACATCTGGAAATCCAGAAATAAACACATGTGTCATGAAACACTTGCTGATTACTGAAAGGCTTCACCACGGGGCTATAAGGAGTCACACTGAGACCTCACAAAATCCAACTGCTCTTCCTTCCATGTCTTTCCCACCTCATTTGCACATTTTGGCAAATTTTGGCACCTGGACTCATCCGGCCTCAGCGTTATATCCGTTCAACCTATCCACTCATCCCATGTGCTTGTAATCTGTAGTAAATTTAGCTTTCATTATTGGCAGAATTTATGAGCTGAGATTAGTCTATCTTTGTGTCAGAGACTAGGTGGATACTTCTGTAGCAACATACTATGAACAAGTTTTTTAAGGAATAAACCACTAAAAGTCACTCTAGCCATTTTGAAAGATGTGATCAAATTCCTTGGAAACAATCCCATAAAACTACTGGAACGAATACTATTTTTAGGGTCTACTTTTTAAAGAATTTTGAGCAGAGTAAAGAACTTTGCAAGCTCTGCAAAGCCTCTGTCCATTTTCAAACTTGATTTAGGCACTAACAGTGAAAGCCAAAAAAAGAAACCTAGTGGTGTGATGGTAACCTGGGACTTTCATCAGGAAAATGAGGGATGAAGTATTCACAAAGAGAAAAGTGTGCCGAAACCGCGTCTTTCCTATTACAGGAAGGCACCCTGACTTCCTTAGAGTTCACAGGATACAGGTTTTTATCTGCTCTGCCTTCAGCCCCCTACACTCCAAGTTTTCTTTGCCAAATCTGGTAAGTGGCATCTGAGAAAGACAAACCAGTTTGGGCCCTCTCAATTTCTTTTGAAATATGATGTAGTTGAAATATGGGGTAGCTAACCTTGTCCTTCAGCATTACCAAAGATTTAATGTGGCCTCAGCTTGTCAAGAAACAATCAGGAAAAATGTACAGGGAAGGATATAGCTGGCAATTTGTGAGCATAGGGAACTCTAGCAAGGCTTTGTGGAGTATGGATTTGGAGGTGCTGACATGTTTGTTTCTTTGATCTAGTCCTTAGTCTTGTTTAACGCCAGTGGGACCTAGTCTTACTCATGACCAAGTCATGACTAAAAGTGAGTCTGTCTCATCTAAATTGTTTTGATCTTGTAATATTAGGTAAACTTGGAGTTTCTTCACACTTGGTCTCAGAAGAAGGTGTTCAGGCAGAACCTTTTCAGAGAAGAGATGAATTTTTTCTTTTGGCAGCTGAACAGGGGGGTTCTGGCGGGAGAGGAACAAGCCAGAAGATTTTGAACTCATGGTGGGAGGAAGAAGGAGGCTCTGCCTCCCAGTTCTCATCCACTCGCATTGCCTCAGGCTGCAGCAGCCAACACAGACCTCCCCACAGCCTCCCCCTCCCCTGCCAGCTCTGAGTGGATCAGAAAACAAGCAAATTCCTCTGCCTTGTCCACAGCTCCCCTTCTTTCTTCTGTGCTGAGTAGTGTTGCTGCTTGTCAGCAACATTTTCCCTGGCTGACCATTCAGCCCTAGTTCTGTGTGATGTCCCCTGGGCTGCTGATACAGCACATCCCAGTGCACAGTAAAGGACAAAAGAAGGTGAAGAGGCTTGAGAGGGCAGAGTAACAGTAACCATGGGTGGTGGATTGAGTTGTGCCATGTGCAAATGTATGTAAACACTTGGCATGTTTGTACCTTCAGCAGTGAAGGTCCAAATAGCATCCTGAACATGAGTCCCGTCCTGATACACTGCCTGCCTGGTCCTTGCTGTCCCAGTCCCAAGTAGAGGAAAAAAGACCTCAAGGCAGTTGTGTAGCACATAGCAGAAATCCAAAGTTCAGTGGATGTGGGTAATATTTGTAGGCAGTCAGTTGTGTGGACACCATTACCTTGTAGGAATGTCTGTCTTCATGAGAGCACCTTCCCTGGGTAGCTGCCACCCCCAGAAGAAAGAAGTCATCATTCCCTTTCCTATTTTTCCCCACTAAGGTGTGTTTGGTTGGCAAATTGCAACATTTGAAGCCAAGAATAGTGCAGGCAGCAGGCACTGTGGTTTCACTCCTTAAATAGCAGACACAGAATGAGCAAGAACAGAAATAATGTCTTGCTTCATGTCAAAGCTCCTACAGGAGGCACCTGCAGGAGTTGATATATGCTCCCAGCATGTCAGTGTGAAAGACAGAAAAGACTGGGATTAAATCCCCAGTTCTGGCTCCTTGTCTAGAGAGAGACAAGTCTCCTCCAGTCCATGAAAAATAACTCTACAGTGACTGAGGCAGCTTGTGGTTGTGAAAATCTGAGGTTCACTAGGACAGCTAGAGCACTAGCTCTTGGAATTATTGATGCTGAAACAACCTCCTGCAACTGCTGACAAAATTCACCACATGTTGTGCTGGATTTTGGCATAGACCCTGACAATCTCACAGGTTCCCCAGACTTTGCAAGAAGACAGCAGTGATTAAATAGCATCAAAATGAATATTTTCTCTGACATCCGTCTTTAAAAATGTATCTAGTTCAGCAATGACACTGCTTGACAATGCATACCAATGATATACTACAATATAGCTAAAAGGAAGGTAGCATAGGATGATGGAAGTTGGATGGATAGTGTACACTTATAGGAAAGTGACGAACAATGTTCATGAGTGCTTTTTAATAATAAAGCTGTCACTGAATTTAAGTTTAATTGTGGTAAAGATGAAGGTTGTTTCAAAGTTTGGATGCTGAATCATTGCCATCTAGTGGTACTAGGGTTGGGTTTTTCTTTTTTTTTTTTTCTTTTTTTGATTCTATGGTCATGAAGTTCACAGCCATTTTATCATCATCAAAGTTCCATCTAATACAAAGAAAAGAATTTCACGTCGTTCATACTCTTGTGAAAATTACCTGAATATTCCTCTAAGCCGAGCAACTAAAAGCCATTAATATATAAGAATCAAGATATGAACAAATGCAGAAATACTTATATTTCCATTAGTTCAAATAGCTGCATCCATCACAGACTAAGATTATTTCCTATTGAATGCAGCATTACATCACAACTTATCCAACACTCCCAAATTTAAAAGAACATTTTTGCTTCACTAAGCATCAGGAGATAGGAACACCAGACCGACCAATACCAACAACCTTACATCAGTTTACCTAACAAAAGGTATTTTCTCTGATGATAGGCCTTACAATGAGCTGCATTCTCTTAACTTTTAATTATAAACACCAAGTTCCCAGATGTTTGTCATGCCACCTGGCCCTCAGCAATAAATTCCTCTATGTCAACAAGAGTTGACAAGAATAGGAGTTCACAAGCAGGATTCATTTCAAAGCTTTTCAGGAAAACAAAGAAGTTCTGAGCCCCCTGCAGTTGTATGTATGAAAAATGAGCTACTTTGGTGGTCTCTTGTTTACCTACAAAGTGCTGGCAGAAATAAAATGTCAGAAACAAATGTAGTTTTATTTCATTACCCCTACAGGTTGAGTGTGGTAGTGAGTGTAAATTAGAAGTTGTGAGTGCACACAGTTGTGAGCATTGTACCTTTATGCTCGGAAGGCAAGAGTGCTGAAATTGTATCCTATGAATCAACTGATAATTTCCTTAATATATTGCTCACTCATAGTTTTATAGCAGAGTAGATAAATTAATTCTGTTTTGTATTCTTTTCAGTGCATTAAATGCAGCTCCCAGATAAACTCTTGCTTTAATTTCCTCCTAGTTTCAGAGCCGATCTACAGCTCACCTGGCAATAAAGACAGAGGATAGGAGTGTTGTACTAAAATGTGAAATGGTGATGCACTAAATACCAAAATTCTGTAAATCCTGAGACCTAACTAAAGATGACAAAAGAAAAGGCTCTTTGGGCAGGAGATCAAAGCAGGCCTCGAAAAACTGCAGTGAGAGGATTCATTGATTTGTGTTTATTACACTAGTTTTTGTTACATTGTCCTCTTTTATGTTCACCCCTATGCTTTCTCTTTTCCTCTAATGGATTCCATAAAGCTCTTTAAATGTGTCCTTTTACTGAGATGCAAATCTGTCTTAACAGGGCTGCTCTAGGATGTTGGGCTTTGAAAACATGATTATTGCTGCAAACTTCCCCCAACCTCCCTTTATGAAAAAGACCTTGAGGACTTTTTAATAAAGTCCAACGCTGGAGCTACAGGTCCTTACACCTGTGTTCTTATGCACATAAGTGAATGGATTATGAAATCTAAGAAATTTTGTAAAAGTGGACTATCTTTACCAATTTAGTACATGAAAAATCTGTACCTGCACATTGAACATCTGCAACCAAAGAATACATATATATATATATATATATAAAGTAATATGCTTTATATAGTAGACTGGAATCACATACAATCCCAAATTAATGTAGTTTATGCTGTTTCTGGCTGTACTTAAAAGAAGTACTTGAAAGGTCTGTCCTTGCAAACAGGAGAAAATCAACAATAAATGAAGGAAAACACTGTGAGTGACATATTGCTTTAATTTATTTCCATCACAGGCAATACGTTGTCAAGTAAAATTACTGTTAACTTTTAGAAAACTCAATTTTTGGATGGGAATTCGATACCTGAACTGTACAAACAGTACAAAACCTCAGAAATTATCAGAAATGCCAACACCACTGGGCTGTAATGTTTTCTCTGCGTATCATCTTCTCAGTTGCATCATCTGGGGCTTCAAAAGCTTATAAACTAGTACTATTATCAAACGCTTTGCTTTTCCTGGGCACAAAGTCTTAGATTTACCAGCTGGAGTTCCTGGAGATGTGTTCATAAGAATGTGATACAAACACAGTAGCTGGCGGTGGTGTGAATGGACTGTAGTTCTTGGTACTCAACCTTTCCTGTATACTCCTTCCAGCATTAATTTTTATAATTTAACAAAATAAAAACAGCCCTTGCTTTTAAAATCTTAAGAGACTACAGAATGAAAAATACTTTTTTCCACCTCTTTTAAGCTACATGGGGATTATGCTAGAAGTTTAGGCTGGGTTCAGTGTCGAACTTGCCAGAAGTCCAGTTTAACCCCAGGAGGCCATCTGATGAAGGGCTTAAAGGAAGCCAAGTAGTGTGGCCTTGGGCATCCTGCACTGGCCTCCATTGTCCCAGGAGTGGACAGGCAAGATGGACTTTTCCCACAGCAAGTACCACATATCACAGATGAGGATTAATGGTCAAGAGAATACAAACCACTGGCTGGTGAAATTTTTATTGTATTACCAGTCATGTCACTGTGACATTTAAACTCCCTCTAAGCCACTGGAGTTGAACCTCTGTCATGGCCTGTGCCCACCTCCCTCCACATTACATCCTGACATTAACCTGAAGTGGCAGAATCTTTCTATCCAACTGTAAATTAGACAATGCTGTTCAGTTTTGGCAGCTCTAGGACCCACCATTGTGAAGCCATGCTTGGTCAGGTCTGAGACGCAGCTCTGACATTAACTATCACAGATCAGCCAGGGCTGTGTGAAGCAATTCTATACATCTCCATTTTTATAGATAGGGACTGCGTAAGACTAAGGCAGCTCCAAAGTGAAAAAGAAAAAAAAAAAAAAATTTCTGTCCTTGCCAAGGTCTCCTTTGACAACAGAGAGGTGAAAATTTTCAGGGTTTGAAAAAAAGTCAACCTCTCTCTCTCCAAAACTTCGCCTTGATATTGCTCGCTATTTCAGTAGAGAACCACCCCTGCAGTTGGTAATGGTTATTATGATCTAATTGGTTATTTAGCAGTGGCCTCTTTTGAATATGTTTGAAGATACTTTTAATTATAAAATCCAATGAAATATCCTTCATGCTTTACTAAGAAGGAAGAACCAGTAGTCGCTATTATGAAGAATTTTTTATTGATGAAAGAAAATGAATGTCAAATAAAAGGATAATGAAATGACACTTACTCTTTTCTTCTTGTGAGTGAATACAGTATCAGAGTTTTACTTCTGCAGAGCTTCTGAGCACTTCTGGTATGTCTTTTCACTGCAGAGAGCTCATGGCAATTCCTCAAAGAGTTACATCATAAGTATATTATAGGGCTGCAGATGTGCCCTACTTACACAGAGGGTACCCAGAGGCATTTTCCTGTTCCTCTTCTAATTTTCTTGTGCTTAATATTTGATGGCTTACAGAAAGTTCTAAGAAAAATGCCTAATTCCTGCATCTTTGGGTAATTAAACACCTTTGAGAATCTGAACAAAGGACAATTTTGATCAAAAGCATTCTTGTATCAGTTACTAGCAATTGCAATGACTAATGCTGTGATGACATCCTTCTAGTAAAGAATCCACTTTTTGCTGATGGAACAAAACTCAAACAATCACCTAAACACAAAGTTGAACTTCTGTTTTCGGTCATTGCTCCAATACCTGCCTTTTCTCACCAGGTGTTTTGTAAGACATGTCTGTTTTTCTCCAAAAGACCATGTAACTTTAAGTAGCTGGTGACTAACCAGGTGTTGTAAAAACCAGGATATTTTTAAACCACACATTCAAGTGGCAGCTTAATCAACAGTGTTTTCCAGGCAAGGAGAAGCATTGTATATGTGCAAGGCTGTTCAAATTCTTCTCTCCCAAGTATTAATTTTCATGTGGAAGATAACTTCTCAAGTACAATGTAGCAAAATGCACTGAGAAAAGGTATGAGTTCACAAAACATCCCACCTTCCAGGGACCAGTTTCCTCAGCAGTGGAATCCCCTTTCTTTTAAAATCCATTTGCATTGTTACATTGAGCACAATGATCAATTGTTACATTGATCCACATGACTTCACAATTCAAAAGCTAAGACCATCAGGTGGCTCTAGGACAGAAACGTTGGGCTGATATGGTAATATGTTTCTGACACTAGGTGAGGTAAGTCAGATCTTTTTTACTGCCTGATAACTGGTTATTCGTTTGGCAGAAGTGCAGCCGATACTACATTTTTGATTGGACTACACAAAGAGACTTCAGTACATGTTCCACAAAATAAAGGCTGTGCATGAATATGTGTATATATAGAGGATACTGATCATGCAAATAGGACTAATTCCTTCCTTCCTTCCTTCCTTCCTTCCTTCCTTCCTTCCTTCCTTCCTTCCTTCCTTCCTCCCTTCCTCCCTTCTCTCTTTCTCTCTATTTCATCTATAACAAAGTCTCAGTTATTTTTACAGCAACTCATCTTCAAATAAATATTATTCTATACGATGTATTTGCCTTAGTTTCTTAGACAAAGCAGCTTTTGACCTATTCTTTATATGAAATACAAATATGTTTGCATTTCTTTCTGACTTCAGGAAAGAAAAGCTTTCCAAATTTGTTCACCAGCCAGATCTCAGTTTTCTTGAAAAGAAATCCTGCATCCTTTGGTGTCATCTCCTCAATGACACTCAAAGGAAATTTAGGGCCATAGAGTCACAGTAGTCACTTATTATGGACAGGACATATTTAGTATGTATGGGTATCTTCTAGAAATAAAATTGCATTTCATGAATTGCATTCCTACAGCAACCCCTCAAATCAGATGGTCCCTCTTCTTTCTGCATAACCACTGAGAAAAGGGGGAATAAACACACTGTAAGCCAGATACAGCCGTCCATGGCTACGCCTAATCATCAGACATTGTGTTACAAAGTAAAACCGGGTGCTCAGTAACTCTGGGATTATGCATTTGAAGTGAGATTTAGAATGAAGAGCGTGTCAGAACTCTCTCAGTGCCCCTCTTTCTAGGCAGATTTCCAGATTTCCTCTGTCTTCAAGGACTTCAGATAAGGAACAATTTAATGCTAGCTTTACCCCTAGTTTTTTCCTCTGTGAAGAAAGCTGTAACAATTTGCCATGTGGGCTATAAATATACTTTTGTCCCTGCAACCAAGAAAGATTTCATTTCTGTTTCTGCATTACAGAAGCAGTCAGGCTTTTGGTTTTACTGGGTTTCTGTCTTCGAGCTAGGCATATTTAAATATTATGGAATAATGAAACCAGAAAATAAATTCCAACTAAATGAAAAAAAAATACACTGATTTGTATCTTAAGTAAATGATATGAAAAAAAAAGAAAAATGAAGGCTTGCCTAGATTATAAGGTGAGGAAAAATTCATAGAAAATATTGCTAATAAATTGGCAATTCAGCCACATCACTGAACCCTACCCATGACAAAAGGCAGTCTCACAACTGTCAGCAAAATGCATATACTTGCATTTCCTATACACATCTTCAAAGTGGCAATATAGAGAGTGTATTTTTCAGTGAAGTTAAGTAAAATCACAACAGCATGCTAGCTGGTATGCCATAACCACTGAAATTGTAACCAGGCTCCAGAATTACTCTTACAAATAGAATCTAAATAGTACCACACTCACAGGGAAAGAACTTGAGTTAGAGCCCAGAATCAATGCACTAATTGATGACATCACTGCAGCAAATCAGAGCAAGAAATGAAGAAAACAGGAAAATGCTACCTGATAGAAGAAGATATTCTACAAGTAGCCCGAAAGCTTTTCTACATTGGACAGAATCAAAAGCAGCAGGAAGAAGAAACATCATCCAAAACAGGAAACATTGAGCAAGATGTTTTGAACTACCACAATAAAAATGTGCATGTCTGCTCATAATGTTTACTTAGATATTCACACATTAAATGTTCCATTAAATTAATAAGATCAAAGCAGATGGAAAGCAGTGCAGGAAATGTGAATTGTTGATGTATGAATTCTTCATGCTGTGTCAGACTGCTGCCCACCCAAATCAATAGCCTGTCTTCAGAGGTGGTCAGCTACTGGTGCTTCAAGGGAAGGCTAATAAACAAAGCAGAAGCAAACCAGAAGTGATGCTGTGGGAAAAAACATCCTCTTTAGCATTGTCAAGACACATGAAACTCCGGAACTTGAGGTTTAGTTATAAAACTCTTTTTAACATAGACCTACCAGTGTCTGGAGAATGTTAGGAGTTCCACAGGAGATGGATGAACATGAGAACTCAGAAGCCTGCATTTCAAGCCCACGTAGACCATAATTATTATTTGTCTGTGCTCTTTCCTGACACATTTCTCCATATATGGTCTGGAGAACATTTGTTGCATCCATGCCCCTCCACCCAAATAAAGAAGATGCTGAAGATTTTTGTAAAAACTTTGCTCTTTTGTGCTAAGGATTCTTTGGTGATGGTATATTCACCACTGTCTATGGTTAAACTGGGTGAATATTGAAATTTCCATAGCTTCTAGTTGCAGCAGCTGGATCTTCTCATCACCTCATCAGACACTTAAGAAGACCTCAGATTTGTTCCTGTACCTAAACACAGTGGTCAAGTTTCATGTGGTCATCTTCTTGGGCATCTGAATGAACCAAGCTCCTTATGGACCTATTAGAAGTGTTTACCAGCTCCTGCACCTTTCAGTGTACTTTGAAATTTCTCCAGTTTTCACAGTCTTGAAGCACAGTCAACTGCTGCAAATTGAGGGTAGGCCCTTTCCTTACTTTTATGTCATCACCCCTATTCAGACAGCTAAAGATTTCCTTCATTATAGAGGCAGAATCAAGTAATTACATTTCTTGTGAGAAATTCTGAGATAATTACCTAGCAGTTCTTAGAGTCACTGTTTTCTATTACTTTATTTCTCACTCCATAAGTATCCAAAGTTCCAGTTTTAAAATATCCCACTTAAAGGGTGAAACTATACTAAATGAGTGATTCCCTATTTGTTTAGGTTTTCTGATAAATGAAGACATTTTTAGGCATCAAAGTTCATATGTGGGGAAAAAATCTTATTTCTAATGGAAGTGGTTAAGTTTATTTGAGTTATACTAAGTAAAATAGATTTTCAGATTTTTTTTAATCAGCAGAATAAGATTGTTGGAAGGGGACACCTATAAATGACTAAATAATTTGATTTCATACTGTCATCATCACATAGTTGCTTTTCTCAAGTTACGTTCTACTCTTTTGGGGGATTGTATGCTTTGAGAAGAAATTAATCTCCTTGATTATCTAATTTTATTCTGAAGTCTGCATTAATAAAATGTGTCAATTGAAAAATATAATTAATTTAAATTTGCTTCTAAGTAATGATTATTACTCCATAGGTTAACAAGAGGACACAGGCACCCACTCCCTGTTACAGATTCAAATCAAGACCTAATTTTTACTTCACAGGATTGAAGACTATCCCTACAGCTGTAGATCATTATACACAGATACCGAGTTCAGATATTTATTGTGTCCTGTTTATTATAATAGCTAGAACTTTATTAAGATACACAGTAAAAGCAGTAGCAAACAATACAGCCTCTGTGACATAGACAAGCTTTTATAATGCTGTGTATGATGGAAAATATCTCAGCTTCTTCATCTTTTCTATTTGACAGCGAATTTAAAATACTTAAATTTTATATAGCACCTACACAGTTATTTAATAACTAACAAGGATCATTCTTTGTTAACAAACTCAAATCTAACACACTTGGCCTGAATATGTACACAAGAAGGTATTATGCTAGTTAAATGTTTCTAAGTAGACACAATACATTTTACTGAAAAGCCCATAGTAACGTCAGTTTTGTCTTCATGCTATTTACACATGATAAACATTATGTAGACTGCAAATATTTAATCATCCTAATTTTATTTAGTGTCTTGATTTTAATAGATTACTTCCTTGTTATCATGCCAGCTAAGCTTTGAATCCTAAATAGCCAAGTAGATTAGCAGTAGCTAAACCATAAGCAGAGCTGAATTTTGATTGTTTAGATTGTTAAGAAAATATGGACAAGAGAAGTCTACTGTGAGAAGATGTGAACCTTCACTTACTGAGGCAAATGCTCTGATCATCAGACTTGATTCACTAGACCATGACTACAAAATTACTATAGTCAGAGGAAAATTATAGTCTGTCGTTTAGGGCAGTCACTTGGGAAAGGGAAATCTTGGGCTTCAGTCACTTCTGCAATCACCCCTTCATTTAAATACTTTAATGTAACATCAGATTCTTCCTGTTGCTGGAAGCCCTTTCCATGTTCTTCTTGAAGCCTATTCTTTTGTGGGAAAATCCTTGTTCTTTCCTTTTAATTCCCAATTTGATGGGATTATTAGCAGATGTTCATGCTGCTAAATTGGAGAGAAATATATTTCATGAACGGATAGTCAAATGGATATGAAATTGGTTGGATGGTCACATCCAAAAAGTTACAGTTAAAAGCTCAATACGCAAGTGGAAACCAATACCAAGTATTGTCCCTCAGTTCTCTGTACTGGAACCAAGGCTATTTAATATCTTCACCAATGACATATACAATGAGAATCAGTGCATTCTCAGCCTGTTGCACATGACACTGAGCTGAGTGGTGCGGTCAATACACCAGAGGGAAAGGATGCCATTCCAATGGACCATGGAGGTGGGGTGGGTCTATGTGAATCGCATGAAGTTTGGCAAGGCCAACTGCAAGATCCTACACATGGGTCAGGGCGATCCACAATAGAAATACAGATTACAGGATGAATTGATTGAGAGAAACCTTGTGGAGAAGGACTTGGGGATACTGGTGGATGAAAAGCTGGATACAACCCAGCAATGTACTTTTGCATCCCCAAAAGCCAATCATATCCTGGGCTGCATCAAAACAAGTGTGGGCAGTAGACTATGGCTACAATCTTGTGAGACCCTACCTGGGGTACTGCATCCAGCTCCGGGGTCCCCCTAACAACACATCGATGTTTTAGAGCCGGTCCAGAGGAGAGCCACTGAAATGGTCAGAGGGCTGAAACACCTCTCCTCTGAAGGCTGAAGGAGTTGGAGTTGTTCAGCCTCAAGAAGAAAAGGCCCTGGGGAGACCTTATTGTGACCTTTTAATGCATAAATACTGCTTATAAGAAAGATGGAGAAAGACTTTTTACCAGAGTTTATAGTGACATGACAAGGGGAAATAGTTTTAATCTGAAAGAAGGGAGATTTAGATTGGACATAAAGAAGACATTTTTTACAATGTGGGTGGTAAGACACAGAAACAGGTAGCCCAGAGAAGCTGTGGATGTCCCTTGAAGTGTTCAAAGTCAGGTCGGATGGGGCTTTCAGCAACCTGATCTAGTTGAAGATATTCCTGCCCATGGAAGGAGGGTTGGACTTGATCTTTGAAGATCCCTTCTAACCCAAACCATTCTATACTGCTAAAAGAAATATAGACTTATTAAAAAAACCACAACACAAACCAAACAAACCAGAATATAACCTCCCCTTTATTAACCACAGATAATTTCTCTACCTTCAGCTCTGACATTAAGGAATTTAAACTGCTCTACACCATAATGTCGATTTTCCAAAGACGACATTTCATTAGTAGATCAGACTTGTATGCTGTTGCCCATCCTACATCCCCAAAGCTTTTGATTTGTAGAAGTTGATTTCTAAACTAGAACTTTCATTCACTTTGATTCCTGGGAAAATCTTGGACAGTGTCCTCTTAAAACATGCTTCTGGACATGTGAAGGAGGAGAAGGTTGTGGAGAAGAGTCTTCATGGCTCTACCAAGGGTGGATACTGTCTGAGCAGCTTGACTGACCTTAGTGATAAAATGTCTGGCTGGATGGATGAGGGGTAGGCAATAGTTGTAATTTACTATGACTTTAGCAAAGCTTTTGACACTTTCTGATGCTGTGTTCTTGTATACATGTTAGGCTGTTACAATCTGGATGGAGGGCCACCAGGATGGTTCGTTCCTGGAGGTTGAGGTTGAGGGACTAAGGCTGGTTCAGTTGCAGTGAGACAAGAAGTCTTTGGGGGCATCTAACAGTAGCCACTGGTACATAATGACATTACCCAGAAAACAAAAACAAGCTCATCACACTGGCACTGGTGGGAGGATAAGAGACAATAGGCATAAGTGGAATCAAGAGGGGTTCAGACCAGATTTAAGGAAGGTTTTCAGCCTATAGACAACCAGGCAGAGGCACAGGCTCACCATGGTGGCTGGGCTGTCTCTGTCCTTGAAGGTTTTCAAGAACCAACTGGACAAAGCCCTGAGCAACCTGGTTGGATCTCACAGCTGACTCTCCTTGGAGCAGGAGGCTGAACCAGAGACCTCCCAAAGACCCTTCCCACCAGTATTATTCTGAGACTAGAAATGATATATGGCTGTCTAAAATTCCAACTATAACTGCAAAAAATTCAATTTTTTTGAGAAATCCTCTTCCTGTTTCCTCAGGCCTGTGAAGAAAAGGTGATACTTGCAAAGGGTCCTCTGCTTACTAAGACTGGAAAATATCTGCAGCTTGATCTCTGGAGAAAAGATTGTCGAGAACTTTGATATAAATACAGTAATCAGAATTCATTCATTTGACAGTGTAACACTACATTTCATTTTAGAGAGGAAAAAAAAAATAAAATTTCCAAAGGAAGTGAAAATCTTTTACTTTTCCAGAAAATGAACACACGCAGGCGCTCACAATCACAGCTCTAAATTAAGTGAAACAGTTTTATAAATAAAAGCGTATTAGTGTCATAGAGAAATTTCTAAAGCTTTTTTTTTTATTATTTGGAAGTCAGGCAAAAAAGAAGGATTAATCTGGAGACAAGTGGACTGATTTTCAAGCACATCCTTTGTTTGCCTGGCTCTTTCCATGATCTTGCAATCATAGGTGCAGATGTCAGGCACCAGTTATGCTGATGGGTTCTGCACATGTGAAGTGTACACTCTTTTAGCTGAAATGCTGGAGAAATGCATAGTAGCCGTATGCAACGGGTTTGTGTTAAAACATTGGGAGTCAGGCTGGTATCTTGTCTCCTCAAATAAAACCTTGTGAATGCTGTGCTGTAGCAAGAAGCATATGCTGGTGGCAATACAATTGTGGAGTTATAAAACATGGGCCAGTGCTGACTCTCAGTCTTCCAGCATTAAGTAACTGCCTCTGGAAAAACCATGGGCCACACAGCTCTCTGTTCTCTTTCTTTTCCAGTCTTTAAATGACACTAATTCTCTTTGGCCAAGAAAGAATAGTTAGGAGCTTTTAGCTCAGTGAACTGATCTTGGTGGGCAGCTGCTTTATAGAAAAATATTGTCTGCAATGTTTTCACCAGTTGTTGATCTGCTAAGTAGGCAAATGGGCTAACAGATTGAACTCTGAAGGTATCATAGGGTGATAATCACAAGGCTACCAAACCAGTCATACAGCATTACCAGTACTTTGCTAGTAATGCCAAAAAAAGCCCAGTAATCCCAAGTACTCATGTTTGGTGCCAGATATATTAGCAAGCTGTAGCTATGCTAATTTTGTTTTTATATAGCACACAGGAAAAGTGTCATGAATAACAGTTAAGCCTTCTTCCAAGAGTAACATTAAACTATGTTAACATAGATACACTGAACAAAATGGGATGTTAAATACTCCATGAAAGATAGCTGCCTCACAAAAATCTGTTCTGCATTCGTAGTCCCCTCTGACAATACAAAACTGAAATGTGAGTGCATATGTAGAACTGCAGCCATTTGAACATTGTGTATAATTGTCACAGCATCATAAAAGGGACCTTAGGGTAAACATGAAGGAGATGGCTGACAAGCTGTACAGCAGGTCCAATTTTGATTTGAACTACATAAATTCATGTAGTCAAGCGCAGCCCTTCATACTCTATTCTTTAACAAAATTAGCCTTACTATATCATTTTGGGCATATTCATCTGTAACTACATATTCATTTTTTAATAAGCTAACAGAAAAATATGGTATTATGAGCAACTGATGGATTCTATCCATACTAAAAACTAGCCAAAGCTGTAGCAATAAATATAAAGAAAGCACATTAGTAGCTTTAACATTTTCTTGTTTCTCTTACTGAATGTCCCCAAGGAAGTTACTTTCCATTTCTTAAACAACAGTTACATATGAAGAGAATCCTGAATTGACTGAAGTCCATGACAAAACTCTGATTTACTTCAAAAGGATCAGGGTTTCACCCTTGCTTTTATTGTGGGTTTGCTGGAAAGGCTTCCAAAAAGATACTGAGAAAAAGGCCTAAGGGTTATGGATTGCGATTGTAGACATCCTTCTGCAACAAAAGCTGAAGGATTACATAGAATATTCAGAAGTGTATTCCAAAAATGTCATGTTTATTTATGAGTCCAAGCAGTCAATAAGGCTGTATTAATGGAAGTGATTGTTACAAATGGATGTTGTTTTCTTATCTAGAAGAAACACAATTTTAATCACAAATATACTTTGATAGTTAATGACATTTTAGAACATTTACTCATTAGTAGATTTACATGTTGAATATCACAGATATCAATCACATTGTTCTTCATAATTAATGACAAGAGCTTCTAAACAAAGATGAAAACTACATGGCATCATAGGAGAGCATACCAAATTATTCAGGGCTTAAATATCTTAGTTGTAAAAGCTGTAACCTCAGACTCTTCAGTCTTCCTGTAGACATGAGGAGAATAATTGGACAGCAAGGAGAGGAGCACTTTTTGTCAGCTGGTTCTACCTAATTAACGAATGAACCCTGACTAAATGGCCAGTGAAGCTCTGTTTGAACACATGTAATTCAGTGGATGTTGAGGAGTGATATTAAAGTTGATTAATTGTGATTAAAATTTTTTTTCAAAAATTGCTGAAAATCTCTAAAAGCATATCCTTGTATTTTCAGAGATTTACTAGAGAGAATATTAGGCTGTATTATCGAGCTATTATCAAGCTGCATGAAGAGAAGCATAGAAAAGTAAAGTCACTGCCATTACAGAAACAATTGTATATTTTCTAAGTGAAGAGACTATACACAATTTTGGTCACTGCATCAAAAACAACCCCAAAAGAAGCAGAAGCAGCCCAACAGGTCTGACAGAAAAATTACAGCTGTAGAGATTCTTCACATAAAAGGATGAAGTAAACACCAACACATTTTGAAATTGCATGCATATGATGTGATGTGACACATACCTAGGAAAATGCATGTTACTTTGGCTGTTATTCAGATGTTCATGAAATACAGAAATGTGAAAGCCCATGATGAAATAGAAAGGAAGGCTCTCATTAATGAAGCATATGAATATGAGGAAGAAGTGGATGGAAAGGTTAAGAAAGAGATTAATTCTTAATGTTCCTAATGATTTCAATGATAATCATAACAAGGGCAAGAAGAGCTCCTCTGAGTGCTTTTTTGAATAAGGTGACCTTCCCACAAGCCCTGGCAGAATGCTTGGATAGCTCTGAGCCACCCTACACCCACCTTTATTGTCCTGCTCAGTTCTGTCCCCCAAATCCAGTCTCTTGATCCCAGTGGTGGCTTGTTTGACCAGGGGGGCAGTGTCAGGCTACAGCTTCTCTTGAGGCCAGAGTAGTACATCTGATGTCAATCACCAGGCTGG
Source organism: Scolopax mira (assembly GCA_004320125.1). Taxonomy (NCBI): domain Eukaryota; kingdom Metazoa; phylum Chordata; class Aves; order Charadriiformes; family Scolopacidae; genus Scolopax; species Scolopax mira. Next base: position 559,911 of record BJBW01000344.1, on the reverse strand, counting down.
GGATTAGCAAAACTGAAATCGTAGCAGGTGCTTGGAAGGTGAGAAGAGATAATGCAGCTGAACTCACAGCTTCATAGCTCTCCAGTTCTAGCTAATGAGTGAGAATAGTTTCAGACTGCTATAACTCACCTCCAGCTGCCTGTCACCCACAAGAACAATTTTGTGAGACAAGAACCAATATAGCATAGGGGCCTTTGACTTTACTTTTTCCACCTCAGCCTTGCTATCTGATATGTCACCCACTGGTTCCATTTACACAAGGGAAGTCCTCAAATATCAAGTTCAGCTGCCTCTCTGATTGCTTCACTGGGCAAGCAGCAGGCTCCAGCCTTATACACTGTCATAGATTTCCTCCTATCTATTGTACTACCACTAGGGAAATCTTTTGTTCTACTTTTCATCTTCCTTTTTTGCCAGCATTAGTCAGCATTTCATGTTGTATCTTGTCTTCAATTTGGTCCACAGCCTGAGTGATAATAAGCATTTGCAGTATACCTGCATCCCACTGACTCCCATTAAAGTGTAGTGAGTTCTATGAATCTCTCGGGACCTGACCAGCAGACTGTTCCTCTTTCCAACAGCAACATTTGTAATGCATTGGAAACTTTTATAGAGCCATCAGCAGAAAATATGTAGTGTAAACAATTGTACTGTGCGATCCTAACACCCAAACCTTAGCCTAGCAGCCACTATATGCTGAACTCTTGCACACAGGGAATTCTGAGGAACCAAAAGCAACTTCTCCTTAACCAATTAACTTTGACTTACAAAGTTTAAATTGTAATTCTTTTGGGATGCATATTTATTTATTTATTTCTACTTTTTTTTAAAGTATTTTTTATTTTTTGTATTTACTTTTATTTCCTACTTTTTACTATTTTTACTATTAATTTATTATTATTACTGCAGAGATGTCCATGCAGATAGCTATTCCTATTTAGAAAATCTATGCTGTAAGAAACTGAGAGGAGACTGATTTGTGTCTCGATACAAATGCTAGATGGGTAATACTTGCTTTGATTTTTGAAAGACAAAAGAGGCTAATCTGAAGATATCAAGAGCTTTTGCAACCATATGACTTGCCTCTCCTTTGGTATTTGTACAGGTGGTTTTTATTAATCAGCTCTTGATACAACACCATGCAAGACCCTGTGTTAAGAGTGAAGACACGTTGTGGGATGGAGAATTACAAAGGAGAAAATAAAGCAGAAAGCAACACCAGACAAGTAGTTGTGAGGCCAGGAGCTGTATGGGTTTTGTGCTCTTGGAAAGCTTTTCAAAGTAGCCACATTCAGACTGTGTCAGGATGCCAGCTTGTTTCACTTAGTGCTGGTGGGGAGGGGAGAGACAGAAGGGGAAGGAGAGTACCACAAGCTGGCATTTCTTCCCAGGTGTTCTTTTCCTATAAAGCACACATATTATGACTTTAGATCATGATCCTAGAGCTTCCCTCATCTGCTGTGGATTTTCTCTAGCACAAGGAAATTTTCCAATATATATTCTAGTATTTGTATATATATGTGTGTGTGTGTATTACATATGTGAAAGATGTACACACATGCGGAATTATCATATACTTCTAAAATACCTTTTTATGTCATGTGGCAATCACTTCTCCCTCCTGTAATTGCTTTTGTAACCCAGTTAAGTGACTATATGTGCATGTGTGATTGTGTGTGCACATAGAGGCAGGGACGAGTGTGAATTGTGCAAGACTGCAAGTGTGAGAGCAAGACTGAAGAGCAGAGTGACATTGTAGCACCCCTGTTTCATGTGTGAAACATACATTTGAACACTGGTATCATAGGGTTTTTTTTTTTAAATATTGCCTGCTTTGTTACTTGCTGCATTCACTTCAGCATAAACTGGGGGTTTTGTTGCATTTTTCCAGCCTATTAACTGAAGAAGAAAAGCAATAAAATAAATTCCAGCCCAAGGGAAGACTTTTCTGTGTGTACATTAATAGTGCAGCTAACAGCTAATACAGAAACTGAATAAAATAGGAACATTTTCTGGCCTTTTAATCTTAATGATAAAACTGTAATTTGCATTAGAAAAATAGAATTAATGGATTCTATTCTTTTCCCACTTTTGAAGTAGCATGAAATCTCAAAAAATACCAAAATAAACAGTTTTGTTTTCCTGAGAGAGAATAAGATCTTTTTCACAGTCAGTTGCATGGATTATGCTTTCTGTTCCCACAGCCACAATTTACTCTTCTTACATAAGGCTAGTTCATACTTGAAACACAGCTCTGAAACAGGCAGGTTTTATCCATGGCAGTCATATTGCAGAAAGGAATCTGAGGTCGTCCTAGATGTTCAGACACTTGCAGTCTTTCAAGGATTAAGGCCCAGAATTGTGTGTTTGCTTTGTTCCCACATATTTATGAAGTAAAAAAGTGAGATCAAATTTCTAAAAGCAATAGAAATATTATGATTAATAGATATGTTTTATGGACATTTTCCATATGGATATGGTCTTTTCCTGTAAAGGGAAAAAGTTCAAAAGGAAATAATTGTAAATGTACTGGATGAAGAGTACACATCAAATTGCAAATGTGGGAATGATGCCTTATCTCATGCTTAGCATCAGACTCAAGCATAATTCTTCTTACTGTGTTGGAATATGCAACACTTTGCTTTGCCGAATGCTTTAGCGGTATTTGAAAATGTCAGATAGATCCTAGCCTTTGAAGTAAAGAGATTTTCATCTATAACACTGTTAGTGAGCAAAGCTTGTTGTTAGGCAAAATCATGCAAAATGACACTGAGATTAAGTTTTGTTTACAATGGAAACATCAAAGTAAGTAGCTAAAAGTTCCATGCCTGAGAGCATACTATTAGCTGTTCCTCTATAAAAAGTTAAGTTTCATTTTCATCTGATGGACATTTTGCTGCACATAGAATCATAGAATTGTTTAGGTTGGAAAAAACTTTTAAGATCATTGAGTCCAACCATTAACCTGGTGTTGCCAAGTCCACCACTAAACTATGTCCCCCAGCACTATATCTACATGTCCTTTAAATACCTCCATGGGTGATGACTCAACTACTTCCCTGGGCAGCCTGTTCTAATGCTCGATAACCCTTTTGGTGAGGAATTTTTTCCTAATATCCAATTTTCACCCTCTTCTTTGTGAGAGATTTTATAACATGAAGAAATCTAAGTGTAAGTAGATAAGCTATAGGTTCAGAGGAGGTACAAGAATAAGTTGCCAACAAATAGCTGGTGGTTATTTTCTCTTCAGGACAAGATACATATGCAGACTCCAGGGCCCAACACATCATATCTTTAGTTTGTTGCAAACAGAATACAACTGACTGAAAATATGTTTATTCGTTTGAATTTATAGTAGATACTTTCAGAAGTGCACATAAACTTTCTTTTCATTGAAAATAAACAGGCTTATATGGTACCAGTATAGTATTTGTGATGTTCACTGAACTTTACAAGTTATATTCTGATTAATTTTTTTAAGCATTTCATCTTCATTGTTTTTCATTCAGGCACTCAAACAATTGCAGTAGGATCCCAAATTCTTTGGGTTCTTTTCGCACAGTATCTGGGGTGAGAATGGTTTTGGAAACTGGACTATGAACCTACACATGTATAACTCATGTCTGGATGGGCATTTACACTGCTAATACCTACCTAAGCACAGATTCACCTGGTACTGCAAATTACATTCAGTCATTAGGGTGGAAAGCTTCATAAAATTCTCATTCGGTTCTCAGTTGAGGCACTGTTGTGGTAAACAGTCACAACAGGTCTTGGGCTTCTGTAATATGGAAGTGAAAATTTTGGAAACAAATACTGATGGAAAGAACTACCAGAAAAGCAAGCCTGCAGATATCTGTATGTTCTTATTAATACAGCTATTCAGTTTACAAGTCAGTAGTTACTGTCTTTAAAGTCAAGTATACATGGTTTGACCATACATGGTGTCTTTAATTAAGTATGGATCGTGTTATGATTAGCTATCTTCAAATGAAAAAACAATTTTTTAACACATGCAATGTGATGAAGAAGACTTTTCTACTGAAAACTGGACTCTCCCTGCAATAATTTTAGGAAAGGCACGCATTAGTAATATTTTAATTACAGGTAACATTTCTTCATGAAGAACCACCCTTCCTCAGGCTTTAAAATATAAAGTATCAGTTCATTTAATCTTAATGACTGAAAAAGTACAGTTTTCACAGTTAGGTGGCACTGTTTCCTTTTTCTTTTTAAAGCTTTTAAGCCTTTGCAGTCACTGAGCTTCAGAAGCACCAAAAAAGTAAAGCCTTTTCCGATTAAGGCTTCACTCTGAAAGGGAACTGGGCAAACATCAGTCTGTCTCAAGGGTCTGTAATTATTCCCTTCCCTATGCTTTGAAGCTGACATGTGTTTCCTACAGTCTTTGTCTATCACCTTTTATAATGTGCTGCAATTACTGTGGGCATTTTCTAGCTTGGAGAAATGCTTGAGGGTGAAATTTCCATCCTTTCCTTTCCATCCTGCACTTACTGCTGTGCTCTGCTTTCCCTTACCCTGTAACACCATGAGAGCTCTGTATTCAACTCATGTATATCAGCTGTGTTGAGGATCATCAATAGTAAAAAAAGCCATTTGCAAAAAGACATCGTGATCTGTCCTTCTTCAACTGAATTATATCCCTTGCAAACTGAACTATCTTGAAGAGAAAGGAATTTAACAGGGGTTACCATGATGCAAACAGAAACATTCAAAATTCTTTTGGACAACCACTGGAAAAATTTTGATCTGCAAACTTCAAATTTTTGCTCTGAAATGGCCAGTTCAGGTGTTAGGGACTAGGCTGTCACCTACAACAAGAAGATAAATTGGACTCTCATTGAAACTAGAGTATGAGAACCTCTGTGGATATAATAGGCCACAAAGAAGTGCTGATGAAAATATCAGAGCCTAGGGTACTTAACATAAGCTAAAGCTACAACGTCAGCAACTGCCCATGTTATTTCACCAATATTTCAAAATTCCCTTCATATTCATTATTATTGTTTCAACTGACTTTAGAAAAAGTTTAATGATGCCAAAATCTGGTTTTGTTAAGACAGGGCCTGTCAACCACCAATGAGCTTTAAGCACTGTACAAAGAAGAAGTCAAAAAGCAGTTTGTGTCACTTTCTGTCAAGACAAAAATATGCTTAAAATACTTGATGAAGTGGACTGTGATGTGCTAGGAGGTATTGTCTTCCCTGAAGCACAGTGATCTTATCCCAGCATTTGTAACCCCGGTTGAAGTGAGCAAGTGCTAAAGTTGGCATCGCTGGAGCTCTGCCCCATATTTTCTATATTACAGCCTGGTTCATTGTCTTATGTCAAGAAAAGCACTTAAGAGCTAAGAAAATAGTCAGAAAGACACTTTTTATTTTCTAGGCTCTCACATCAGTGACATAATTTCAGGAGTGGTTCCTGGACTTCTCTAATTAAGCTTGAAATGTAGTTTATGAGCTAAGAAGAAGTCTCAGAAATGTAGTGGACTGTGCTTGTGGAAAACAACAATGCCTTTTAATTTCTGAATTACTTTTTCACAACATGATTCTGGTATGGCTGCCTGGCATAAATCTTGCATCTGAATATTTGCGTAGCCTTGGGAGTGGGTTTTCACACTTGATACAATGTTACATTTCAATAAAACTCCACTGTTGAGTCATTGTGCCTTCCTGAAAAGCTACATTTTTTGGATATAATTTATTCTTCTATATATTTTAATGTTATTTTTTAAGTGTGAGCTAAATAAACTATGAAACTTGGCCTCACTGTGATATCTGAGTGTTCTTCTCACCCTTTCCTGTCTAATCTTTTTGACAAATCTTTCTTCTTTAAATGACAATAGACTGTAGTGTTACTAGACCCTTTATGAACTTGAGAAGTTATCAGCTATTAATATATCACAAGTTACTGAATGTCATCAAGAATGTCTTGCTATTCTAATATCCCATCTATGAAAGTAGCCTCTAGGGAATTCAAGAGACCTACTAAGGTACACAGCTTTTACTACTAATTTTTATTTAATGCTTTCCTTCTTCTCTGTAGACGTTTTACTTAACTTGAAAGTTTTTTTCACAGAATTTGACCAAATCTTCATAAGTGTGGAAAGTGTTGGCTAAATATCCTCTTACATAGTAGAGATTTACTGTGTAAAGAAAAAGCTAAAAACAAAATTAAAAAAGCCTGGACTGCTCATAGTAAGACACATTTTTCTAAAGATGTCTGGGGACATTTCTCTTAGAAAGCCTGGAATCATGCAGAGATTTAGAGTATAAATTGGGTATTTGTCCTTACTCAAAGGCAGAACTTATTAAGATTTAGCAGGCAGTGCTAAATCAAAATTTGTTTTCAAATAATCTTCTGAACTCCAAGGAGGTAACAACAGCTCTCTGGGGCAGGAACAGATGGATCTTAACTTGTTTGATAAGATCCACTGATCAAGCTGACTCCTCAACATAACTGCCTCTGTTTTGGTAACAAAACAAAAGAAAGGAAAAATCACTCTGTAAGTGAAATCTGTTGGACTTTCTGACCTGTCTGCATGAAAACATGTAGGGAATTTATGTGCATTGAGAAAGTCAAAAAAGGAAGTTCTCATCTTCCCTTGTTTCTTTGGAAATCCCTCAATAATAACTTATAATTAAAAACCAGAAAATTTTTCCTCAGAAAGGACACCAAATTTTACTTAAGATTAAGTGTATATAATATAAACACATTATATTTAGCCAGCTGAATATTCAGCTACAAAATGTGAAGCAGGGAATACTACATTTGAAATGTGTTTCTAGTCTCTCAACATCCCAAACTGGTTACTGCATTAAATATAATATTTAATCTATTCAATGCAGATGTCCTTTCCAACAATGTTGGATAACAAAGCAAAAAGAAGTTATAACACATGAAGATATATATAGTATATTATTATAATAATTATATAATATATTATTATTACACAGTTTCATATTTATGTTCCATGAATATTACTGTATCTGTATAACAGCTGAGTTCTGTGTAATATTTACACTGATATATAGGTCCGTTCTTTGTCTTTATTCCCATTTTCACTGGCTCACTGTACCTTGAGAAATTATTCCTTAGGCCCATATGAAGCATCTGACACAGAGGAGTTGAAATATTAGGTAAAATGCAGCCATTTATTAAATAATTAAACCTTGGGCGTATGGTGGATAGTTCTCAATATACTCTGAGGTCCTATATAATTACTGTTCTGCTTTGTTCTTGTCTCTTTCTTGAGATCTGTATGCACATAAATTAATGTAATTCATCAATATGACAGCTGAATTTTAAATTTGAGGTTGTTTTTTCAACAGTTCAGCTGTTCACTTTAACATCAACAGTGATGCACATTTTACATTATGTACTTTTTGGCATCTTTAATTCCATATATATGTGACATAGATGAAGAGGAATATTTATATATAAAAATATATATAATATATAATATTATATAAATAAATAAATAAAATATATAATATATATAGATATGAGAAATATTCCTCAGTGAAGCAGGCATTTTTTTTTTCTAGACATTTACTTCACACAACACTGTAAGCTCCTCTGAAGTCATGAGTCTATCCGTTTAACTTAATTTTCTACTGGGTCATCAAAGTGGCACGGGAGATCCTCTAAGAGCTGGAAAGGCATGTCTCTGCTTCTGTTGCCTGCCAGCAGCCCTGCCTCAAGGCAGAGGTTCAAAATTGTTTTTATGACCTGAATCCCTCTGCTTCTGTACACTTTTCTTCTAAAGGAGTACGCGGAAAGCATACTCACTCATTCTCTTTCACAGGCTAACAATACAGTTGGGTTTTTTTGGTCATTAAATATGAGCTGTTGGACCTCTGTTATTATGCACTTTAAAAAAAATAGAAAATTATGCAAACCAGTGAGGAGAAAAGTCTTATTTAAACCACTGCTTTTCAGTATTTATGACTGTGACATGACAGAATTAACTGTAACTTTTCACAACGTGCCATTTGCCAATTTAACTTGTTAACCTCTTAGGAAAAATACATGTACCGATTCCAAACCTCTGGTTGAACTGAAGGGAAAGCCAGATCTTTGACTTCCTGAGAGCAAGATCTGGACAGTTGTTTGCTGCAGGACATAGACTGTAACCATGCCACTGAATCTTTTCCATTTATTTTTTGGTGGAAGCTGCTGAGGATGCCGTTTTATCAGCTTTCTGCTTGTTTTCAGTAGCACCTTTCCTTCATTTCCATTTCACTGAATCTGCAGCAGAGGCTCAGCACATTGATAACATTAAGTTTAAAAGAGTAAACTTTCCACAAAACAACAGCTGTCAGGCTTACCATATGGAAAAAAACCACCACAAAACACAGAAAAAACACAAACTTGCAACAGAAAATGTATCCAAACTTGGTACAAACAACCTGATAATAAGGTAGCAACAAGAAGAAAGCAGCTTAATAGTAATCTAAAATAAATTGCTACAAAATAAATTATCAATATAAGGTTTATTTTTATTTGAAAGTGCTGGATACTTTTAAATATTTTTAAAAGATCTTTATTTGAGCTAGCAAATTGATTCCTGATTTTACAGTCCTGTACAAAAAAAAAGGACCTTACAATGTTCAGACAAAAGGTCTTCAGTTAATGATGATGACCATTCTCTGCATACCCTTACAAACTTCTCTATGAAATGTGCAGTATAACTAGCTATAATTAAATATATGCAGATATCACAATAATAAGAGCTTGATTAACTCCATTCTATAGGAAGCTGCAAATTAATTTCCATAATGCTTAAAATTAGATGAGTTCGATCTGAATTTTAACATTTTCCCTTGCCAAATGAAGATGCTAATCGCACTATTCAAATGTTTGAAGAGAGAATTGGGAAGCTTAGGGCAGACAAAAAATCTACAGTGTTACCATTTTAGTAATACTCATGTGCCCAACTTAACCAATCATGAATGAAGCCCTTTTACTTAAATATTTGGGAAATGTCTAGTTCATCTCAACAAACCAAGACTTTTATATTCATCTGCAGAGAATTAAAAAGGAATGGATGTTTTCTAAATAGATTACCATGGTATTTGTTCTTGAGAGAGAATGCCAGTGCAACTTGGTTTAATATAGTATTAGCTGAATTTTAGAAGATGTTTATCTAAATCCTACTTCACAGAAAACATACATGTTTTGATGTCGTTATTGACTATTGGTTACTTTGTGGCACAAAAGACTTGTTCTACATATGGATATGGAATCATCCACATACCCAAAATTGCATGATCAAGCCAACTTATGATTAAAACAATCAACACAATACAGGAAATCAAACTTGTCTTTCTAAGAAAAAGATGTTAGTTTCCTATGCTTTCACTGTGGTTTCACTCACGTGTAGCTAAGACACAAATCTTATATTCTGTACAGCTTGTTTCTAATCCAGCTTTTGGGGATGGGTTTGGCTTGGGGATTTTTCCTGCTTAAAATTGAGTCTACTGGCTGTAAAGAGCTACAGCTACTTTAAAGGCCTTTTCAATTCTGGTATTGAGGGAAATATCCTAGCCAATTTCATTCCCAGCAGGTGTCATGGGGTTAAGCACTTCAGGGCAGTAAAGTGTTGTTTTATTTCTTGTGGTGTTGCCAATCCTATATCTAGTGTTTTTAAGAAATGTCCAATGAGAAGGCTGTGATGATTCCTTAGTGTAACAACAAATAAATCAACAAATGTTAGAGGAAAGATACTGCGACAGCAGTAGGGATTCTATGGTGTGCTTAGTCAAGATTCTCATCCAACAACTACAGCTGGTTTTAAACCTGCTATTTTAGACTTCAAAGCCTTTTAGGGTGTCAGTTTCATTTACACTTTAGTCTCCTGCTCAGAGAGATGGCATGATGCATGAAGCATTATTTGACAGCCCATGATTGCAGCCCACTACAGAGAAAACTGATTCTTCTTCTACTCCTCTGTTCCTCCTGGCTGATATTTCAGCTTATTGATTTCAGGATATCATTGAGTGTCAGTCATTCATTTAAAATCACCATGTCTGAACAAGAGCAATGCCACATAAATACTATAAAAATTACACAGGCTTTAGTAAATCTTAATAATTGAATTTCTGAACAGACTGATGATGACAGATATCATGCTGAAAAATGTCATCATTTATGACACATGCTTTGCGTTCTCTGAAAATCTGTAAACCAATACTTCTGCTTTTACTAGATATTTAGGATGCAGATTGCTGTTATGCATAATTACGACTGCCACAAAAGATTAAACTTGTACTAAAAATATGTATCACTATCTAAACACAAAATGTGTTTTTTCATTGCTTTTCTCCCTCCTATCTCTACTCAATGCATATCTTATTGCATTTTTTTTTGTTCTGCCTCCATTCTCTTTGCCATTGGTTTTTTGCATTGCTCCGTTTTCCTTTATATATTTGTCATTTCCCCTCTGCCCTGTGTTCGTAAATTGTTATTTCTTTAGGGGAATAAAAGCTCTTTTTAGCATACTCTCAGTTCCCTTCACTTGTCCTTTTTTTCTTGGTATTATTTGATTCTTCCCTTTTCACGTCTCTGTTGCTTGAATGAAGTATCTTTTCCAGAATTCCTGGTTTTCTGTGCTTCCTCCAACCATTTTGTTGCTTCTTCCATCCATTGATTACATGTTTTTCTTCCTCCTGCCAATGAAATTTGTGGGGTTTTTCAAAATGGTACGTCACTCTCATTTTAAGCAAGGCTCAAATAACCTAGAACACCTTATATCAGGTTGGATGCACCTACAAAACCCCTTAAACAAACCATGGGTACATTTCCAGTATTTTACTGATGTAGTCAATGAAAAGCAACTGTGGGCTTCAGACTTTGAGAAAGAAAAGCTAAAGAAAGGATCATTAATAGTGTTTAATTAAAATGATACTTTGGCAAGAGCAGAAAAGCAAAACCGTATCATGAAGAGCTGTTACAAATTCTATTCTTACCAGAATAGGAGGGCATTTGATCCAGTCTTCACCTAAGCTTTCTTAAATTTTAAAGTATTTAGGATGTTTTCTTCAAGTCCCTATTTAATCAGTCTTTCCTCTATTTTTGTCTCAATGTTTGCTCATGAGCCTAAACAGGAAATTAGGTTAACCTTCCTAAGATTTAGTTTATATATTGTTTTACTGGATCTAATTATCATTTAACTGTCTTGATAAGGTATTTACAGTTCACTTAGAATTTGTAAAGACCATCAAGATGATCTGATTAAAGATATTTCAAATGCAAACAATTATAATTTCCAATAGAACCTGTGCCCTCAGAATTAAGTAGTTCATTACTGACTTAATCATGTAGCCCTCAAAGTTACTTGTTTTAGAAAAATCTATTTTTGTGTTAAGTATTGCATTCACATGACAGAAAATTACTTTGTTAATTGCCAACTTGTTATTAGTATGTCATATACCAGTTCTGAAATATCAAATTCTTGTTAAGCAATTGTTAAACACAGGAAGAAACAGAGGCTTTCAAGAATTATATGGGTTTCAAGTCTTGTCTGGTGATTGTTTTCATGCACTATCTGAAGCACAAAAGGTAATGTGGCTTTTTTGATACCTAGAAGAAATCTATAAATCAAGTAAAACTTTCAGTCTTAGGCTCAAATCTGCTGTGACAGACTGCAATATGAACAGTCTGGTAGCTGAGCAAGAGAGCCACTACTAAGGTCTTGCATCCTACACTGACTTGTTATTATCAGTTTAGAAAAATCAGTTAGTGCAAACACTGTTTTAAGACTACAATATTAAAAATCTTGGCTATGAATGTTTAATGTTGCTAAATTAATTTAAATTGTACCAACCGTTAGCTTGCTAAGGCGTTCAATGAGGACTGAGCTACCAAGGGCCTCATAAGTAGCAATTAAGACTGTGAAACAAGAGCTGTGATCAAGGAAGTGGTGTGCTGGTGCCTCCATCTCTGTGTTCACTACAGCTCTGTGGCATCACTCAGAAATACATTTGAAGCAACATATACAGTAGAACCACATCACAGAAGATATGACATTTTGTTTTACTTGAAGGTCTTTCAACCTGACTCTTATTTATGACCAGGGCAATGGCTCCACTTGGCTGCTGTACATCCAGGCAGCTCAAGCAGTGGTGCTCAGTGGGATTTTTGGCACTTTCATAGTATAGTCTTCTTGGTGTTCTGCTGGGGTCAGCAAAGGGAAGGTGAACTAGCCAGCATGCAGCAACCTAATCCTGGAGTATGTACCACAGCAGGTGAACTGCCACCTAAAACTGCAGTGCTTCCTATCTAAGGATGGTTGCCTTCTAAATATACATAAATATAGATGAGAAGAAGCTTAACCCTAAAGCCAGTTTCAATTCTCAAGCTTCAGTTATTTCAGCAGTTGAAGGAGGCAAAAGGTGAGGACAAAGAAAACATCAGTATTCTGCTAACATGGCACTGAGGTCTGGATGAAGCCCTAAATCTCGCACCTTCAAAGGATTTTGCACATCTCATTCAGGTTCAGCAGCCTCACTTGTGGCTCTGCGGCTCTGTCCGTCCAGGGCTGCCTCCCAGCCTGATGGTACATGGACACTGTAACACAGAAGAGACTGTGTTTGCCATCTTCATCTGGTTAGATGAAGTTAGATGATCTGGTTATAATGAAATAACCTTTGCAAAATAAAAGTATCTGTTTCTACAGTCTGTTATCCATTCTAAGTTTGAGAAACCAAACATGGATGTTATTGTGTATGTTATACTGATTTCATGAGGGAAAATAAATTTTTTAAGTTTCTAAAATGCAATGAAGAGTAAGAAGAATATTCTTTCTATTCAAAACCCTTCTAAATAAATGAGTCTATGAGTTTGTCTGAGTTTAGTTCAAAACTCAATGAGAATTCCAATTGTAACTGATTTTTTCAGTTTCTGACAGTAATCGCTCCATGCCTATGGAACTTCTCAAGAGTTGATGATAGCATTTTAATGCCTCTCTCTTCTTCATCAGTAATTAAAGGTTCTCTCATTATTAACTATTTACAGAGTATAATAAATTTGTGGGCATAGTTTATATTTTTAAATGTTTTTAATAAGTTCTATGTAGAAAAAAGCCAGTCAAAAGAAAATGAATCAATGTAGGCATAATACACCTTTACATGTTTTTTATGTTTTGCTTGAAATGTTGCTTGATAGACATAGGTAATTTTAATGAGTTTTGACAATTATAAGATCAGTCCTTAGGTGTTATCTAATTGTGGCTTTGAACCACTGCCATCTTCATTTTTTCTGTTGTTCCGTACTCTTAAATTTTAGAATATGAGCTGACAGAAACCATATTAGTGCAGAATACAAAGGGGTTCAGTCATGTCCAGGAAGCCTCAGTTGGATTCAGGGTATGAGACTGACCACAGATGTAAAAAGCCTAGAGCAATTCTGCCTCTCAAAGCCTTAAAAAAGGTATAATTTAAGCAACTCGGTGTCCTTCTGCTAGTCTAAGTAATGTACCTTTTCCATTAGCACAACAGCAATAATTACAGCTGATATGATGCAGAGGTAAATTCAATTCAGTGAACTTTGTTCAGAGATAACAATAAGGATCCAAAATTCTTTCTCTGAAACAAATTTTTCTGTGTTTGACTAGGGACAATGCCACATTCCTTCTTCTGAAATGTTTGCCTGACTAATATACTCTTTCTGGGTTAACTGTAGAGTTGTTTTTAGATAAAAAAATGTTGGCTTGCTATAATTATTTGTCTTCTATGTCAAAATTTATATATAAATACAAACTATTATTTCTTTTTAAAAGTGAGCATCCACTTGAGCTGGTATAGTATCTAGGGGGATATAAAATCACATCCTAAGAAGGTCACTGTTATAGGATGTTTTTAACCTCTATTGTATCAGTATGGCATTTGCTTCACTGTCATCTTTTAGTACTCCCTTCAGCCTCATGCAGAATGACAATTTCCAGATGATTTAGCTGTTAAATAATTTCCCTGAAAGCAGCACAATAACCAGGGAAATCACGGCACATGGGGCTGGAAAGGCCTCAAGATGTAATTCAGTATGTGGAAGGTGGTCCAAGACAGGGCCAGCTGCCCCTAAATCACATCACACAGATACCTGTTATCTTAAAAGATACCTTTTTTTGCTGGAAACCTAAAATGATGGCTCTATATCAGGGTAGATATTAGGAAATTATTTCTAACTGTAAGGGTAGTGAAGCAAGGGTATAGTGGCGTGGACAACCTTCCAGATTGGAAGTTTTTAACAGCAGGTGAGATGAACATTACCCAAGAATGATGGAGTCATTGATGGCTGATCCTGCCTTGGGGCAAAGAGGTGGGTTGGATGACCTTGTCAAAACAGAAAACAGAAATTGTCTGACTTCTTGCAGCATCCCCCATCAGCGGCTCTCAGCACTCTCAGTGTCACATACCCGCTATCACACCTTTTCCCAAGTGGCTGTGCATCATCCACATCATTTGTGCTGCCTTTCTTCATGCTTTTTACCATTGAAATGATGACATCTTCAAACTACTATGTTGCTGTCTCTGACTGCAATAGCTGAGACATATGCTGGTGACTTCTACTCTTCAAAACATACGTAAGCTAGCATTAAATCAGGTTGTTAAGGCCCTGCTAGCTGGTCCCAAATATGATTATGGCTGCAGCTGCACTGTACTTCCCCTGATATCCAATCCAGTAAGGTTAAACTTATTTGTGCTACTAAACACAAGCCAGTTCCTGCAAAGAAAGTTAAAAGCACATCAGGTTGCATTAGCAGAAGCATAAGCAGTAGTTTCAAGGCAGTGATTATCATCTTTTGCCTGGCACCGTGAGGCTGTATGTTCAGCATTTCATCCTGATTTTGATCCCCACTGCAAGAGGAATATGAACAACCTAGAGACAGCCCAGGAGATACCCACCGGTATGTTTATGTACATGGAGCAGATATAAAGAGAAGCTGAGGGAGCTGGCTTGTTCAGCTTGCAGAAAGTAAGTTCAAGGAAGATCTAATTGTTGTCTTCAAGTACCTAGAAAGGAGTTGCAGAGAAGAGGAAGTCAGTCTTCTCAGACATGCAGAGTGGAAGAATGAAGCAATAGTCCCAAGCTACCATCCCTGGATGTATTTAAATGACAGGTAGATGAGATGCTTAGGGACATGGTTCAGTGGTGGTTTTAGCGGGGTTAGGTTAATGGTTGGACTCTATGATCTTATAGGTCCCTTCCACCCCAGACTATGCTATGACTCTATGCAGCAAAAGAAATTACTGGATATAAGGAAAATATAAATAAATCATAGAGTGATGAAGATCAACATGGTGAGCAGTGAAATTTACTTTTTCTGATATTTTCAAACCTTATCTGGCCAAGGTCCTGAGAAACCTGATGTTAGCCCAGCCATCCACAGAGGTTGGCTTAGACAACCTCCAGAAGTGCCTTCCAACACAAATGCTTCTGCGATTCCAATTATACCCCCTTACCGTACACTGTATTTACTCCTTGCCCTTCAGAGAAGAAATGTCTTACAGAATCATAAAATAGCTCAGGTTGAAAGGGACCTCAAAAGATCATCTGGTAAAACCTTTCATAGGAAAGGGAGTCTAGATGAAACTATCTAGCACCATGTAGAATCTCATCTTAAAACCTCTGTTGATTGGAACCCTACAACGTCGCTGGTGGGATGGTTGTTCCAGAGAATGATTGTTCTCACTGTAAAAAATATTTTTCTTACCTCAAGATAGAGCCTCTCCTGGTGCAACTTGTGCCCTTTGCACCTTGTCTTCTCCATGTTTCTCCTTGTGAAGAGAGAGCCTCTGACCCCTTTATAGTTACTCTTTAAGTACTGGAATACTGTAATGAGGTCTCCCTGAGCCTCCTCTTCTCCAAGGAGAAAAGACTAAACTAAGTCCTTCATCTTTTCCTTATGTGACAGGTTCTCCAGCTCTTTGATCATCTTTGTGACCCTCTGTTGGACCCCATCCAGTCTGTCCACACCTTTTTTGAATTGTAGGGACCAGAACTAGACACAGCACTCCAAGTGCAGCCTGACCAGCACCAGACCTGAGTAGAATGGGATGGTCACATCTCTATCTCTGCTAATAATGCCCCAGTGAATGCAGTCCAGGATTTTATTTGCCTTTGTTTCTGCAACGGTACGCTGTTGACTCACAATCAGCTGCTTGTCCACCAGGAGGATCCCCAGGTCCCTTTCAGCAAGGCTGCTTCTCAGCCACACAGACCTGAGCCTGGACCAGGCTCTTTGGTTACGTTGTCCCTGGTGCAGGATTTTGTGTTTGGTGAATGACCGTAGCAAAACAAAAAATGTTGTATCTTTTGTATATGAGAGCTGCTTTTGCTGAGAATGTGTTAGAGGACAAAACATGGGATGACTATGTCTCCATATTAGAGCATACACTAGGATCCAATGAATCCTGTGAGTCCTGGAGTGTATTGCAGGTTATGATTATTAATATTAATAACAACAACTCCTGTAACATTCTATCAGAATGACATTTGTTCTCCATAGAATGACAATAGGTATTTTTTCTAGAGTAATTTTAGACGGATTTGATCTGTTCTGGGTATGAGCTAAGAAACTGGGGTTTTGCCAGAGGAAATTAGAAATCACAGTCTTTTTAAGAAAACTGCACTAAGGAAATAATTCAGAGTTCAAAGTACTGTTCGCCTTATTTTCTGGAATTCATAATCTTTCCTCTGGGCATGCTTTATTAGGAAAAGGCAAATGTTTTTTTCTTTACTAAGTAACTTACTGAGTGTGGTACCTCACATTTAAAAGAAAATTGTGTGTATATATCATCAAACAGAATCTGTATCACTCTTCAGTATCCTTTGAAGTCTGAGGTCCTGTAATTGTCCAATTAAAAAATATAATCAGTTATGATCTACTTTTGCTTTAATGTGAATGTTATGTCAATGATATTACTTTTAGCAGTTATGCTCGTCTCATTCCAGAATATATTTAGGTATCAAAGTTGCTTTAAGCTTTTGTACTGAAGAGATTTCCCTGCTTTTGAGGGTGAAAAGTAACTTAAAAGTATTTTATTTCAGAAAGAGGTCAATCTGTACTACTAGAGTAGAGTCTAATTAGTACTGCAGCTAATGATATGGCAAAATTAAATGCATAGATTAGATTTTTATGCACATCTAAACACCAAGAATATCTAGTTTCTTTAAAGCAAATAGATAACTGGTGTGTTTACTGGGACCAAAGGAAGGATTTTTAACAAAAATGACAATACAAAGATTGATTTTATGGTTTTAAATGTATTTAAGTACATATTTTTCATGGGATAGACTGCTTATCTGTAACCTGATTTAACTAAAGACTAGCATTTATTCTTGCAGTTTTCTTCTGTAGGGACTTCTGTACTTCTATCCTCCCCCCTTAATAATTCTAGGTCAAAATAATGTGCAAAATGCAAGTCCTTTCCAACTGGTTCTGATGTGCTCAACATGGTGTGTGCCCATCTCACTGTCTGTGAAGCCTCTGCCCTTTCTTGCTGAAACACTTCAGGTAAAAAGCCCGTTTGGGGCAGGACACTATTCAGTTTTCCTTCCCTCTACTAATGGTGTGCAAGGGAAGAGACAATTTTGCCATAGACCTATTTTATCTTTTATATACCTTCAACATTCATGAAATGTTCCTAGGAACTGTCATATTATTTTATTAGCATTGTAACAAACACATCTTTCACTTTTTTTTCTCATAAATATATCATATATTTGCCATTTTAATCAGCAAATAACTCTTTAAAATTGATAATTTTTGTGATAAACAGCATACTATTTATACACTTGTATCCAGCAAAAATTACCCATTTTATCTGAGAAACTTTGGTATTCCTGCAGTGAAAATCATTTATCCCTTCTGAAAATTGCTTTTGGTTTGTAGAAAAAGTTAAATGAAGATGAAAAGATTGAGTTGCACTGAGAATTGGCAGAAATATTTTTCATTTGCTTAGATATGTTTGAATTTTCCACAAGCTTATGAAAGCATAGTAAAAGGCTACACATAAAAAGGCTTATATACTATATTTGTAACTTCAGCTTAAGACCCGAGACAGTAAACCCAGAATCTAATACATTTATCATTTGGTACCTTCTCAATATGCCATAAATTTCTCGTGGTTGTTACTTCCCTTTGAAGCTTACCAGGACATCTGGGGAACTGAAAGCCCCAAGAGGCAGTAGCTAAATCCATGTGATGCAGTGCCAGCTCACAAGTTCCAGGTCTGGGCTGACATTTGGATTCTGTTGATGTAACACTACCAGGAAAATTAATAATGTTACAGTGGAGGAAATTACATCCAGTATTTCCAACTGCCAAGTGCTTGAGCAGGTACTTGGGTCACTCAGCAGTTTGGAGTTGGTGTCTGCTTCAAAAAAACAATCACACACATTTTGGCCTCTGTAAATTATAGAAGGAATCATAGAATGGCTTGGACTGGAAAACACCTTAAAGATTGTCAAGTTCCAATCCTCCTGCCATGGGCAAGGACATCACCAAATACAGCGGGTTACTCAGAGCCCCATCCAGCCTGGCCTTGAACACCTCCAGGGATGGGGCATCCACAACTTCCCTGGGCAACCTGTTCCAGTGCCTCGCCACCTTCACACTAAAGAATTTCTTCCTAAGATCCAAACTCAATCTCCCCTCTTTCAGTTCAAAGCTGTTACCCCTCATCCTATTGCTATACTCCCTCATAAAGAGGATTTTTACTAGTTTCTCTAGTAAAACTCTGATTTGTTTGTAACTCTGTTTGTAACTCTGATTTGTCTCTTGATAAGGGAATGGTACATTTCCACACTCCCTAAAATAACAAGTACAGTCATTTCTAGTTGCTGTTTGGCCTGGGGTGGGATTAAAAAATGTCATGGCAGGAGGTAAATGATCATTATCCCAGTTTTGCAGATGCTGTTTATATTGTATGGATATGTATACATATGGAATTTCATATGGAAGATTTCCTTTTATTGAATATGTGCATGTGTGTTTCTGCACATTTTATTGTGACAATTTCCAGCCTGAAACATGTATCACTAAGCCAGTGCCTATTTCAGCAACATATTTTAAATGCAGGAAGGTTCACAGCTGGCCACATCGTTCACAGGACTGGGATCTCGACCCAGTACTGGCTGAGCCCTTAGAAGAGGTGATGACTGGTGCCAGTGGTTTTGTGTCAGATCCACTTGCTGTGATTTGTGATTTTTATCCAGTCTGTCTGGTAGAGGGCTGAACAACCAACAGTAAGTCGGAGGCATAGAGAGCACCTATGACAACCTGCATCCTGATGAGCTGCTTCCAAACTGCAGAAGTATCGCAGCTGTACACTCTCAAAGAGGGTTTAATTTTGTCCCAGCGGGGCCAGCAGTGCAGCCATAGAAACAAAGTGGTCTCGTGGGGGAGATGGCCTCCTGTGAGCTAATGTCGGCTGCTCTACAGAGATGATGGTGAGGGCAGATTCAGACTCGTATTATATTAGAGACAAGAAAGTGCACAAATGCAGGGCAAGAGCTAGACTGGTTAAATATATTTCCACCTCCATAGCCCCCTCACTCACCACACTGCCCAGATAACAACTTAATGAGCCAGTTTGTAAAGCAGTGTGGTCTTCCTCTGTCCATATGAAAATATTATTTCGAGATAATGTAAAGAAAGTTGAAAGGAGCTCTTTCACTGAGTCCTGAGCTTCATTAAAGTGGGATAGAGTGGTGACAATGGATAGTCCAGGGAAAGACTAATAAATTACTCAGTGCTGCTATAACTGGGAAACTGCACATGAGTAATCAGTTTACAGCTGGTGCTAAGATGGTATACAGTCATAAAAGCTGTTAATATCTCACATAATAATAAGACCTAAGAAGTTTCTTAATGTAATCCACAAATATTTTTGATTAAATCCCTTAGGCTGACACAATCTGACTCATGTTTAATGAATAAATAACTCTGTGCCCATGCATTAATGAGAAATTTTCTTATTTCCACTTAGAAGAATGAGGTGCAATCTGATTTCAGCCACACTTTCTTCTGTTATTATGACAGGAAATATTAAAACTTCATTGACCAAAATAGCTCTATTTTCTTCCCAGTTTAGTATTGAGCAGCCCAAATGGCTTAATTCAACAGGATGCGCCACAGATAATGATAACTCTTTTAACCTCCTGACTATCACATCACAAAGTGTACATAGATCTTCTGCATCATGGAAACAGGTCTTTAGTCTGGATGGTGAAGAGATTTAAGTCAAGTTTCTTAAAACAACAAACATGGATGTCAACTTCTGGAATATCCCAGCCCTATAAATATAAAGAAAACCTAAGATCCTCATAAATGCTTTTACTTACTGGTGCTTGGTTTATGCAGAGATGTTAGAGGAGGCTGCTTGTTTTCCAGCTCTTCTGAAATGTTTATTTACTAATAAATACATCAGTGACACTTATGCTAATAAAATAGGTAATAGACATCAAGAAATTGATCAATATGTATAAAATATACCATTTTCTGCTTGACGCTAATCTTTCTGTTTGCCAAGTTCATAGACATTTTTATTATTTTACATTCACTTTCAGACTTTATAGTGAGTTCTGGTAAAATCAGAGACAGTGCCAAGTCCACTACTTGTTGTATAAATTGCAGGACTTCTTTCCAAAGTAATTTTTTGTTATAAAAGGCAAAAATACAGTTCACTAGTCAGATGTGAAAGTTATAGCCAAGTTACAGGGCTTCCTTAGATTTCATGTTACATATTCCAATGTTAGGAATAGCCATGAAGAAAATGAACACCTGAAAAAATATCTCCCTTGGATAGCTTAAACAAATATGCCGTAAAATTGCAGAAAAACTAACAAATAATCCTTGTATTTACCTAAATATGTCAGTATTAGTGTCTGAATACAAAAATGAAAAAGGTACATTTCCTTTTCCAGTGAGAAGACACCCACTGCTAATTTTATTTTTTTTTCCCTAAGAGTTAATACATGAGATCCTCATAGATATTAAAAAAACAAGTCAGGTCTGAAATTTGCCATGTCTGCCATAAATTAGCTTCCTCCTAAAATCCTGTCACTCTACCCATCATTAACTTCAGCGTCTTACAGTAGGTTGTAATTGAATTACTTTATCGCATCATTTCATCACATTGTATTCACTCAAAAAAAAGTTAAGGCCTCTCTATTTCACCTTAATTTACCTATAACATTTTAAGGTGCTCTTTTGTTCTGTTGACCTCTGGCTTTGTGCTTGCAAACCACTCTCTACAGTCCACAGACTGCGCTCTGCAGGTCTTGTAGAAGAAATGGAGAGGGATGGGCAGGTTGCAGAGAGGTTTTTCTGACCTGTGTGGCCTCCTCTGCACCAGGACAGTCTTGAACAGAGCTGCAGTTAAAAACTGAGTCCTTGGAATGGACATGCAAAATGTCAACATTTCTTGCCACCATATTAAAGAAACCTATCTCTATATTGGGTGAAAATACCTTTCAGGTCTCTCCTGCTGTGAATTCAACCTGGCTGCATTCTCTGATTGCACTTCTCAGTAAAACAGGGCATAGCACAACCATCTTTGCTTTCAAACTTATTTTCTGTGGTCATCTACAAATAAGAGACCCATGTTTGGTTACAGTCCTCTTTCTGAAGGGTAACTTGGTGGGAATATAAGGGCCCTACAAGTTATTAATAGCAAGCTTTCAAACTCAGGGATTTTACCCAAGTAACTGCATATCAAGAGTAGTCTATGTGTCATCTTCCAAGCTCATTTCTTCCCCTAAAAGATGAAGTCTAGACTTTCTATCCATTTCCCATATTCATTTTTTCTGTTATGATGAACTGGAGGCAAAAGTTCAGACTCTGTTTCACAGTACTTTTCTCTTGTTTAAAATCCAAACCTTCTACTTGGGTGACTATTCTGGAGAGACTGCTCTAACATTTTTATCTTCAGAGGATTTTGAACTAGATGATCACACTGTTATTCAGTCTATAGGGATTGTCCCTCAGATATCAAAAGAAAAAATGCTATAAAAAGTGGCAGGGCAGGCATTGCTTTCGACACCTGCACTGAATCAATGGAAAAATCTGATTTAAAGTAAAGAAATACTCAATTAAATCAAATAAACATTGTTCTTCTTTTCAGAATGCCAGCACTCGTTATTTTTTCCTCTTTTTTTCTGTTCACAAGCATTATGCAGCTTCAATAAAAAGATTTTCTCATAAACTAACCTAGCTGAGGCATTTCCATCTCAATCACAGAATAAAGAAGAAAAGTGAACATATTTCCCTGTAATTATCAATAACCAGTGAGATTTGTGGTCCCTGTTGGTGCCCTTGTTTCCTCGCTGTGCCTGAAGAACTCTCCCAGTGCCCACAACACCTTCTTTCATCAAGGAGCAACAGGTTGCCAGGTATTTCTAGGTCTCTTGGCTGTGAGTTGGAAAGACTGAATTCCCTGACGGTAATTATTTCTGTCAAGATGGCGAAGGTGCAGAGAAATAGATCCTGTATTGTGAGAAAGACAACCCTGAGGGGAGAGCCCAGGTTTATGACAATACTGTTCTGCCTCCCACTCAGCCTCATGATGCGAGCTACTTTGGCATATTACTTTCTATGAGTGTCAAGTAAAATATTGTCTGCCTTGCAGGGTATCAGAAAATGTGTTTATGCTCCTAAAACACTCCTTCTGTTATTTCTATCATTTTATTTTTAAATGAAAAGGGACTAGGAACAGAAAGTTTTTTTCTTCTCTCTCATGACAATATATTCTTCTTTATATAAGTAAAGGGTATAATAAACTATCTATATGATAGTATTTATTGATGTTTCTACAACCTACCATCTTAAAAAATTAATAGTGAGTCTTTTTGAGCAGGTGCACAAAATTAGGAGGACATAAACAGTTTTTCCCCCCACCTCACACATTGTATGTGAGGTCCAGTCATAAACATCATATTCACTCAGAAAGAAAGACAAGGGACTGCTTATCTCACATCCTCAGAAATGCACCATCTTGAGGAATCTGAAGATGCATCCTCGAAGGGTGCACTCCCATCAGCATTTCAGTTCAGATCAGGAATGTTGTTTTTGAAGTGAATCACCCAGTTGTCTCCAGTCACAGCCCTTTAGGTTACATTGTGGAGCAGTCTTAGAGCCTTTGGACCCCTCAGCATGAAAGAAGGCATATCCTAAGAGCATGCATAATGCATGCCAGTGGCCATGGGGGTCAGTCCAAGGGGCCTGAGTCAATGTCAAGCAAAACCCCCGAGGTGCAATATAACATATGTAACAATGTCTCAGCAATAGTAGTTTTGTCCTCAAGATCAGTTCTTATCAGGGCATCTTACTGCTGTGTAGGAATAGACTCAATTGTACAAATGGTTGGAAACACTGGGAAGAACAAGATGCATCAGGGACCCATTGAACATGTATTTCTGTATCATAAAACCCCACCAAAAGAGTAGAAAAAGCTGTAACCCAGAGTACTGTGTGTGGAACAGAGCATTTCTCCTTTATTTATTTAGTCTATCAACATGTTTTCCTGCCAGATGTCCACTTAAGTACAGCTTTCCAGGGCAATTTGGCAGTCTGGTATCCAAAAAAATCCAAATGTTTTCTGAGCTCCTCCACAGAAACATCTTTCGGAACCCTGTCTCAAAGTGCACATCATCCTTCTTTGGTATCAGTATCACTCAGGTTTGCTGGGGTTTTCCTTCTAGATAGAAATTATGGGTCTGATTGCTTCTTAAATAGTCTGATTGACTAATGTTGAGCAAGGTCTAGCAGAGAACTGAGCTCTCATGTCAAAATGTCAATAAATAATATTAGTTGAATTAAAGAAAAACTCCCCTTTACATCAATTTTTATAAAACCACCTGGGACCTGACTGTCACTAAACACTTCCCTGTAAATTTGGCATATTATTTACTTGGTTCAAATAAATCTCTGCTCAGACTATTTCATATTGTCAGAGGTGGGATAGTGAAGATTCATTTGTATTAGAAGCTGTGTTTAAATTCTCTGTAAAAATAACTCTCATGATCATTTTTAGAAAATTGCTTGTGTAATGTAAATTGTTTTATGCAAAACCGGAAGTGACTTTTTCTTCTTAAGTATTGTCACATGACACTTCCTATGTTACTGCCATGGCCATGGCCTATACACATCACTTGAATTGCTGACATTAGTTCATGATCAATAGTTTTGGAAAGCTGGTTCTGATAGACCTGCAATAGTGCTTTATCTTGTTCTTCATAATGTCTCTTCACTGTCTGTTGCATGCTCACCACTTTTTCCTTGTCTCCTTTTAGACACCGGCAAAATGACTTATCTCTGTTGTGATAATCACACTCCCCCTTGGCAAAAACCTCCATTTCACATATTCATTTTTTGGTGTTATTCGTGGTCATACCAAGGCAGTCTTCTCTATCACCCTGACTTTGTGGTCCTGTGTTACTTTAGCTGAGGGGGGCAGCAGCTCTGCTGCTGGGAGACTGTCTTAGAGGTGGGAAAGTAAAAATTGTGATTTGTGTTGAATACATTATTGCCTAAGGACAAAGGAAAGAGTGCATGCTAGATTTTTTTTGCCAAGGTCTGCAAGATAGCTTTCTTTTTTTTCCTAATAGCTAATCCTATCTTTTTGCTCTAGAGGAGAAAGATAATCTTAAAGGTATCTTCAACGAGTTATCTTCTGATTTCTGTCTCTATACTTAGAGGCCTGAAGGAAGGAATGACCATACGCTACTTATTAGATATTGTTTTGTAGTGTAATCAGTGAAACTGCTGTATCTTCTGCAGCACTGAGAGCTTTGTAGACTTGTTTCTTGTTTGCAATAAAACCCTTCGGGAGTCCTAAACATTTCTAGCATGTCCTGAATAAGCTGGAAGGAAGAAGAGATAAAATATAAACAAAAAATCTCTTTTGAGTGTGGCAAGTGGTGAGGCATCATTAATTATTGAAAGCAAGGCTGGCATCAAGACAGTATTTGTGACACATGGCCCAGGGATGGCAATTCTGTGCCACAGGCATAGATTTTAAATTGTGCACTTACATAGAAGGGCTGGATTGATAAATTTTATTTAGACAGCATGAAATGGATCTTTTGTCATTATAAGGAATTTATTTAGCCAATGTCTCCCAATTGCAACAAGTAGGGAGTTATTGTATGTAAATAATGATTTAAGATACATAAACACACAGGCACACAAAAATCAAAAGTAGTATATTTTATCACCTTTTTTAACACCTGTTATTGTCTTCTTTGGACTAACGGTAGATAGGATGGTTTGTTAGATTCATAATCACTTTTGCCAGGGAATTCTGTACACAAAGACAAAACCGGCATGTGCTTAAGAATGGCTAAGTTTGGAAGGGTTCTGACCACTACCACCAAAGCATTAAAAGAAAAAATGTGTAGTTACTATATATTGAGTCCATATTTTGAGATTTTTTGGACTAAAATAAAATGATATAGAATCATAGAATTGTTTGAGTTGGAAGGCACCTTAAAGATCATCGAGTTCCAACCCCCCTGCCATGGGCAGGGACACCTCCCACTAGAGCATGTTGCTCAAAGCCCCATCCAGCCTGGCCTTGAACACCTCCAGGGCTGGGGCATCCACAGCTTCTCTGGGCAACCTGTTCCAGTGTCTCACCACCCTCACTGTAAAGAATTTCTTTCTGGTATCTAATTTAAATCTTCTGTCTTCCAATTTAAAACTATTGCCTCTTGTCCTGTTGCTATACTTCCTCATGAACAGTCCCTCTCTGACTCTTCTGTAGGCTCCCTTCAGATATTGAAAGGCTGTTACAAGGTCTCCTTGGTGCCTTCTCTTCTCCAGGCTGAACAACCCCAGCTGTCTCAGCCTGTCCTCATAGGAGAGGTCTCCATCCCTCTAATCATCCTCGTGGCCCTCCACTGGACCCGTTCCAACAGGTCCATGTCCTTCCTGTGTTGAGGACTCCAAAGCTGGACACAGTACTACAGGTGAGGTCTCATGAGTGCAGAGTGGAGGGATAGAATCACCTCCCAAGACCTGCTGGTCACACTTCTCTTGATGCAGCCCAGGATGGGGTTGTCTCTCTGGGCTGCCAGTGTGCACTGCCGGCTCATGGTGAGCTTCTCATCCAGAAGCACTCCCAAGTCCTTCTCCTCAGGGCTGCTTTCCAGCCATTTTCCACCCAGCCTGTAATTTGCTCACTTTACAGATGTCTTCTGCAATATGAAGATAAAGTAGCATTATTAATGTAATTATTTTCCCCTGTACACTAACAGATAGCTGTGGTATTTTTTCAAGAGCTACACAGTTCACAAGGAGTTTATTAGTGGATTTCTCTTCAGTAACCAGAGATAAAGGAAACTGAAAGGGTTTATGAAGAGACCTGAAATGAATTTGAAAGGCAGTCATCCAGTTTTTTGATTCTTAACTGGATGTATTTTAAAATATTATTTTATCCTGAAAACAGATGTACAATACAAAAAAAAGAAACAAAAAATGCTAAGGTAAATAACTTGTGAACTAAACAGTTAATCTCTTAATTAGACCCTGATTGGTAATCCTCTGCTGTCAAACCTTCTGATCCTCCAGTTGGGAGATACACACCAAACAATAAAATACATCTACAACAAAACAAAACAAACAAAAATGAGTTACTGATTGCTAATTGGAATTACTATCCATTCCATTCATTGAATGAGTCAAAGGATCTCTGGAAAAAAAGATAAAATGTGTTCAGGTAAAGACTGCCAAAGTGATTATGGGTAAGGGGTGTGTATGTATTCCGATTATTCCAATTGTGTCATGAATCTTTAATTTAGCATTTCCAAACATTGGTCTTTAAACATAAAGCTTGGCGTGTTGTAAGAATTACATCTTGGTAGGACTGTAGGAAAAAAGAAAACTTTGCATGTGTAATCATTAAAATCAAGCAGATTCAACAGTTATGAAACATATTATATGAATGTATGATACACATTCTTTCACAGTTCACAAAACTAGCAAAAAAGTTACACTAATAATATGCAACATTACTCAATTTTCTTTTCTTAATATGCAGTTCACTAGGACATATAGAATCATAGAATTGTCTAAGTTGGAAGGAACCTTAAAAATCATCTAGTCCAATCATCAATCTAACTCTGACAAAAAAAAAAAAACAACAACAAAAAAAACCCCAAAAAACCCAAATATGAAATAAAAATTACTAAACCATATTCCTGAGGACCATGTCTACCCATCTTTTGAATGCCTCCAGGGATGGTGCCTCAAACACTTCCCTGGGCAGCCCATTCCAATGCTTGATAGCCCTTTTGGTGAATAAATGTTTACTAATATCCAATCTAGACCTCCCCTGGCACAATTTGAGGCTGTGAATATGTATGTGCATATTTTTTCCTGTTATGAGCAAATTCTAAATACAGCAATAAATAAGAAACCCTGTTAGGTTTCCAAAAGATACTATTATATTTTCTTTCTGCGGACAGATTCTATAATCATAATGTCTTTTTCCTAATGTACATCTTTCTTCAACATTTGTCCTGATTTATTTGAGGTCTTAGTTCTTCTTTAATACACCCAAAGAGAGTCATGAGGTGCTGTTTGGAGAGTCTTTCCAGCATTGTTGCATGGGCTGAATTTCATCCTCTTTCTAATAGATGGAAACAATTTGTTCAAGAGACATCCTGAGAAAATCTTTATGTTTCAATGAAAGCCAACCATTCAACATGAGATTAGACTAAGCTATTGAAAGATAAGATGGAACTCTTTGCCTAAGCCCCTTGGGAATCCTTTTATTTAACTTCAACACTGCAAATATGAGATAGCTACACTTATCCCATGGTCTCTCTAAACGCAGTTGAGTAAACAAACACATCCACAGGTAATTTATCCAAACTTTATCTTCTGTTTCTGTACCAAAGTTTTAAGTTAGTCACACTAAACTCCTCCAACATCCCTCAATTATTAGTGCATGCAGTGAGGTAAAAAACATCCCATGCCATCTCCTGAAATAGAACCTGATAAAGATGATAAAAATATTTTAATGCTATTAACATAATTAATGTAAATGTATGTAATGCTATGGGTTTCATAATTTATTGTTCATATTGTGAAAATGTGCTTTTGTTAAGTTAACATAGCTATATATTAATTGAGTGTCAATTTGAAAGTCTTGCCTGAAGAGCAAAGAACTGTATTTAGCAGACATGCTCAAAACACAAATGGGAGTAAGGAATGTAAGTCTCATGCATTTTCAGTATCAGTCACATAGCTTTGGGAGAAAAATGTTCTCTTTTCTCTTTTATTATCCATTTACTTTTATTTTTTATCTTTGATGACAATGTGACTTAGTGATGAGCATCTATACACAATTATATATTGTCTGATTAACCTATAATTTCTCCTACTTATTTATTAGGTTTCATGAATAAATATGCTGGGACAAATCCAAATTTCCAACTAGAGCAATATCTGTTCCATATTTGTTAGTCACCAGCTAGACCAAATCCTGGCAATTAAAGCTTTCAGTTCCTAACTCCATAAAGACCTAAGGTGCTGCAACTGTTTGGTAAAAATGAGGTTAGCTTTTAAGCAAGACTAGATTTGTGTATAGCTATGTTTGGAAATGTCAGGCAAGCCTTTGGGCGCACAAAATCATCATCACTTTGGAAAATATATGTGCCTGTAAGTTTCTTAAATTTTTCAGCCATACCAATCTGTCTAACAAAAGATATTCTCTCTACCTAGAAAAATTTTACAGTCTGTGCACTTAGGCCATCATGGATATCTCTAATTTTAATTTCTTTTTTCAGGCTTCATAGTTGATTCCTGTTAAACACTGTCATAAAACTTACTACAAAGTATTTTGTTAGTACGGTAGAATCTTTTTGTCCCCAGTGACAATTTCATTGTTTTCATTGCTAGAAATTGCCACTGGAGGTAACAGAACTAGTAATTCCTTTCGTGTTCCAAATCTTGAAACAACAAAACCAAGTTGAACTGTAGATGTCTGAGGCTCAGAATGGCTTCAAAAATTTCTCTTTAGAACTCCTATTTTCAAAGCATATAATGCACATGCCCATTATCAAATCATGTATTATAGGTGTGATCCCTGCAATAAGTCAGAGTTCCATGTTTTATTGGTTCATTATAGCTACATCTGCAATTAAAACAAAGTACCATTTACAGATACCATGCTATCAGGACAGTACTAACCCAGTTCAAAGACATACATTTAGACTATATTGGTTCAGGCAATAAATTATAAGCTGTACTTGTTAAAGCAACATTATTTTTTTAGAAGCATGGAGTCATAGAATGGTTAGAGTTGGAAGGGACCTTAAAGATCATTTAGTTCCAACCCCCCTGCCATGGGCAGGGACACCTTCCACTAGACCAGGTTATTCAAAGAAAGTCCCATCCAACCTGGCCTTGAAAACCCCCAGGCTGGAACATCCACAGTTTCCCTGGGAAACCTGTTCCAGAGCCTCACCACCCTCAGGTGGTGATATAATTACATCTAAGATCTAATCTAAGTCTACCCTCTTCCAGTTTAAAAACATTACCCCTCGTCTTATTGCTACACTCTTAAGATAATCAAACCTCATATTATGACACATTACAGCTACCAAATCAAGTAAAATCAGTTATCTTTCTTGTCAAAGACCATAATTTACCTATGCCAATTATTAACACTTCTACCTTGTAAAAATTATTTTGTGATTTAAGCACTAATTGTTTCTCATTAGCTTAATAAAACTTATGAAACATTAATATTTAGATAACTGTCCTACTTATCTTTAGGCTGAACTCTTATCCATATGGACCCATTCAAGTTGGAGTTCAGTGCATCAGCAGAACCCTTGAGGCAAGGGAACTAAATCAGTTATGCAACACTGAAACCTGTCCTCACTTATGCCAGTAATCTTGACCTAGCCTTTGTACACTTGTTTCTTTCTTTTCAAGGGAGAAAAAGTCTTCAATAAAAATTATTTTACCTTCCACAGTATTTGTTATTACAGAATATATTAATCAATTGGAAAGCTCTGAAAGTTCAATAGGATAATTTAAAAAATGAAAGATGTAAGAAACCCTTGCAATAAAGAAGAATATATAGTAAAATGACAGAACTCTGACATTTTGCTTGCTTCCTTTGAAGGTAAGATAAATATGCAAGACCATAGAGCATTTTGTACTGTGTTTCTTGTGAGTTTTTTTGTTGTTGTTGGTTTGTTGTGTTTTTTAATATGCAGATTTCACCATAATTACCTATGCCAGTGCAGAATTACAATTAATTAAAATTTTTATCGTCAACATAATCACATGTTCCCTCCTTGGAATGTGAAGTGGAACAAAAGCTACAAATGCTACAAAAATGTACTAAAGGCATTGATGCAAAATTTGATAACTTGCATCCAAGGCAATTACAGGATGTTAACTGACTCTAATTTGCCTCAAAAGTATGCAGGTTTTTGCCAGACTGAAACAAGGACAGAATTAAGGATGATGGACATTGGGTGATCAGCAAGCTCCCAGACTCCTTTGTTAAGGAGTAAAATTGGCCTATGGATCACAAAAGAAAACAGTATTTCTAGGAAATTAGGTTGCCAATTCATCAAGAAAATGCATCCCTTCCTCCTGTTCCTACAAAATTTTCACCAGGGCACAGAGCGCATGGGTTGTCAAGCTGAAATTTTCAAGTGCCATCTAGAACTGGAACTGTAGGGAAATTTCCTACCCTTTACTCATGGCAGGAAACCTCTGTGAAATGCTGACCTGTTGCTCTCCATGGCACACTACCTGGAATTTGTAAGGTTCCTTCGCCAACAAAGGGGAAGTCAGCCTTGCCAGGAAGCCACCTCTCATGATAAGCATACTTAACATTTTTAGAGAAATTCTTGATAATTCATTCCCTTCCTTATGGACAATTGCAGCCTGATAATGATAGCGATAGAAATGATGCACTCACATTTCAGTGGTAGCCATTTCAGTGGTAGCCACTGGCAGAAAATACCTGCCAACCTATTACAGACACTCACTTGAACGCTCTCAGGTTATGGGTGCTGAAGAAACCAACAGAACATTAGGATGAATAAGTATGATGACAGAAAGTACTGAAAATAGAATATTTCTGTTATCTAAAATAGTCACTCTCAATCTGAATCACTTTGTTCCAGTGTGGTTGTCACAGACCAGGCTGAGAGAAACTACAGATTATGTGCACTATGAAATGTCTTCTTCACATCAGGAAAGGGGCTACTATGTTTATATTAGATAAAAATAAAAATACAGGTTAAAAAGTTTGTCAGAACCCTTTTTTCCCCCCTCATGTATTCATTTCTAGCAGAGTAGAGGGAATATCCAATACTGTGTAGGAGCTATGTATCACTATGCTCAAAAATCTCATTTTATGGGAAAAGAGGAAGAACAAGATACGTGCATATGCTTGGGACTGATCAAGGAAATATTTATTCTTTGTGAAGTATTTTTCATGTCTAAGATTTCTTGCCAAAAGATTTAAGTAAGGTGCAAAATCAAATAATAAGCATGTAGACCAATTCCAAACTTTTATGTTTCTGTATATGAGACAACGAGAAATTTTTTTTAAGAATTTTCTTGAATTTATGATATCAAATAGTGTTGGGAAAGTTGTAGTTTTTGCAAAGTCAGCAGTAACTGTAGAATTAAAAAGACATTGGAACTCAGAATTTATTGGGAGATGTCCTGATCCAAAGTCTATTGGAATCAATGAAAAATCCTTTTACTAATGTACACATTTTTGGATTATTTAATGAAAATATTCTCATAATTTTTTTTAGATTTGGTGCCAAACTGACATTTGCCTAAAAGGTAAAGGAAAGCTAGCACAATAGTTAAGCTACAGAGAACTTGGTGACAACTAGATATCTCTACCAAACTATCTCTACTGTAACAAGATGAACTGTACAGCCCCACAACCAGTCTGATCAAAAATAAAAGTATACTTTCGTTGTCAGGGTGACTTGGCAAATACTAGTCAGTATAAAGAATTGCGTATAAAAATTTGCAAAGAGTTTCTAGTTTTGTCCTCCGAGGGAGCTAAATCTGTGCAAATGTTCACTGAATGATAAAAAAGCCATCTACTTATCCATTAACTTAGCTGATTGAAATACTGATAAATGAACAGCGGACACATTTTGCATTATTATTTAATCTGACAGTAAGGTACAATAATGGATTAAGTTCCATTTTACATCTCTACTAAAATATCAGTGGGAAAAATGCCCCAAAATGTCAGACACATGAAATGTGTTTATAAGCTTCTGATTTTCATACAGAAGGAAAAGAAAACAATGAATATGTGATTAGATAACTCTTATTCTAGAGAAATAAGCAAGAACTTAGTACTGGCAGACTTAGTACTGGCTTTTTGATTGTCCTGTTTGGAATGTAGCAATCTTCCCTAACATAATAAAACGTGAGTGGCTTTAAAATCATATATTAGCTATATATTAGTTATTCTTCAGGTAGGCTCGCTGCAATAGATTTAATGCCTTACCCCTGAGTCCAAGGAAGTTTTTGAACTTCCCAAAACCTTTAACAAAATGTCTAACTCTAACAGAGCAAGAAACTTTTTTTAAAGCTATACAATACTGACAGCAAAATTCCATTTTGGGTTTTTTATAGGTCATGGCAGAGTTCTATGCAAAGGTGTTATTTTTGAATTACACATAAAAAGAAGACCTCCTCAGAGTGATTTTCTTAAGATGTAAATATTTCAAAATTTTAAAGAGAGTTTTCATTTCCTTTACCCACAAGTAAAACATAAAACAAATGTATGGCCCCACCTGCCACATTACTGCCTGCCTATTGGAGCTCAGTGTGTGGGAACACAGTGGAAAAGAGCACTTCATAAAGCACATACCTCTTTGTGTAACTTTGATTATCAGGTCATAAACTAACACATTTAAAAAAAATATATTATATAGCACCATTCATTTTTCATCACAGCAAAGTTTCTTCCTGTTTAGTTCACAGGGGCTTATGTTTTATGTCAAGAAGAGCTCCCTCTCTTTCTGCATCCTTCTCCAGCAGGTCTCACTGTGCCAGGGGAATTCAGGTCATGCTCAGTAATGCAACACACATTCCTGCCTTTGGAAATGCCGTTATACTGTAGGCAGTTACACCTCTTCCATTTCCAGTTTTGTTCTGTTGTAAGTAGAAGTGAGGATCTGTTGCCGAGGTTGAACCTCATTTTTCATGCAATTTATTTTTCTACATAAATGTGAGTAATTGAGGCAGACAAATTATTTTCCACTGATTATAGAATTTCCACTGATTATAGAACAGACATTACATAATCTGTGTGAACCATTGCAGCCTGTGTTTTCTCTCATCTTCTTCTTTGCTGGATATTTGAATAAAGTGTGAAGCTGACAATATGCACACATTAAAGAAGACTGCATGGGTTACTGCTGGGCAGCCTTCTTTCTGCAACAAAAGCCAGGAACCACAGAGAGAACTGATGCATGAGACAACCATAAGTAAAGGGAGGAAAGAAAAAAAGATACTGAAGAAGCTCTTCTCCACAGCATGTCTAGAGCAAAACTGTGCACATAGCTAGTTTTGATCCTGGGTTCAGTTTGGACAGGGGACAGAATGGCTTAGTGAGATCTCTTTTGAACTCATTTTCCTTTAATGCAATGGTAAACAGAATTCCGTGTTTACTTGTCCCAAGTGGTGAGCCTGGCCTTAGAGCAAGTGGGTTCCACATAATCCTTCCTTGCTATGCGTCCCACCTACCACATACAGCTTGGCTATCTTGGGTTATTTCTATGAAATTCATGAATGAGAAGCTGCATGAGCCATGCATGAGCACATGAGCCAGCAATCTGCACTCTCACAGACCAGAAATGTATCCTGGACTGCATCACAAGTGTGGCCAGCAGGTTGAGGGAGATGATTCTGCCCCTCTACTCTGCTCTGGTGAGACCCCACCTGCATCCAGCTTTGGGGGCTCCAACTAAAGAAGGACATGGACCTGTTGGAGTGAGTCCAGAGGAGACCCAAGAAGATGATCAGAGCACCTCTCTTACAAAGACAGGCTGGGAGAGTTGGGGTTCTTCAGCCTTGAGAAGACAAGGCTCCTGGGAGACCTTATAACAACATTCTGTTACCTAAAGGGGGCTTACATGAAAGATAGAGAGGGTCTCTGTCAGGGAGTGTAGTGATAGGACAAAGGGTAACGGTTTTAAACTGGAAGAGGGTAGATTTAGATTAGATATTAAGAAGCAATTTTTTACTGTGAGGGTAGCAAGATACTGGATCAGGTGGCCCAGAGAAGCTGTGGATGCTCCAGCCCAGGGGTTTTCAAGGCCAGGTTGGATGGGGCTTTGAGAAATCTGTTCTAGTGGGAAGTGTTCCTGCTCATGGCAGGGGAGTTAAACTAGATGTTCTTTGGGGTCCCTTCCAACTCTAACCATCCTATGATTCTGTGATGACATGTATGAAATTACTTATCCTAGGCTATTTTTGTGCAATGGCAATAGCTGTCCTGGCAGCGTCCTACCCACCTAGGCAGAAAAGCTGGCACCTAGGAGTACGCTGTGCCCCATAAGTGCGGGGCCCTGTAAAGCAAGACATGTTCTGGAAGAAGAATACCTCCCTGGTAGCTGAGCCCACCATTTCAGAGCATCTCTCTGAGGGACACAGAGGAACCTGAATCTCCACTCCTCTTTGTGCAGGGAATATGCTTGCCTCTGGCTCTGGAAAAATGCAAAGGACAAGGCTTCTGCCCTGGGAGTACCACTTTTTTTGTGCTTTATCTCTAGGGTTGCATATGAAAGATCACACAGGCACTTCAGCATACACTGTTGATTATGTATGCAAGAGGTTGTGATTAAGTAATGATATTTCTCCAGATTTTTTTGTGTCCCTCTGCCTTAAAGAGAGAAAAATGTTGACCAGAAAAAACTTCAGGACATTTTATAAACTGGGAGCAGCTATGTTTTGCAATATGTAGCCTAGTGAATTCCCCAAGAATGCCGAGCTAAAATTAGTTCTGTCATTCATTTTACATGTATTATTTATAAGAGTTATCTTATTTGGTGGCATGGTACTGAGACTTCTCAAAAACTTGGAACCTTAGGGGTGTAATGTCTATATAATATTAGTTAGGATACTACAGCTGTGAAGGAAAAGGTGGGATGGTATCCTATACTGAATTTAACCAACTGAAAAAATGAAAAGTCGATTTTTTCAAAGTCCAAAATATCTACAAAAGACTTTGGAGTACAACTCCTTTCCCAGCCCTTAGATGCAGATGCATTTTCAGTTCTGAACCCATTTTTAACACAGCAGTTCAGAAATAAAACATTAGAAACTACATCTCTGTGCTTTATATCATGAATGGAAGAAAAAGAGGAATTATGGAATAATGAAGGACTTGAAAAATAATTTCATAATTTCTGGATGGCTCTAAAGTTCAAGCCATACATTTAATATGGTTTTGTATCTCTACAAATCTTGAGGGAAAGAAACTGATCTACAAATGTAGATTTTGCTTTGTTAAATATCTCCATGTAAAATTATCTACAGAATGTTACTGTGTTATTGTTAGACAGAACCATATGTCTCAAATCTTAGGAAATATTCTGATTTCAAACATTTAATCAAGTTTATTTTCTCTATTATACAAATTTTTAGAAAATGAAAAAAATATTGTGTACAGCAGTTTATGATGTCAGCAATATATTTTATCCTTTGTCCTTCAATTTTCCATAGAAAAACCTCTGAACTTTGTTACATTTGTATATTCTTGAAAACATTCAGCATGAGAAGGAACAGTTATATGTCACAAAGAAGCATCAGTTTATCTTGTTATCCTATTACAGTGTTTTCTCGTCTGTTAGCAAGTGATTTTTTAGGATTACTCCTACTCATTGGTGACTGGTATATTGATGAAAAGACCTGAATACACTTTGCATTTCCCATGACAGAATGAATACCAGGTAATGTATGATTTTTAAGGTATAGTGACAGTTATTACAGGGTGGTTTTTTTACCTGTAGTTGAAATAATAACTTCTTTGAAATCAATGGGCTCTTAATGAAGACAGAATTTCACCCTTTGCATTATTGAATATGGCAAGTTTCTTGCTTTAATACCAGGGATCTTTATTTGACTTTCTTGGGCCTCAAAAGTCTGTTATGCATTATTATTTTAGTTGAGTAAACCATTCATCTTGTGCCAAAAGCATGAGGAATGGCTTTAGAAGTTTCTTTTTACAGCTTTAAATATCTTAGCACAACCACAGGAGAAGTAACATATCTGCAGAAGGAGTCTAGCTGAACCTCAGAAAACATTCATGTGGCACTGCTTTTATGCCTCTCCTGCCCCTGAGATGGATACACAGCACAGGAGTTCTGTGATCCCTCACCCCTACTAAATGAGGGGAGAATGCATGCTTTCTTCTATAGGCAAAAAGTTAAAGCCTTCATGATTTTTCTCCTACAAATTTTGTTGAAATATGTTTAGTTATGTCAACAATAGAATTTCAAAACCTTTTTATTATATATAACCCTAATAATAAAACAGTTCCTCTCTTAATTGAAAAAATATAATTATGCGCTTTATAATTTCTCTTTCTTATTGAACTATCTCCAAACTAAAATAAAAATTATTGTTATTATTGTTGTTGTGTTCCTCATACTTAGTAATTTTGTTTTTTGTTACTGGATTATGGCATGTCTTACTCTGAAATGGCCAAAAAATGAGAAAGCAGATGAGTAAATCTGGCTTGGCTAAATTCAAACAACAGGAATTGTTTTTTAATCCACAATTCATCTTGTTGTTTAATCCAATACTGTGATTAACATTTGCGTATGTATTTTCTCATTTAAAATGTGTTCCTCTTGTTGTTGTCTTCATGCTGCAAACTCTCCTGTGGCTATAACCCAAGAAAGGAAGCCTCATTAGAGACTGAAAGCAATACTTTTCAGGGTTTCCAGAACAAGGCTGTTTCAGCGAATAGTGAGAGAGAATCATTCCTGGCCCATCACAAAGCAGTGTGGAGGCAGTTGTGGCTTTCACAGAAACTTTGCACAAGATCACAGAACAGGCAATGTGTTTTTTATCCTGCAAGGCTGTTGAAAGGAAAGACATTTCTCTTGCTGAATAAACAGTAATTGCTGAGCAGTGATATTCATTAGTCAGTGAGAAAGGAGAAAACAAAAATAGTCACTGTCTGATGGATTGAGTCAAAACCCAGCTACCCCACCTGCGAATCTGACGTAATTGTGTAGGAAAGATGGTACTTTTCCTTGGACTATCTAACAACAATCACAAAAAGAAATAAATCTTATTTTGAAAGAAAAGATCCAAACTGGACATCTTTCTCCATGAAAGGTTTATAAATGTAGGTTTTTCAGAGCTTTTTGTCCAGGGAACAGTGAGTGCAACTTTTTTTAAATTCAATTTTAAAAAAAAATTGTCAGCTACTCTGCTCTTTAAGTCAGAAAAAAATTTAGCATATCCTGCCAATAGTGTTCATGAAACTATTTTTCTTCCATTCTATAGCATGTGTCTCTGAATGCCTGTACGAGTGTGAGGAACAAATCTAACACGCATTTTGTTTCTTTCCATACCTTCAGGTAGGGCTTTTCCTCCAGAAGGCAGTGTAAGGTATAGGGAAGGTAAAGAAAGGTGCAAGGGAGACTTTGAAGAGGATGAGCTATTTAGTTGAATAAATAATTACATAAAGTAGGACACAGGATAAAAGAAATTAATCTATTTAAGCATAGTTTGTAAAACAGAAGTAGTTTATGTCCCTAGCTAAATTAATGATAATGTCCGGTGAATACCAAGGGAACAAGATTGAGGCTACTGCTGTGGATGAAGTAAAGGTCTGAGAAAAAATCTGTATTAAAGAAAAGAACGAGGGAAAGACTCCTGTTCACTTCATCAGGGCTTGAATCAGGCCTCAGCTAAGCTGTTTCCATGTCCGTAGTATATATAGAATTTCCAAATGTCTTCCAGTAGGCACACTAAAGGGAGTGCAGCTCTTTCAGATTATGAAATGGGGAAAAAACATTCCTATGTACACAAGAGAACTATTTTAAGCATACACATCACACAGCTATGCAATATTTTACCATAATTACATGTTTTACACGTCTTAATATGAATTCAAGCACTTTAGAGAAGACTTCAACAAAAACTGCTCACATAATGCAACATCGGATGATATTTCAGTACTCAATGAATCCCAAGGAATTGTGCTGGACATAGCTTCAGTGTTAGGCAGATGGGAAAGGGTCAGAGAACTCCCCTTAGAAATATGTCTATTAGCTAAAAAACTGATTGTGGTGAACAGTCTCGGGGTGTGAAATATTCCACGGACAAAATTGTGAATGGTTTCTCCATCCACATTTCAGGAAATGCAATGTTTAGACAGCAAATATTAGCCTAGGTCTGCTTCTGTATACTAAAAGTGTACTTTGGGACAGTGAGATGTTACCAGTCACGTCTGTCTTTGCTAATAGATGAGAGGATTCCAACTTCTGAAATTATTGCTGACTGGGATTTATTTTTTGGTGATGTACAGAGCCTGGAGATGAATCAGGAAATGCCGCATGGCTTTTTATCTATAACAAAGCCAGAAACAGCAGACTGCAGTTCAGAAGAAGGTACATGTCAGAAAGGTTGTAAAAAGAAGGATTCTAGTAAACTGGGAGGAGACCTGGTCTGAGGTCAGAAGGTTTCTCATTAATATTCTTCTGCTTTTGGTTAGTGCAGCAGAATTTTCTTTCTGTTGCCCTCCAGAAGTATGCATTGTTCTTCAAAGGAATCAGATATTTTATGCAAGATGTTCAGAGACTCAGTTTTGTTACATAAACTTTTAGTAAACATGTTCTTCTTTTTTCCCAAACTAATTCTGCTCTCTTTCAGCCCAAATCTACATCTTTCTGCACAGAGCATTACTTTAGTTATTTATAGACTTAAATGTGTCTACTGAAGTGTTATGTAGCCATATTTTGAATTGCCAGCTAAAATGGTTATGCTCTCTTGGGAATTTACCTGTCTTGCCCAAAACAAACAACCAGGTTTTCTTTAAAGTTTTGCATGTATGAAGATAACACTTTCAACTCAGTTAGACTTTTGCCAAGTGAACCGTACTAAAAACCCTCCCAGTTAATTGCAGTATATTCTTATCTTTGGAAGAAGAGAGGTTTAATCAGCATGCTTATTTGCCCTTTA
This sequence comes from Scolopax mira, assembly GCA_004320125.1. Lineage (NCBI taxonomy): Eukaryota > Metazoa > Chordata > Aves > Charadriiformes > Scolopacidae > Scolopax > Scolopax mira. The sequence goes on along the minus strand of BJBW01000344.1, from coordinate 520,676 downwards.
GATCTCAATTTGGTAGCCTGCCAAAAAGCCCTGACTACCTTCATTTCTCTCTCTTCACAGACTCTCAGTGACACTTGCCACCTGACTTTGGTTTGTCACATGGAGTGAAGATGGTAACTTAGGGAATTCTCAAATGTGAAATCAGCGTGTCAGATCTGAGTAATTTAGATGTGTCCAGAAAGACTCAGGCTTATAAAGCTCAATAAATAGTGACTTTTCAGTAGGTATGCTAGACCCATTTTTTGTTTCAACTTTGTCATCTCACAGAAGGATTAGGATACTGTCATTTGTCTGTGATGACTGTAATTAATGCCTCAGCTTTCAAATTCAGTCTTTGGAGGGCTGCAACTGGATAATTCATTCTCTGCAGTGCACTAAGAAAATAATGTATCTACTTGTCCAAAATGACAGTACAGCTCCTGTATGCTGTCAGACACTTGTTTGTATTCACTCAGGTGAATTTTTAGGTTGATCTTTGTCTAAGCAACTTGTTAAGTAATTCTTATTTTTCCTGGTACTACCATGTATGCTCTACACATTTTTTTCTTAAAACTTTTCCAGTATCTTATACATGACTTGATTGCTTTGTGGCTTCTGGGAAAAAGAAGTACAAAGTCACAACTAGGATACTTTCTTTTTAAAAAACAAACAACACCATTTTCTACAATCAAAATTATGTATAAAATTCTGCTACTGGGTAATGTATTACCTGAAATATATAATGAGGATCTATCTAATGAGGATTCTATGATTCTATGAAAAAAAAAAAAAAGTTCATAAATGGGAGACCCCATCTCTACAGAAATTACCACCTTTGAGATATCATTCTGACGCATCAAATATTTGAAAAGTGCGTATATAAACATATATATTTCTCACATTCACAGTTAACAATGCAGCAAATAACTACTGTAACCTTATTACTGTGTATAATACCAATGGTAAGCAATTAGCAATACTTGTATAATAACATTATCACTGGAAAAGGGATTCCAGACTTGATGACTATTTCAGCACTTCTGTATCAGCAATCACGTGGTAAGGGCTTTATGTGAGAAACTAGCAGATGGCATCATGAGAAGTGTCTCTTCTGCTGTTTCTGTTGGGTGCATAATGTGCTGTTCATCTGTTTGATATCTGGCTTCCTGTTTGACCCTTTCAAACCTGCCAACACCACAGCAAAAATAATTGATACCTTGGGAGTGAAGAAAAAAGAATACAACAAAAGAAGTTAGAACTGCTGGAGAGAGGAGGGATCCTCAGAGAGCTGCTCTGAGAGGAACAGTGTTGCAGGAGCACACTCTGTCAAGCCATGTGGCATCAACTATGAGACTTTTCAAAAGCAGGTTAAGGAGTGAGCAGGATGCTGCAGTGTTTTAATGACCTAATCGTACCTGTTTCTGAAACAGCCAATTAAGCTGTATGCCCCACAAAGTGGTTATTGGATCATTAGTTCCACAGTAGTGCCAGACTTAAAACGAAACCAAAACAACTTTCTCAAATAAACTCAGAGCAAAGGGTATTGGTTAGGAAGCAGGACAAAAAGCAACAGACATGTCAGCACAATGAGACTTCCTTTTTGTTAACCCATAAAATTCACATCATGATGAACTAAGGAAAGACTGGTAGAACAGATGAGTATGCTGTGGTTACTACTTTCTACCATTCTTTACTAAGTTAAAATATTTGGCATCTAAAATGACCAGATAACAATATTTTGAAGTTTCAAAAGTACTGCAAGAGTATCTAATAAAAGAGAGCGTGGTCTATGAATGTAGGCATGTATGACACCAGATCTAAAGCTACACAACCAGTATTATGCATTATTAGACATTATCACACATTACATGTTGGAGACTTTAGTTCAATGTTTCTCCAGGAAATGTCTTGGGTTTTACTACCAAGTGAAATGCAGGGCTGTAAGTCTGAACTAAATAAAGGTGAAAATAAAATGGGATAAATTCTGAGGTGCATGGTCTCTGTCATTCTTAATAAAAAATATTCAGTGGAGCAACAAATGAGATGAAGAGAAAAAGAAGAACAAGTAGTGGGTGTCACAATACCTCGCTTCAAGTATTTAATGTAGGCATCTACATATAAGCTAGTCAACTAAACACCCATTGGTACAGAAAAGAAATAAGAAAGCTTCTAGAGCAGCTTTCATCTCATCCTAATTTAGATCTGTGGATTCTAGTTGTTTATAGAGGTGAGAAATTAATCCCAGCCTTGATAGCTTTCTTTTATGTATTTGCAGCATCTTATTACACAAATAAGTCAGAAATAATTCTACTCACTTTGATTTCAGTAACCATAAAAGGTCAGTGTATGTGCTGTAAAAAGGGACAACAGAAGGGAGAAGGTTTATAAGAAGAAATGTTCTTAAAACAGGACAGCTCAAATGGTTGATCTGCATGGAATGGAAAGCAGGACATTTTGAAGGACAGCCGGTTATCCAGAGAAGAAGCAAAGTCATGACGAGTGAGAAATACAAATTATGGAGAGCTAGGAACATAGTTTAAAAAAAATGATCTGCCAAATTTTAATCTTGAGCTTACCGGTTCAAAAATACCATTATTTTAATTGTACTGAGTACGTTAACTGTTTAGGAATATAGTTTTCCACCACTTGAGCCAAAGAACAAATATAAATAACCTCAGCGATATTTATTTGTTTAAATGATCTATTGCCATGACATCAAGCTTTATTTCTTAAGTCCTTATTGTCCAGATGATGTCACCAGTTAGTGCTATCTGTAATGTTTAACATTACTCTATAATTTTCTTCTTTGGTTAACCAAAGAGCACATTCCAGATTTATCATTATTATGACAAATTATTATGCACATTATGCAGCTTACTTAGACCAGTACAAATAGCAGCAAATACCACTTAATTCAGAGCAGTTCTTCTGCTGTAAAAGCAGTATGAAAATATTCTGAAAAAATGGCTATGTAAAATTAGAACTTGTTTATTAAACTTGAGCAGACAACATGTATTTATACTTATAACTTCATTATTGCCAGAAATAAGTATTGTATTCTTTCTTGTGTGCATTTGTGAGTCAATACAATGTGGGAATGTAAGCTAGATTGTATCCCAACTTTTATGTCATTAATAGCATAAATGACTTAATTGAACTTCAGCCATCAAATAGTTGGACATCCAGACTGTTTAAATAACCATCAAACATCTCAGTTTTCAAGTAACTAGTTGCTTCAAGTAACTGTGCTGAGATTAAAGAATGATCCTCTGGAGGTTTCAACTGCTAATAAAGCTAGATTGGACAACAGTTTTTGACTGACATTTAAAGAGTCGAAATTAAGTGAGTAGAATCTCTCTTAGTTTGTCATGCTGTAAGCTGTTACAAAATTGTTTGTCACTGCCATCAGGGATAGTTTATGCCTTTCAAGGCTCAGAGTCCAAATTCATCACAAGACCAGTATATATGAACTAGATGGCAAAGAAAAAGAGACAGCTTAACATCCTGGTGTTTGAATTTACTGAGTAAACTTGGTACTAAAAAACCCCACCAAATTCCAAGTTTTTGTTTGGAACCTGCAAATCCACAATACATTTTTGTACATTTTTTAAAGTAGATGTGTTTTGTGGGCTAAAAGAGATGGAAGAGCCATATCATAAAACAGATAGGTTTGTGTGTATAACCCCATTGAGGTATCAATCATTGCTATTCCATTTTGCAAATAATGATCCTCTTCTAGAAACCTGTCTTCCCAGAGAAGAATGACAACTGGCTCCAGAAGCAAGTTGGAAATCTGGCATCTTGAAATCAAGACCATCACAGCATGCTTGACGCCTATTATAGGTGGAAGGGAACATCAGCCACATAGGCGACAAGGATAATACCTTTGCCCCACCAAATAACATGGTGCTAATTGCAGTAATTTCAAGGAGGAAATTTCTTAACTCAGGATGAGTTAAGGATGAGTTAAGACTCAGGATGAGTTAGAAGTGTACTGCAAAGTGAATGATTTTATGCACAGCAATTTCCTCAAAATCAGGCATTTTGATGTTTAGTGAGAGAAAACACTGGATGTAAGTAACCCCTGCTGCTTGCTGGTAAGAATTGTGCTAGGGTAATATATTTTCTTAAGACAGTAAAGCTTATGTTGTTTTTATGGTAGCTTATACTGCAGATATGACAGTGTTTCTTTATTTCAGTTCTAAGGACCCTGTGGATCAGTAAAAGCTTTTGGCACACTTAGATGAAGGTTAATTTATATTTCAAAATGCAACTGTGGATTCATGAAATACTTAAATCATCTGCAGTGGAGCAAGAACAAGTTTTGCTCTCTCTGCTAGTTGCCTTTGGAGAGCACTGCTGGTACTTCAATAGCACAGTTATTCTCAGGGAGATTTCTTTGAGTAAGCAAAGATCTCTTATGATGTCACCTGTGTCACCTGAACATGTCCACCACCACTTGTCTCCTCTCAGTTCCCAACACCCACCTCCTCACCATATTGTAATTAACAGCCTTATCATCACCTCTAACAGTCACCAAAATTAATATTTCAAGTAGGCTCTTTGCCTGCCATTTTTACATGTTTGGCCAGATAAGCACCAAGGCCAACAGTGAAACACATACACTTTAGAGGGCTTGACTGTCTGATTTGAGGCTTTCCCCACACATTCAGCAGCTTACCCTGTAGTAATTGTAAAAAGTTGATTATCCCTACCCTGCCTGCCGTTCTTTGCAGCACCCTGATGTCTATTTCCAAAAGCAAAAACATACAGACAATGCCTTCCACTGGCTACTGCTTAGTATAGACTAGCAAATAGCACCCTGCAAAAATCACATTTTTAACCTCATAATCTTGTTTCCTAGGCTGATGACACACTGTGTTGCCATAAGATTTTGATAAAACAATAAAGTAGCAACCATCAGCTTTTTTCAAAATAAGGTTTTCTGGCTGCCAGAGGGATTGCAGGAATTACACTTTCCGATGTAAATTAAAAGATTGATACCAGTGTTGGGGCTCAAGGTCGCTGCAGAAGTAAGTTCCACATCAAGGCAGAGATCTGCTGACCCTGGACAACCTGAATGAATTGCTTTTCTTTACAGTTATCCAACACATACATCGTAAAATTTTGCGCTTCTAATTAATTGTTTCACAGTAGTAGCTTTTCAGGTGTTTGGAAAATTACCACAACCTTTAAGTCATTGAGTTGACTTCTGTGAACTGAAACTTGCCAAAATCAAAGACTGATGCAGGTGGAAGAAGTGACAGTTTGCTAATAGTTGCATACATACCTTAATTCTCCTATCCTGTCACCTAATGTTTTTCTCTTTATTTCCAGGTAGTGCTGTTATTGCCCATTATAGCTACCAATATATTTTTCTTATTTGCATTTGTCTTTTTAGTCATCTCTACAGCCTTGTTTTATTTGTATTTTTGGCAGCAGACATTCAGTGTCTGGGTTGTTTAAAAAAGCCTGTTTTCTTCACAGTCACTAGACTTCACTGTAACATGCCTCTGTCTCTTTGGGGTTTTTTAAATTTTATTTTAAAATTATTTTCTATCACATTGTATGAAACATGAATTATTTCTAGCTCTTCCTGCCACGGATATGAAAATTTAGGAAATGTGATAATTTTTATCAGGCAAGATATTGTTGTTCGTTACCATAAGGCCTAGCACTAACAAGCTTAGCTTTCTGTTTTTGCTACAAAATCACATAAATTTCTCTTAACTACTACTTCTAAGGACAACATATCTGATGTGGGAGTTGTCTGGACTCAACATCAGGCTGAGCCTCAGCTGGGGACACAGGTGGTAAAGGGTAAGGGAGGAATCCATTCTGCAAATAGCAATTCTACAAGAAATGATGAGCTAGCAAAGTTATCTCATTTCTGTTCCTGTTGAAGGGCATCAACACAGTATGACATAATGTGGCAGAGCTTTGCCAATCCACCCCTTTTGCACGTCCCTGACTAAGCTGTATTTGCTGTATAAGAGCAGTAATAAAGTACTATTACCAGAGGTCTGGGCATCATCCTTCCTTCATGGATCAATGTATCCCCAGTCCCAGCATTTACACACAAGCCTTGCAGAGAGCCCAGCTAGATCTAATGCAGCCCAATCTGTCTTTGCATGATGCATGGCCTTTATATACATGCACAAAAAACTCCCTCATGTTTCACATTGACATTAGCACTGGCCTTCCTTGAAAATCTAAGTAAATTAAACCTCGGACAAGCTGTCCCCTGAGACTGAGGGAACACTGTGGATATGCAGACCAAGTGCTATCAAGTTGTGCAGTCCTATGTACTGTTAAGAAGCACAACATCTGCCTGTATTGCAGACCTCATCTGTTAGAGCCCATAAGTTACATTTTCCTCCTGCTTCTAGCACTTGGCCACAGTATATAGCCTGTTCTTCCAAGGCTTCCAAGGCTTCCAGAGGTGTAACCTCTGTCTCCATGCCTTTTTCAAATAGCAGCAGTGATTATGTGCCTTCAGTCCCTTTTGTACTGGCAATGTCAGCTGAAGTGCTCTCAGACGTGAATAAGTCTCTTGTGTCTTCTTCACAAATTGTGTAAATTTGTCTTCTTACAGCAGGCTGTAAATTGCAACAATATCAGCCAATAATCTCTGGCAGGATGCTTTAGACTCAGGTTGCTCTGGCATTTCCTCTGGGTCATTAGGGTCCTAGCTTGGAGCCTGCTGGCTGTTGTGACTGTCAATATGCCTGTCCTATGCACCTAATAGCAAGGAGTTTAGCTGCCTGAATAAGTGTTACAACTTCAATTCCTTGAATTGGCTATCTTAGTCTAGGCACTATTCAGACAAACTCTAAAGTCTTCTTCCTAAAGCTGAACCTTGTTCTTACTTTGTTAGAGACGAAGACCATCTAGAAATACCTTTTCTTTCACAATATTTTTCCTCAAGCAGGTAGACCATCAAGAATAAATCACACACAGGATTGTCCCTCTCCTTATGACCCCATGTGGGATTTAACAAATTGAGCCATCTATACTCCAGATATAGTACAGATAGATCTGAGCTTTTTTTATAGATACCTTTTGTACTTAGCAGAGAAAAACAGGCGTTCCTGGGTGGTGATTCATCTCACTCTAAGTATAAAATAGGTCAGATGCATTACATTCTTGGATTGGGGTGAAATGAACCCAAATGAACTTCAGAGACTCTTTCAAGGGCCTGATGCCAAATTTGGATGATGCAAATGTCACATTAGTTTCTGACCCTAGTAAATGAAAAGGCATAGTCACTTCTTATTTCCTCTGAAGAGTGACTCACAAAGTATGATAAAGAAATGGACAAGGAGATGCCACCCAGACAATAAAAACCACAAACCACAGTGAATTGGGTGGAGTGTAGTTTTTATTTGCAAATGAAGTATGCTTCAAGACAGATGTATCTGAGATAGGGCTTCTGGCTCTGTGGCCGGTCACTGCAGCTGGGGCAGAGGATGGCAAGATCAAGTTGTAGAATCATGAGTCTTGATGACAAACAGCTTCAGCAGAGCCCTGGAGATAAAGCTGCACCTTCCCACCCTTATAACAGAGGACAAGGTTATCTTAAGTGCGTAAAAGAGGTGTCCTTAGAACAAAATTTGTCCTTAGAACAAAATTGCAAAATAGGCATAACATATTACCCCTAAAAACATGGTATATCCTTTTCGTCTGTGTAAACAGCTTTATTCTGTAAAGGAGGAAAGGGGGAGTGTTTCCTTTACCCCTGTGGGAAATGGTGTCCTACTTCTATCTAATGTCATCCTCAAAAATGCATACAATAACAATAATAATTCTGAGGAAGAGATAGAGATTTTCAGGGCTCTGTTTTGAATGTTCAAATTCCTACAAGTTAAAAGGCAAGGTTATAAGAAAGTACTCAGCAGTTGCCTTCATGAGTCCCTTCCTCTCAAATTGTGAAGTCAATCATTAATGATTATGAATATCTCAGTCCTGATTCTCCAGCAATTGCTATTTTTTTTGCCTTGTCAACTTATTCTAATAAGTTATTTTCCATGCTAGATCTTTTGTGGAAGTTCCTTATGATCTTTACATGTAATATGTTTGCATCTTCCTACACCCAGTGAGACAATAATAGTGATTTTAGTTGACATTTGTGTTGTGTAAGATTTTGCGGACTTCACTAACATCAGTCTCTTTGCTTGATTATTAATATTTGACTTTCAGTCTGTCTTCCTAATTATCCCTGTTCTTTCCAAAAACTTGTTTGTACATTTCCCCTGTTAATTTTTAGAACTACTTCCATGTAAATCAATCAGGTCCACTGCTGAGGGTCTGATCCTGCAAGTCTCAGGCCCTTTGACACCTGCAAGCTACACTCTGTTTATTTTTGTGTGTTGCAATCCCTGAGTAACAAGGTCAGGCGAGGCCATCTACACAAGTAAAGCATCCAACCATGAGTTCAGCAGTTTCTTGTGTACACACTTGACCAACACTAACAGCTACCAGACATGCCTAGTTTATATGCAGCATCATCAAGTCACCTTACTGCCTTGCTCAAATAAATTCAGAAGCTCTATTAGATTTACCATTATACTGTGATTTATTTCACAGAAGTCTGTATTAGCTGCAGTTTTACTTTAATTTTCCCCATATGATAACAGCAGGGCCTGATACATGTTTTCCAAGTGTTGCATTTTCCTTGATGAGCTTTATCTCTTTTTTAAACAAATATTATTTTGACTAGAGAGCCATAATAGTCTGAACTACAAATACACAGTAATATCACCTGAAATTTTCATGTTTGAGATTGGGTAATACAAAATTCTATTCTTGCTGTTTGTTTTTTTCTAGTGACAGAAAATGTCACAAGAGAAGGTCTTTTAAAAGTATAAGATTTGTGAGGGGTTTTTTTTTTTGTTCAGCTAGTGTTTCATTTTTATTTATTGATTTGTTTTGTAGTCTTCTATTTGAGAGAATAGGAACATTTCATAATGTTCCTGGTCCAAAAGACTTATGTTAACAGTTTCCAATGAAGGAATTTTCCTGCCCATTTGAATGTTTCTGTAGATTTTCAAACCAGAGCACTGTTTAAATTGTGTTAGCTGAATGATTCCAGATAGACAGTGATACTCTAATACAGTAGAAATATATCAACTTAGAAAGTGAGGCACACACAGTTGAAATGTTTAAAGATTAAAACAAGTCTTTCACAAGAGTGTATTTTTTTATGTGGATACCTCCAATGTCCTAGAAATCTTTGGATCAAAAACCTCCATGTTACCTTAATTTCATCAAAGAAGACCATATCAGCAGACCTTTAGAAACCTCTCAGTACAGGATGGTCATTGAAGTAGGGTTAGAAAGGAGGAGAGAAATTATTTGACTATGATATTAGCAAGAATAGCGTTGCTTTGTAATGAATCTAGTCTCCTCACAACCTTAACAATTTGCAGAGAGGTGGCTGTACTAATTACTATAACTGTATGAATGTCTATAATTACAGTAGGTAGAAGAGTCTTGCTTGAACAAGTAACTGGACTGGCTGCCAACATGGTAAATTGATTTACTGAAATGTCAATGAATTATTCAAAACCCCTCCTTTTTCTGTCATCTCTTTGTGGCTCTTGTTCTCCTCTCCCCTGACAATAAGCAAACAAACAAATTCCTAAAGATATTAGATTATTTATACTGCAGCAGTTTCGAGGAAGCAAAGGTTGGCTATGTGTTTTTTGTATTGACAAATACAAGAAAGCATATAGCCACTGTACTGAGAGCTGCTCATGTTCATATTCACTTATTATAGTCAACACGCAACAGGGTACAAAGGAATAAGTATTGACATAATATAAGAATGAGGTGCTAAGAGCTGAAAAGCAGAATTACAGCTAAATGAGTCAGAGATGTAGGCCTGATTGTGGGGCTAGTCATTTAAGGGAGGATTAAGTGAAGTACCTATTTTATGAGAAATCTTGTTTCTGCACCATTTGAGAGAGCATATATTAGAAGATATTTCTGTGAGGAGGAGATGCTACCTAGGCTCTTGTGAACTCTGTCAGAGATATGATCAAAGGGCATGCCCTCTCAGAGGGCATGATCTTCTCCACAAAAAAATTAAAAATAAATTTGTATATCCCAGACCCCACAACTGAAGACTCAAAAGAAAAAGCAGAGTGCAAATAGTCTGAGCCAGACCTGGACTTTAATATGAAACACCAAGGAGTTGTGGGGATTTGTAGGTGAAGAAAATAAATTTTTAATTGTATGCTGGGCAGGGAGTAGAGGAGAGGAATGAAGACTACAACACATGAGAAAGGAGAACATAGTTTGGGATTGAAGAAGAAAAACATGGCACTCTTTACAGGTAGAGCTGAAGAACGATTAGTAGCTTAAATGGAAATCTACTAGCCAAATTAAGTATTAAAGTTATGACATTTTATTAATATAATAAATTATTTTTTTAAGATAATTTTTCAATATTCCTTATTTGTACAGCCTGAGTGGTCTGTGGTCTTCAGGGACTACCTGAAAGATACTACTTTCCCTTAGAATATAAAACTTTTACCCTTGCAACAAGATCTGCGCCCAAAAGTCCTTAAATGAAAATTTCAAACAGATCTTTTCTTGTAAAAGTATTCCAATTCAGGGCCTGAGATCTTACTAGGCAACAGATGCATATAAAGAAAAGAGAGTTAAGACCATCTAGCAAACTTTGAAATTTAATAGGCATTTTCTTGTAGCCTCTCTTTGTCTTTGCCATTTCAAAAAAGTCTGTTCTTTGTGTCTTAAAATTCACATTCTTGTAATAAAATGTGGCCTTCAAGCACCAGTATTTGAATAAAAGGAGATTTACTTCATCTTCTTCCTGATATATTTGCCTTCTGTGGTTTTGGAATAAAACTAAATAAAAATCAGATATGAAGTGTGGCTTTATCATGATCCATCAATAAAAACAACATCTAGATGAGTTTACTGCCCAGGAAATGCTACCTTATTGTTGTACTTTGTTTGCTGAATTATACAGGAATTATCAGAAATAGTTATTATTTCTGCTTTGCCCCTTATATTAATGCTATATTTCAGTGTTCTTTGACAGATTCATTAAGACACAAAGGCAGGCTGGAGAGCAGTGCACATTCTCCTGCATTTTAATACTGTGAATACATAGCAAATGCTTCACCACCAGTTAGAAATGGCAAAAGGGAAAGATTTTACTGTTTTAAAACCCTAACTTTCTCTTACTGTGCCTTGAGTAATAAGGCTAAGGATAATATCTTGTCAAATATAGAGCAATACTTAAATTATATTTTTATTTCTTCATAGTCTCTTGTAAGGTTTCTTGGGTTTCAGAGTTCAAGGGGAACATTTTAATACTTGAAGTACTTTGCCATCACAAACTTACCCATATTGTTCCTCTGAAGGCTTTGGAGAACTCAGTTTTGTCAGGGTAGATTAATGGCACCACCTTTGATCACTATCTTGTTTTAATTTTGGCAGAATTGCATTTTATAGCAGATTTGCATTTCCTGAGAGATTTTTCAAAATTTGTGCCTTGAATGAGACAACAATTTTCTGTCATTCTGTCATTTGGCACTGCAAGGAATTAATTTGTCCTCAACAAGCTTTATGTCTGTTCTAGCAGCCCCCACCCCCAGTATAATTTCTGTGATAATTCATCACTTTTCAGCTCAATGTATCCATTCACAGTATTTGTGTTCTACTTAAATATTGCATCTCCTCTCATGCGATGATAGGAGAAAATCTTTGGTTTCTTTTATTTATGATGAAGTAAAACAGTAAGTTTCCATTCAAGACTGGGAACTGAAGCCCCATTAGTCTTATATTCCTCAAAGCAGAGAAATTTCTAATTCTAACTGACATAAATCTGAATTAAGTAATAAACCAGATATAAACATTGGCAAAAGAGATAGGAATCATATTAGCCAGCTGAGCATTTCCCCAATTACAATGTGAGAACTGAAGATCAAGGTGACCTTAGTATTTGCTCAATGTTCATAGAATGTAATTGTTTAGTTTAAAAAAGAAACATTGCAAAGACACTCATTTTCATGTGCAACCTTGGAGAACAGTTATATGTATCACTTTCATTCATTCCTTGCTCACCTGAGCGTGGTGTTCATGTGACAGCAATAGTCTCTGGAGAGAATTAATGAAACTTTGTGGATACCTTGAAATATTTGTGTTATGATGTGAGATATATGAATATGCATTGGCAATATTATTTCACTTGAAGGTTGTTGAGACTTCTGCTACAGATGCATTAGAAGGTCAATTGTGAGATTTAGATTGGTGTAATGCATTGAATTCAAGGCTACAGAGACCACTTGAGGTTTCTGTTATGACACTTTGATGAGGTTATTAGTCTAGGAAAATTATTCCATTTCAAACCTGAACCATTAGAATAACCATTACACATTATGGGACTTTACACTATATTCTGGCAGTGTGATCACAGTGAAATAAAATGAATGGCAAATTAGAAACTCTAAGCATGACTTTTGAGCAGCATTATAGGCAAAGACAGAAAATGAAATGACAGTACATCTCCTAGCACATCAGGAATCAGAAGATATGTTAGGTCATTAAAAGAAAGAATCAGAGGAAGATAACATCCCTTGCAAGAGCTGACTAAAGAAATGGGTGGTCTTGGAATGAGACAGAAAACCCACCATCATTAATAAGAATCAGAATTTAGAAGCAGAAAATCACAGAACTGGCTAGTGTCTCAAAAAATCTTCCCCGATCCCAACTTCACGCCTGAAAACAAGAACTACAACCCTCCTAAAAGATATTTATCTTACTGCCTTTTAAAGACATGGGACTGCATAATCTCCCCAGACAATCAGCTTCAAAGCTCCACTATTTTCATAGAATCATGGGCTGGAAGGGACCTTCAAAGGTCATCTAGTCCAACCCCTCCACAGTCAACAGGGACACCCCTAACTAGACAAGGTTGCCCAGGGCCTCGTCAAGCCTCAACTTGAATGTCTCCAGGGAAGGAGCCTCAACCACCTCCCTGGGCAACCTGTTCCAGTGCTCCACCACCCTCATTGGAAAGAACTTATTCCTAATATCCAATCTAAATCTGCTTTTCTTCAGTTAAAGCCATTGCCCCTTGTCCTGTCACTGCAGGCCTTTGTGAACAGGCTCTCCCAGCCTTCCTGTAGCCCCCCCCTCAGATACTGGAAGGCCACTATTAGGTCTCCCTAGAGCCTCCTCTTCTCCAGGCTGAACAACCTCAGCTCCTTCAGCCTGTCGTCGTAGCAGAGATCCTCCAACCCTCTGATCATTTCTGTGGCCCTTCTCTGGACCCGTTTCATCAGGTCTATGTCCTTCTTATATTGAGGGCTCCAGACCTCCAGGTGATGTCTCACCAGAGTAAAGTGGCAGAATTACTTCTCTGGACCTGCTGGCAATACTTCTTCTGATGCAGCCCAGGATGCAATTTGCCTTCTGGGCTGCAAGTGCCCACTGACTGCTCATGTCCAGTTTCTCATCCATCAGCACCCATAAATCCCTTTCCTCAGGGCTGCTTTCTAATACCTCGTTGCCCAGTCTGTATTGATACCGAGGATTGTTCCGACCCAGGTGCAGAACCTTGCATTTGCTCCCATTGAACTTCATGAGGTTTCCTTGACCCACCTCTCCAGCCTGTCCAGGTCCCTCTGGATGACATCCTGTCCCTGAGGTGTATCGACAACACCACACAGCTTGGTGTCATCTGGAAACTTATTGATGTTGCTCTCAACCCCTCTGTCTATGTTATCGATAAAAATGTTAAACAGTACTGGTCCCAGCACGGACCCTTGAGGGATGAATTTTCATTAGTGTTGCTAATATTTAAACTGAATCTTTTTGTCTGTTATTAATTTCATTGCTTCTTCTCTATGCACATCATGTACCCTCCGCATAGGAAGCAAATCTTTGTGCATTTAGTTTGTTCTCTGTGGTCTTTTCTCTATCAGCCTAAATAACCTCTATTCATCCTATCATTTTTCAGAAGTCATTATTTCTAGGCTTTGTTATTCTGATCTTTCTCAGTCTGCTCTGATTGATCAACATCTTTCCTGACATGTAGTGCCTGAACCTGGACCTATTCCTCCAGCTAAACCCTTGTTAATGGTAAGGTTAATTTCATCTGGCTGATAAGACAAGCAGAAAATGAAGAAATGCTAATTTTTTTCTGCACAGAAAAGAATGACTTGTTTAACTGTTGAAATAGATATTGACCAAAAGTTTAGATTATTTAAAACACATTCACATAATCGCAGAATCTTCATGGTTGGAAGGGTCCTTCGAGATCATTAAGTCTAACAAAAAAAACCCCAAAACAAACAAACAAAAAAAAAAAACCAAAAAACCATAACAAACCGTCACATAACACCCAAACAAAAAAACCAACACCCCATCACCACAACAATCACCACACCCAACAATCTTAGGCATTAGAGCATGCCCTGAAGTGACCTCCCTGCGCAAACCGTTCTAGTTCCTGACCACCCTCTCAGTAAAGTAATTCTTCCTAATATTTAACCAAAACATCCCTTGCTGCAACTTTATACTGTTTCCTCTGGTGTCATCTGCAAACTTACTGAGTGTGTATTCAATCCCCTTATCCAGATCATTGATAAAGATGTTAAACAAGATTGGTCCCAAAACTGAGACCTGAGGGACACCACTGGTAATCAGCCGCGAACCAGATTTCACCCCATTAATCACAACTCTCTGGCCACCCAACCAGTTCTTTTCCCAGTGAAGAGTAGACTTGTCTATGCCATGATTCACCAACTTCCTCAGGAGGGAACTGTGGAGGATGGTATCAACGCCTTACAAAAGTAGACAGGTAGACAACAATTCCATGTCCACATCAACATGATTTTAAAATGGACTTGGGGTTGGGGGTTGAACTAATATCTCTGATATTTTCGGGTTTAAACAAAATGATTTCCTAATTGAGACTTTTTTTCCAGTCTGGAACCTTTTCAATTTTCATTGGTATGACTCTTCGAGAAAAACATGAAATTGCATATACTTTACTTTCTAACCATGAATGTCTTCTAACCACTCTAAATAATATTGGACTGCCACATGCCTCCTTTCAGATACAAATGTTATATTTAATATAATAAATATTTAATATAACTCATCCTGCTTTGTGTAATTTTGATGTTTGGGAAAAGAAGCAATTTGTTAGGTGACAAATTTACAGCTGGGGAATACGTACTTGTTATAAAAGTCCAAGAAATGTCTCTAAAATTTCAGCGCAAGCTACAAAACTGAAACTGTGCACAACATGTCAAAGCTGACAATATGTATTGGCAATGTTCATTTGAATTGCTCATACACACCACCTCATTCAAAATTAATTGCAACCACACATTTGAAAGACTTGATGTATTGTGGAGAGCTCAATAAAAAATGCACCATACAGTAAGAAAGTGTAGAAATTGCTAGAATACCTAAAGGATGAAATGGAATGGAAAACTGTGAAAGTTTCACTCTTCTGATAAAAAAAGATGCATGAACCATACAGATCTTGAATCTGCTCTGAAAAAAATTGATGGATCGGGAAAAGGACAGCAAATATGAGTATTAAGAATGTCTATTAAAATCTGCCAAAAAGAGAACTTGCACTGAAGAGGAGATACATAAAAAAATCCATGAAAGAAATAATCAAGGCAATGAATTTTGCTAAGAGGGCAAATAAGAAAACTCTCTTTCCTTATGTAAAAAGAGAAAAAAAAAGTGCCAGTGAAAGAATGATTCAAAGCAAAGTCATACTTACCCAAGACAAATCCATGATATTTCCTAGCTACGTCTGAAAGATGGGAGACAGCAACTTTTCCTATCTGCTAGGAAAGGAGTGTGTAGCTCACACAGGGCCCACCTACATAGTGCAAGATGACAATAGAAGAAAAGCCTATTACGCACGTCAACATCTATCCATCTTACCCAGGCATCTCAGTGAAAGATCAGTTGGTGGTGACCAGATGCTTTAATCTCTGACAGTGTGTAGTACTAGTCATAAATGACTAGTGACAATACAATGTTTATGTCAAAATTACAAGAGAATACAAAGTGAGGAAATAAACACATGTGGATAATGATAACATTCAGGTTATTATTACTATTAGGAAGGAGAAAAAGCTCACTTTTTGGAGAATTAACTAACATGTCTACCTGATTTTACTATGTATTACTAGATTATTATTTTCTTGGCATATTCTTTCCAGACTGCTGTAAAAATGAAGATATTGGTAAAAGGATCATTTGTTTACTGTATTATAAAAAGTTTAACTGAAATCAGATTAATATAATGGTAAGAATCATTGTTTTAAATGTCAAGGGAATATGAACTTTCCCCCACCAATCCATTGTTTAATTTTGTTTTTACATTTGGTCACATTCATTTTATACCTGTATAGCGACTAAAGTGGCAATGTTTGCTTAACAATCAGTGTTGCAGATGGTGCCATGCCTGGAGGTGGAACCACATATGGAAATGTCACTGTAACTTAAGAAATTAAACTGAAGATTTAGATTATGGTATTATGAAAAAAAATTAAGTTTCATGCTATGTTAAAATGGTGGCATAGGAAAAAACCATAAAAGCAAGGGAATGTTGTGATAAGGCTTTCAGAAACTGCATTACTCTTCTCCCAGAAACTAGCAGCACGCACGGCCCAGTGTGCTCTCAAAGGGGTTTCATTCATCACTAAGGATGTTGCATTTCCCAAAAAACCTAGACAGCAAATTGCTTTAACAAATATCTTCCATTTGTTGTTGTCACTGCCTTGTGACACTTCAAAGAAATATAGGCTGAAATAGTCATTGTCTTGTATAACAGCATTACCAATTTCTGCATAGCAGTGATGAGGAAATTTTCACCATGGTTAGTGCATACAAATCCATTTTTCTCCTGGTGTGCTTACCTTAGAGAACTTTGCAACTTCCTCCACTACCTATTAATTTGTCACTTTTAAGGAATTTTATGGATTGCAATATTTTTATAGAATCATAGAATGGTTAGAGCTGGAAAGGAACTTAAAAATCATCTAGTTCCAACTTCCTTGCCATGGCCAAGGACACCTTCCACTAGACTAGGTTTCTCAAAGCCCCATCCAGCCTGGCCTTGAACACTTCCAGGGATGGGGCATCCACAACTTCTCTGGGCAACCTGTTCCAGTGTCTCACCACCCTCACAGTAAAAAATTTCTTCTTAGTAACTAACCTAAATCTCCCCTCTTCCAGTTTAAAACTGTTACCCTTTGTCCTATCACTACACTCCCTGACAAAGAGTCCCTCTCCATCTTTCATGTAAGCCCCCTTTAGGTAACAGAATGTTGTTTTAAGGTCTCCCAGGAGCTTTCTCTTCTCCAGGCTGAACAATCCCAACTTTTCCAGCCTATCTTTGTAAGAGAGGTGCTCTAGCCCTCTGAACGTCTTCTTGGGCCTCCTCTGGACTCACTCCAACAGGCCTATGTCCTTCTTTAGTTGAGGCCCCAAAGCTGGATGCAGGTGGGGTCTCACCAGAGCAGAGTAGAGGGGCAAAATCACCTACCTCAACCTGCTGGCCATGCTTCGTCCATCCATGATGCGGCCCAGGATGCGTTTGACTTTCTGGGCCGTAAGTGGACATTGCTGGCTCATGTTGAGCTTCTCATCCACTAAGAGCTCCAAGTCCTACTTAGGGCTGCTCTCAATATTTTCTTAGGAAACATCAAGAGAACTTTGTCATACCTAGGATTGCCATTAAATATTTTGTTTTGCAATGGTTGTGGCTCCTACATGTGATAAAGCATGTTGCAATGCACAGCTCCAAGTCTGCAGTCTGACTTGCTGTTGTACATCTAGCTGCCCAGATTTGTCTCCATGGGCCAGCAGAAGACCTCTGTCTTTCAGCACAGTAGCTAGATTTCCTCCAGCTAACACCAGCCAAATGCAATTTTCCTGCACCTGATGCTGTTCATGTGTTTCCCATGAAACAATTATGCAAAGAGTAATTGGCACCTGCAGGCTGAGGAAAACTCAAATCCCACACAGTGTGTCTTGCTTGCTCCCACAAATAGTAACAATAGGAGTGACAGGAGGTTCTGTGTTTGTCTGGAACAGTTTATAATAACTGGCTTTCTACTCTTGAGCAATATGTTTCAAAAGGCTTATAGAAAAACTCTTTTTCTAAATACAAAGCTGGTTTATCTCCTACATTTTTGAATGTTACATAATGCCTCATGTTACTTGAAGTAGGTTTCATTAGGAAATGTGTAAAGATCATCTTATTTTTCATTGGGAAGTTTCAACTCTGTCTTGCAAGTTGCCTAATTCTTAAAATAAGCTTCTTGTTCATAGTTCTAGTACTTCGATTTAGTAATTAAGTTACATCCCAAAATGGACCATAACAATAATTTAGGGTATTTCTGGTTTAGGGGCCTGTGTGCTAATTGTAGAAACAAATATATTCACAGTAAATTAAGACAAACAGGAAGGTTTTCAGCTGAAACACTGTGGTTTCTAAGTTCCCGTTGCTTACCCTCATGGCATGGCTGAGCTTTCATGGTTTCTAGATGTAAGTCAGCATACCCACTTTTTGTTCATTTTGAAATATTTCCTTTAAAAAAATGAAAGCAAATATAAAGAGATTTATTAAATGACTGTCCAGTTTTCTATGCTACTGAATGTGTTCACTGCTCAGAGTTTAATTTAGTTAGTTAACTTCTCAAAGGTTTATTTTAAGCCTTCCTGATTTGTTGAAATAGCAATTTGCACATTGTATAAGCTGTTTATAGATTTCAGCTGCTAGAAGTTTGTTAAGGATATGAATCTATTTTGCTTTCAGGCATGTCTGTCAAAGACTGATCTGCAAATGAAAAAATAATTACGTACTGTTTCAGATTATGTTTTGATGGTAATTTTGATATCCAATATAACTGAAATGGGCTTTTTTCTTTAGGGGAGAAAAAACTGTTCCAGTGGAAGGAACAGAGCCATTTATCTTAATCTAAAAAACCTGTAATCAGGATTGCAAGTTCTCTCTGTGAAGAACAAGGGATATATCTGAGAGATGGAATGGGTTTGATTTGTCATCTTCCTCTTTCAAAGCCTAATTTAGTGAAATATCTATAGCACTTCAGAAGAGGATTACTTCACCTAATCACCTGACCCACAGACAATTGAGTGGATATGTGTTGCAACTACAGAGGGGTGAGAAACAAGCAGACAGAAGCTAAAACTCGAACTCTGGGTGATCATACCAGAAGACCTTGTCTGCTTTTCTGTTTCCTTCTTGAAAAGCATCTCTGTCACAGATGGATTTCATTTGAGAGAGCTCTTCAGCTGCAACAGCAAAGGAGCAACATCTTCACAAACAGTGATGTATTTTGCCCATAGTTTCCTATAATTAGAATACTAATTAAAAAGCACAGACAGGAGGAGAAAACGAAAGGAGTTCTTGCTGTTAATTCCAGTTTTCTGTACCTCCTTTACCTGTGATCTTAAATCTGTCAGGTTTGGCAAAGCAAGGGCTAGTAAAAGAATAAAAAATAATTAGAATACAGTTCTAAACCTATAAGGTTTAATCTATATGGAGAAAGAGTTTCTTGCAAATATTCTCCTTGGGGAGAAGTGAACTGTATGAGTGAACTATGAAGTGGGTTAAAAGCTGGCTGAATTGTTGAGCATCATCAGTGGTCCCCAGTGCAACCGGCAGCTGTTTACAAGTAGCATCCTCAGAGGTCACCTCTGGGGCTGATCTAATTCATCACCTTCATTAGCAATGTGGAAAGGAGATAGTGCACACCCTCAGCAGGTTGGGCAGTTGGGGCAACAGTAGGTACACTGGAGTGCATGGCTAACAAGCTGGAGAGGTGGGCTGATGGAAACCTCATGCAGCCCAACAAGAGCTTGGCATCTGTGAGGGAATAACCCATGCAGCCCCTGCTCAGGCTCTGGTTGGCCAGCCGGGAAGCAGCTGGGCAAGAGCAGATATGAGGGCCTGGCAGATACACGATGAGCATGAGTGAGGAGCAAGTCCTGTTAGGGTCAAAACTGAGCCCTCATAGGTATGGTGTTATCATATATATAGTCAAATAAAATTAGATATGAGGGAAAACATCCTCATAGTGAGAGTGGTTAATCCCAGGAACAGGTTTTCCAAAGAAGCTGTGGAGCATGTGTGGAGATAGTTAAAACTCAGCTGACCAAGGCCATGGGCAACACAGGGTAACTTTGGAGCTAAACCTGCTTTGAGCAGGACCTTGGATCCAAGGGCTCTTTCTAGCTAAATTATTCTATGTTTCTAATTCAAAGAAGAAAAACATAAACTACACACCACTGCTTCTAAGGGGAAAATTTTATTGGGGCTGGGGACCTTGTTCACTGCTCCATCTCACAGATCAGGAAACTTTCTAGCAATGAAGTTGCTAGAAATTTGCTAGAATATTGAAACAGACAACAGGAGGATAATGGAAGAACAGAATCAGATCCCTTCTAGAGAGCATAAGTAGCAATAGCCTCTTTGGATTATAAATACTATTGCCTGGAAAATTATTACATCAACCAAGCTGTTGGCATAAATTGACCTAAATTGTATGAGTTTGGCATATTTTATCTCTTTACATGAACTGAGATCTATGATGAGCTATTTTTAACTGGTGATAATGAACTCCAAGAACTTAAGGGACAGATGAGAAAGATAAGTCCAACTGTGCAGAGATACAACTGCAAAACAGAAGTCTAAAATTCTCTTCACAGACCTACTGCATGCTAAATATTTTTCATAAATGTTTTGAAACAGCTCAGATGGAAAATATTGTACAAACATAAAATATTACTAATGGTACGCTTTGTATAAATGCTCCCAGCAATAAAGGGAGATGAATACAAGCCTGCTATCCCATAGAATTTATGTGAAGCATAATTAGCTATGAAGAGAATCTTTTAAGAGAGTCTCATTAAGGATCAGCTATCCTTCATGCTATACCACATGATAAGTAACCACAGCGAAATAATCTTCCACCTGGTAGAAAAATGTACAGGATATCACAAATGGGAATATTAAGTAACAGAAATGGAGAACAGAGAAAGAAAGACATAACAAGAAAGATTTAAAAGAAAATGTGGCTATACCAGTAGACTGTGGTTAGCTACTGATATCAGTTTCCAGAAACTGTTGAGTCTTTCCAGTACGAGTCAGTCTATATATAGATATGATTTTCATGTTATTGAACAGCATAATGGTCTTCTAGTCTCTTACGTTCTGAAGACCGCAATACTTTCTACTGTAATCTCCAGTGGCTGTGGGCTACAACTGAGTGCCTTTTGCTACAGCATATAGATTTGCTTAGTTGCTAATTTTCAAGTTTATGAGATTCTGGCATAGAAGAGAACAGAAAAATATGAAATATGAAAATCTGGTCTGTGATCATTACTGATGTATTTTAAGATGTCAGTGTTTTCTCTGGGATGAAATTTTAAGACATTGTAAATATCCACATTTCTACATGGATTTGAGCTGTTTCGGGCTATTTTTCTGTACTTCCTACCTAACCTGTGCAACGTTCAGCCTGAATAACTGTTTTCTGTAGAAATTCTAAGTAAAGCAAAACTTTCATTTCATGCAAGCTCAAAACCAGTCAGGTGTTATTTATTTTACATCACTGCCTGTATTTCTTTGACAAGGATTAAAGATGCAAAGAAACAAGGGGAAAATGTGAAGTCACAAAGGTAAAGGTATCATTGCAATAATTCCTTAGATTTTAAATAGCAGAAAAGAGGAAATAATCTGTATTATGCAACTTTTTCAAACTGACAAATTACAAGAACACAATCACTGAGAAGTCTTATATTAGACTGAGTGAAGAACAACAAAAAGTGAATAAACATGAAAACAATTTCTAATTTAAAGTTTTGTTGACTATTTCAAATCTTTCTAATGTCTTTTTGGAAGTGTTTAAGCATATCAAGATTTATGTTGGCTAAACCTCAATATTTATTTAATCACAAAATGAAATTTTTTGATGACTAAACCAAAATAATTTGAGCGATAGTCAATTACAGTTTGTAAAGGTTAGCCTTATAAATGCTAGTCACTGTGCCTAGGTATAAAATCACAGCCATAATACTGAATTGTAGGTGACTAAATAATCCACAAGGTGGGAGTTATTTATTTAAAAAAAAAAAGAGTAAAAAAAATAAGGAAATTTAAAACAAGTACTAATTAGATGAAAAGGGTAGACTCACTAAGCATATTATTTTCATATTTTTTCCAGTTCTTCTATATCATCATATCTTCCCTTAAGTTAGAAATAAAATTAATTTATATGCAAAGTCATGTACTAGATCAATTTAAATGAGTGGCAAAGTTTTGTAGACTTTATTACCAATTCTTTTTGTTTCTTGCTGGTATTTTTTTGCCAGCCACATCCAAATTATACATTAACCATTAAGCTTTGCTTTTCTAGAATATCTTTCTTTAAAAGGAAGAAGCTCCTTTTCCTATTCTGGAAATTCACCTATATTCAGACACAAAGCCCAGTGATGATAAGATATCAGTGGATTGTTCCAAACAGCCCATTTGAGATATAATCTGGTCTAATAGATAATGAAAGATATCTGGTACATTCCTGGATACAAAAAGGAATAGGAGGAGGGAAAGCTCATGATCTTTCCTGGGTTTCCCTGGGTGCTTTTAAGGTGAGCTCACTTTCTGAGGTCACTAGCTCTTTCTGGCTCCTATCCTCTGCAAAGCTAGCAGCAGGCAAGCCCCAAGCCTGAAGAGTGAATGGGGTTTGCTACCAGCCCTGCTCGGCAGTGCCTAGGAAAAGCAGGAGGTGAGAAAGGAGATTTTGCATCCTTTTACAAGGAAGGGTTCATCCTCAGTGTGAATCAATGAATATTGGATACAGCCTTGTCTATGATTTGCTATGGCTTGCAAATGATGTTCTTGATGTTCATTTTGAGTCTGCATCATTTCTATGAATGATTTTAGAAGATTCTGTTTTGATTTGTGATACTCAATTTGATTGGTTAATCTTTAGCTACAGAATTGTCATTGCTGGTTTTGGATAAAACAATATTCATTCTAGTGCCTGAAGGAAGATGTTTTCCTCTCTTATTTGATACCTGACATTGTTCCTGCTGAAATTTATTTGCTGTGCTTTCTTCAGCAACCCATTTCTATGCCAAGGGTGGGTGTTTTTGTCACTGTTTTGATTTGCTGCTCTCTCAGTTCTTCAAATCATGCTTGCCAAGATACGACAGGGTAAAATTTTAAAGCAGGAAAAGCAGTGGCGACCACACAAATCCTTCTAAATCCAATCTGCTGGGTAGCAGAGTAATAGTGGTGATTGGTGGGAAATGTAGACACGCTTTTGGTCTCTCTGTAGATAGAAATTTCTCTACAAGATTTGCATTGGCTGTGCATTTTCATTTCATGATTTTTAAAGCGATCATATATTTTGGGTAAATTAAAAATCAAATGATTTAGTGGGAATGTGCAGATATTTCATCCTCATATTCTTGTTTGTGGTTTGAAAAACTTTTGTAGAATATTAAGTTCTGACATTAGCAAGGTGAGATATTCAATGAGTTGAACTGTGTACAGCTGATGACTGGGTAGTTTATCCTCTGTAGTCAGTGTTTAGCACCCATTTTTAATTTAGAAAGATATTATATATTCCATGCAACTTGTACATAACTTATATAAAAAAATTGCATTATAATCATTCAGCACATAGGATGGAAGGGAGTTTGAAACTGTATTGCATGTATTACATCCATTTGTGACAGTTCCTTGTAGGCTGTGAGCTCTCAATAGAGGATGATTGCAAGCAGAGATGTGGGCACTAAGAAGTGTTCTGCTTACCGCTGGTTGTGCTCTTAACTATTTTATCTTTCCAACGTGCTTTTATTCCCTTTCAGAACACAAAGTATTCTTTAGCTCCCTTGGCATACATGGAAAAAGCATGAAAGTGATGTTGCAAAGATGATGCCTACATCATGGACTAAAGCTGTGTATTGTCTCCTATTTCGGTGTAGAACAGAATCACATCCAGGATGGAAAATGCAAATATACACAAAAGAAGAAATTAGGCAAACTCATGAGTTAGGGATGGGGACACAGATAAATGGTTTTACTGGAAGACAGAAACATGAGGGTATGTCTGATATATCGTGAAGCATGGTGTGCCAGCAAAGGGCATCTTTGAAAACAAAGCCTGCAGGGGAAAGGGGGCAGAGGGGGCCAAACCTGGTTGTTTTATTTATACTGCCTCTCAGACAGTGAATGGTCCCCCAAACCCCAAAGGGTTTTGCTTCAAAGGAATCTAGTTCATTCACTTCAGGGAAAAAAAACAAACAGCCAATAATGCTTACTCACAGCTATGAAGTTTGGACAGCTGAGGACCTAAGAGCAAACTGTGGAGTTAAGTTATATGGTAATATATATGCCAGGTATGTCCATAGGCATCCAATTAGACCTTAATTGGACTCTACAGTCTAACACACAATTTCCTGCAGTGCACAACAGCCCTGCTTCCACCGCAGATAGGTAATTCTGGTATCACGAACGCTGCACATAAAGTCTGAAACAAAAGCTGATATAACCACTAAGGTTTAAAATTGCAGCCTGTGAAGGATCTCATCATGGAGCAGGGAAGTGCCAATAAAAATTTTTCTCTCTGAAGCCTTGCTGTGACCTCACCTGCAACAATTTTGCATGGTTCAAGGCACCCCATATCAGAAAGATATTGACATATCAGGAGTACGGAAAAGAGCAACAGGAACTGTTGTGAAGGATAGATGGATTAAAAGAAGTGTTGTTGAGAGAAAGAAACTACAGGAGGCTACCTATGTTTGAAGGAGGTTAAAAAAGGGAAGGGGTGGATCATGACTAGGAGCAGCATATTGGATTGCTTTTCAGTTGTGAGTTTCATGCTGAATGTTAAGAAAGAAATCTTGGCATTACTCCTCAGGGAGCCTGTAGCACCTCTTCCACTTGGCTCCAGCCCATGCTTGGAATTACACTAATAAACGTTGCAGTAATGTTTTGCATTTATATCATAGTAAGGACCAAAACCACTTCCACAACAGAAGACATATTGCTCTGGGCTCTTTTCCACCCTAATTTTCATATAGCAAACAAACAGAATAATATTAACACTAAGTGCTCACTGGAGATAGTCAGCCAAATTATGCTCTCACATGTACTAGGTCAGTAAAGTCCATACATGCAGCCAAAAGCTGATTTGACCCATAGTGTGAGACACAAGTGAAGCAATAGTAGTTCAAAATTTATAACCCTTAATGAGGTCATATTTAATATGCTGTGAGCGTTTCGGTCACATTATTATAGTAAGGTTATTGTAGAAAGAAAGTGACAGCAGGGGGCAATCAGTATTGTATAATGCAAAGACTCAAGCATTTTGATGTTTTTCTGAACATTTGTGAAAGTAGGACTGTGTTAAAAGAAAAAAGGTGAATTGGAGAGGCACTGAGGTACACAAAGCCGGCCACCTATTTAAATTCCAGTCAGAGATAAGAGTGCAGGTTTGTCACAAATCCAATGTGAGGAAAAGTCTAAAACAATGAATTAGCTATGATTTCTTTAAAGTGTAGTTAATAAATATGGCTGCAGTCATCTTGCATTACATTATTGATGATTGGCAGTAGGATATTAAAAGCTACTCACATCAATGCTTTCCAAACAATATTTTTGCACCCATGGTGCAATAGCATTTTGTTATGGGTTCAGTGAGCCACTTTTGATTTTAACTGAGGGAATTCTGGGGACTATGACAGCTGAAAACCAGTTTAAATTGCAGTCTTTTGGTACTCACTCAATTCCCAGAAAAAAAATTAGATGTTTTTGATTTTTCTGTGGCTGCCTCCCGCTCACACATGCCCCCTTGGGCACAGAAATTCAGAAACGCAGAGTATTTGTCACAGGCACTATTCCCTACCTTTGGCTGGGGGCAGAATTAATAGGCTGAAGCAGTAGCCTGAAGTCTGCAGCCATACACTGCCTCTCTGCATCTGTACTAAATCCTAGAGGAGATTTTATACTTTTGCTAATTACAAGACAGTTATTTATAAAGACTGTAATTCTTTTTTTTTTTTTTTCATTTCTTTCCTGAATAGATTTGGTTTTCATATTAAATCAGTCTCTCTCTGTTTGCTTTCCACAGTTAATTTTATTGAGGACTACTCTGTTGTTCCTATGGATTGTTTCTTTTTGTTCCGGCAGATATTCTGATTCCCTTCAAGCTGCTATTGATTTCGGTGCGGAGATGTTTCACCTCCACTGTTATAAATGCATTGTGTTCTTTAGAAGTGCAACATCAACAGCAGCCCGTTATTTGCTGCTCATCCTGCAGGTCAGTGTGTGGAGAAGCTGGAAAACCTCCTGCCTCCCTGCAGAGAGAGTGTTATCACACCACCATTTGTGCCCTTGCAAATGTCGTTTTACGAAATTATTACCTTCTTAAATGCAAAAGACTTAACAAAGACTCAAATTAGGTGCTCAAATCATTACTGAATTTGGAAAATATTAAATATTTTAGAGTCTTATTTTCAAAATTAAATTTGAGCATTTTTAACCCTTCATTTACCATGCCAATAATATGATTAGTACTACAGTAACTATCTATTCATGCAGTAGGTAAGTACAAAAACCCAAGGTTTTTGCTTCAAATGGATCAAACTGATCTTCTGACTGACACCAAACACACTTTATAAGAGAAAAGTAATAGAAGTAAAAGTAACAGAAAGCAGATAAAGACATATGCAACTGCACTGTCAGTAATCTATAGCAAACTATTTATTTAGAAAACGGAAAGGGTATAAAATATTTATGATTGAAAGAGAGGAAAAGAAAGAGAAGTGTGGCAGAGAGAGAAACATAAAGATCAACACTATGATTCACATGAATATATGTTCTGATGCTGAGGTCATGGTGCTTATATGTGGTCCAGAACAGTTGATTGCAAATTGGATTATTTAAGATTTAACAATTGAGGTGATTTGTTTTATATAAGATGAACATTTATCCCAATTAAAACAAAAAAAAAAAGGATGATCTAAAATATAAGATCTATTATCCATGTTCCAAGCTAGAAATGATGTAAAAGTTATGGCATACATAACATTTTTTCACTTGTCATCTTATGTCTGTATTTCCAGGGCTTTCAAAAATAAAAGTGAAGTCTTGTCAATTTTGTGTGAAACACTAGGACTAAAATGAATTATGTTCCCTGAGGAGAAGACACTGTTGAGAAATATGATTTAAGTAGGATTACATGTATATTTCACAAGATGGTATCCCTATCACTTGGTCTAATATTATTTCAAAATCATGAAAAGTTTATTTCTTATGGTAAAACTTTCAGATGATATATTTTTTAAAATTACTTGTTCTAATTTCTATGTTTACCCGTTTGAATGTAATGATGCATAAAATCAGTGATCTCTTGGTTTGCAAATATGTGTATATTCCTCAGATTCATCAGAAATATTTTTTCATAAACATGAGAGCTTTGTCAGTATCTCATTTTACAGATGCTTCACATGAAATGTATATTTTGTATATTGCATCAATTACATAGCTTTCAGAAAAAATGTATAGATAAAAAGGCAGTACATACAGAAAATTGCTCTTCTGAGACCAATTAAATGCTTGAAAATAGAGTAGCATGGCTACAGAGGCCAGGCAGCTGTCCCCAGTGAGCTGTGTTAAATTTTGGGGGATTGCAATGAAAAGGAAAATGTCAAGGGAAAGAAAAAGATACAAGGAAAAAAAAGTTGATGTTCCCGCAAAGAAAATTATTAAACAATCATAGTTTTCAGTTATGCAAATTCCTGTTTAGCAGTTGCTTTTGTGCTCTGCTTTTTGTGTTAATAAACATGAGCTTGTTTCAGCTAAAATAGATTTTCTCATTTGAAGAAGGTACTTGGATTAAATATTTGAAAGCAGGAAAGATACTGGAGAATATTCAATTATCCATTGATTCATAGATTAGTTATTCTTATTAGGCTGGAAAATCTTTAGATTATTCATTCTGTTTTGTTGTGCTATATATTGTCTACATTTGATTGCTATGCTAATACTTGATGAGTGCTTTCTGTAATTAAAAATCCTAGTTGTTGTAAAAAGCAATGAAATATGCATAATTTGCCTTTGTCTTTTTTTTTTTTTTTTTTTTTTTTACCTAACTCAAAGCTGTTCATACTTTGTAATTTAGGAGAGGTAAAGTGCTCTATAAATGTGTCAATGACAAACCACTGAACTTTGGATTTCATATTCCCGTCTAAACCCATAATCAATCTTTCATTAGTTTCATCAGACACAATTGACCTGACATAGATTCAGCACTGAAGCATGTTGACAGCTTACCTGATACCATAATTAGACAAAATTATGTTAATAAATCTACCTCTTCAACAACCTGCTTAGCCTGGAGAGTGAAGTTCATGTTGGCCTCTGATCCAGATGGGTGTTGGGGTCTGTCTCTGCAGTCATCACACTATGTTTACAAATTCACAGTCCCCCACACTAAATTCATCTTTAGCAGACCCTCAACACATGATGGTTAGAGACAATCTCAACATACAATAAACACCATTTTTGACAGAAAGTGATTTTGTCAGTGTCTGTGAAAGGGAAGCTGACAGCCCTGGTGCAGAAGACCTGGCTATGGAGCCACTAGGACATGGAGCAGCCCCCCCAGTGCAGTGGCATCCAGCGGAGGGATAGAGCTGAGGTCACAGAATCACAGAACCACCTAGGTTGGAAGGGACCTTTAAGATTGCCTAGTCCAACTACAAAAAAACCACAACCAAACAAAAAAGAAACAAAGAAAAACCCCCCCCACCCCCCCCCACCAAACAAAACACACACTCCAACACTAAACCATATTCCCGAGCACCATGCCAATTTTGAACACTTCCAGGGATAGTTCCTCAACCCCCTTTCCAGCTCATTCCAATGCCTGATTACCTTTTCAGTGAAGAAATTTTTCTTAATATCCAACCCTGAAAGGTTGGGTACCAGGTCGGGCTGAGATCAATGTTACAGGAGCCTCACAACTCATATTGTCCTCCTCTTCCTCAACTTCCACCTTAGTTTGAGGTCTTTTGTAGAGAACTAATGTGGTGGGAGAGTTCCAATGCCAAGACAGCTTCCCAACAACCACCTTTCATCAAGGCTATAGGTTAAAGTTTTTCTTTCTGGCACTGTTTTCCTTACACAGGCTCTATGTATGAGGTTCTGCTGGTATTCAGCTTTAGTTGGAAGTATTCAATACAAGCAAGAATGTCTTAAATTTGCAATAGAGATCTTGAATGTTTTAAAGTTGCAATTATTTATTGCAATTAATACTTATTACATAATACTGTGTATATAATACATAATACTTTGCAAATTATTTAAATTTGCAAAATATTATCATTTTCTTCAGCTGTCAAAATGCAAAATGCTATGTAGTTTTACTATAGAGTAGTATTTTCCCAGTGTGAAATTCCAAATAGATGTTGGATTCTATGGAAGCGTGGCATGAAAACACAAGGGTGACTAAGGATTAAATGCTTGATGGGGTGGTGCTGGAGTCTTAGCTAGGGCAGAAGAAGAGAAACTCAGTGCAGTCTTCACGAGACACTCACTAGGATATCTTCAGTAGGTCAAGACTCTTAGGGATGCAGGTTTGCAGGAAGCAGAGATGATGTAAGGTTGAAGGAAGAGTTGGCTGCTGTAAGGGGACATCACATTGATTAGACCCAGCAATCCCTACCTTGGCATCCATGGGCTGCTGCATCAGTTTTACAAACAGAAGTGTTTGTGGAAGAATGTGAGACTGCTTTAACTGTCCTGAAGTTGCCTCTCACAGAATCAGCAATTGTTGAGAAATGGACAAAGCAAGAAAGTGGAAAAGTAAACTCTTTTTCATTTAGAAAAGCATCATAATTACAGAATCATATAGAATGCAATAGAAAACATATTTTCTGTTTGCTATTCACTGCCTCAAACGATTTAAACAGCCAAAGGAAATGAGAGAACCAGGAAGATTTACACTACATGTTGATATTCTTGCTGCAGGCAAAGAGACATAGCTAATTGGCTTTATACAGCTTTGAAGGGAATCCTTTTGTAGAAGCATAGACACATTTTATTTTTTTTTATTCACAGTGGTGTACGTAGAGCATGAAAAAAAAAAAGGCAAGATTTCAAGCATAATCTCCTATAATCTTAATGAAAAATGATAATGATCTTTCCTTTCCATAACTTTCTTTCCACAAAGTCTCTTGGTAAAGAAAAGAAGTGGTAGATGAGAGTTACTGGTGAGTTACTGGTGAGTTACTAGTTAGTTACTTGTGAATGAGGTGCTTTGTCCTTTTGGGACAGGCTTGCTGACATCAGCTGAGCTTCCATTTCAAACTATAAACATCAGGAAATGACTGTTCCTCATTTGACATCATTCCACTCTCCAATGGAGTCCTCCACTCACAATATGGTAATATTGCTTTAACAGGAAGTCCAAAACTTCATAAAGCAGAGGCAAATAATGTAAAGTAACTGCTTCGATTGATCAAATGTTAATATCGGAAAATAATAAAGCCAACCTATTCTCCATGTATAAATGTTTAACAAACTCCAATATACTTATTGCTTTAATAATTTTACAGCATTTTTGATACTTTTAAAAAACTTTACTACTCGTGCAGAGCAACCCTTGAGAAACTGAAATGGCACATCAAAATAATCACAAGTTACAAAATGGTCTGTGACAAAACCAAGTTCCAGATTTCTCACAAACTCCATTTAAATCCTAATTTGTTAATGAGACCCCATTCTTCTTTACTCCTAAAGTTTTTAAGACTCTTACGAATTGTCAAATGGAAAAAAACAATACGGATGTGTTATGTTGAAGTTAACCACACACACTTCAAATATCTGTCCAAGTAGCCAGGGATCCTTTAGTCCCCATGAGGCTCCCAAAAGGCAGCTGGAGGATTCCTCCATACAAGCAGAAAGCTGCTCATGAGAGCAGAGGTGAGCTCTCATGAGACATTTCCTTTCAACTGGATCTGAGCATCTGCAGAGCCTTTGAGAGTGTGCCCAGCTTAGTCTGGTCTGTGGTCACTCTCTTTCTTTTCCACAGACTTACGTTTGTGAAAAGCTTCATATGCTCATCCCAACTGTTATAATTCCTTTTGATTTCTCTTCCAACAAGGCAATGGGATGAGTTTTCCAACATCAGTTTAGGAAGAGAAAAGCAGAGCCCCAAGGAATCCTGCAGAAAGTCTCCCCTCAAAAAACACACAAGCATTTTCATGTTGGAAGACAGACATGCATTTATGTATGAGTACATTTCCACTATCTCGCAGTGCAGAGTCAACTGCAGTTATTGTAAAGGTCAATAACTCACCACAGCAAAGGACATAAGGTTACCCTGCCCTCAAAATCATCACCTTACTAGAAGAAGTGATCATGGAAAACAATGTCACCATCCTGTTTCTCAACATATTGTGGAGTACTGAAGGTTAGTGTGTTTTCTCCTTGTTTCTAGGTAAGCATCTATCCTGCATCTGTTCTTCCTCTCACATCCCACTTTGTGGTTTATTTTTGCTAGCCTGCCTCAGACAGTTCTTTGCCAAGCACAGCTTTTGCAAGTTTGTGAAGCAACAATCTCATCTCTGTTTTCTTGTTCCAAATGGGGTAATTTCTGAAACACAACCATGGATCGCCCTCCCCAGCTTGTTTATTCAGTGCTCTCTCAGAAGTCTTTCCCGTAGAGACAACAGAGGGGAAAGGATCAATTTCTTGCAGATTTAACTGAGATCAAAAATAAGAAAAATAAGAAAAACAATACAAAAAATAAGAAGGATCGTTTAACAACATGATTGTCTGCAAAACCTAGTAAACATTTTGCAAAAACTGTCACTGAAAATGCATTGTCCTTCAAAAAGTTGCAATAATACCAAAGACTAAATTTGATCACCAAAGCATAAAAATGAGGAAAGCATTTTCAAGAAAGGAGTTGCTCCCATTGCCAACATTTCCTCTGGACATCTGGAGCCAGGTCAGTGCCACCTCAGCTAGAGGCTCTGGAAGATGCCTTTGTTTCAACACTCTGCTAATGATGGATTTCACAGCCGGACAGTTTCTTTAGCAGATTTGCTGACATCTCAATTAGCAAATCATAATGATGAAAAACACCATCTACCCATGGGATTTAAGCTTCTTAAACCAAGCTTCTGTCTTTTCTACAGCTTCCTGCATTTTACAACTTCCAAGCTTCTAGACCATCATTTTATTCTGCATTACACACAAACATCAAAAGTTAGTTTTAGCTGAATCTAAAAAAGGAGCTGTGAATAGGGAAAGGATGTATTATCATCTTAGCTAGATTGATTTTACAGTCCCCTCAGTGCTCTGTCATTTATCATAGTGCATGTTTCATTCTGAAAAGCCCAATGTGAGGTGAGTGCCAGATCTTTTCATGAGGTATGTTCAGGCCAGCACTCACCTGATACTGAAAGCTGTTTGATTATTAGCAATAGATTTATCACTTAAGACAAAGCGACACCTCTTGATGTCTCTTCTGTTTTGTTGGATTAGATTCTCATTACATTGTAGACATTATTGGATTATTGGATGAGGGAAAGGCTGTGGATATTGTATACCTGGACTTCTGAAAAGCATTCAATACTGTTCCCCATAGAATTCTTGTGGAAAAACTGGCTGCACATGGCCTGAATGAGCATGTGATCTGCTGGATCAAGCACTGGCTGGCTGGAAGGTCCCAAAGAGTGGTGCCCAATGGATTTAAATCCAGCTGGTGGCCGGTCACAAGTGGTGTGCCTCAGGGCTCAGTGTTGGGACCATTTTTGTTTAACATCTTTATTGATGATCTTGATAAGGACATAGGACATCAGCAAGTTTGCAGATGACACCGAGTTAAGCAGGAGTGTTGATTCACATGAAGGTAGGGAAGCTCTATAGAGACACTTAGATAGATTAGATCATTGGGCCAACATTAATGGTATGAGCTACAACAAGACCAAGTTCCAGGTCCTGCACTTGGGCCACAATAACCCCATGCACCTCTACAGGCTTGGGGAAGTGTGGCTGGAAAGTTGCCTGGCAGAAAAAGGGTTCTAATTGATAAGCGGCTGAATATGAGCCAGCAGTGTGCCCAGGTGGCCAAGAAAAGCCAATGGCATCCTGGCTTGTATTAGAAATAGTGTGAAGCTGGTGAAGGGCTTGGAGAACAAATTGTATGAAGAGCGGTTGAAGGAGCTGGGGCTGTTTAGTTTGAGGAAGAGGAGGCTGAGGGGAGACCTCATTACCCTCTACAACTACTTGAAAGGACACTGTCTTTTCTGGTTGGTGCTGGTGTCTTCTCGCAGGTAATTAGTGACAAAACCAGAGGGAATGTCTTCAAGCTCCAACAGGGTAGGTTTAGAATATTAGGAAAGAATTTTTCACAGAAAGAGTGGTTGGGCATTGGAATATGTTGCCCAGGGATCTGGTTGAGTCACCATCCCTGGACACGTTTAAGAGTCGTTTAGATGTGGTGTTGGAGATATGGTGTAGGGGAGAACTTTCTAGAGCAGGGTTGATGGTTGGACTTGATAATCCCAAAGGTCTTTTCCAACCGAAATGATTCTATGATTCTATGATTCTATAATTCTATGATTCTACCCTATATCCTTTCAGAGGGCTCTTTCTAGCTGAGCATACAGTTCTTTTGTCACCTGGCACTTGTTCATAGAGCCAGCAGATTTGTCTTCAGTCAGTCTTCAACAGAAGGCTGAGAAGTGTTTTAAGTTAGAAATACACAGTGGAGTAGCTCATTGCAAATGGGAAAGCAGCTGATGAGCTTGTAGTGATGGTCATGAAAAATGCATGTGCACAGTGAGTGCTGAGTGGAAATGGAAGCTGTTAGGGTCCTGATTTCATTTAGGTTACTGTAAATCCATAAAGGTTCTCCAGAATTATCTGAACTTGTAATGTGGGATAGCAGGATACAGCAACTTTAACTCCTGTGAATGTAAATGACATCAGAGTGGAGTCTATTACTTCAGCACGAATATTTTAGGCTTCTAGTTTTTTCCTCGTCATGACTAAGCTTTACCACTACGTAAGTAGAAAAGCAAAAAGGAAGTTGTTAAGCATATTTTCTTACAGCATATAAAATACTTTTTCTTTTAGACTTGACTTGACTGGTTAGTCCATTGCAGTGTTCAGGACACTACATCTAATCACATTTTCCCAGCACAATGAAAGGAGAAAGCACTTTAAAAATGAAAGACAGGATCTAAAGGCGAGGTTAAATTAAAATTTAAAGGAATTTCAAGAAACACAGTGAAACTCAGAACTGCAGGATGATTGTAAAGTAGAAAGTCTTCAAATACTTCTGACACTGATTTCACAAGTAATTTCTGTACAGGGTTGAATCAGACCTGGATGAATATTTTGGATATGTTGCTCTGTGTCTCCCAGTTGTCTCCCTCACTTGCATGACACCATCACCGCAAAGAATTTCCCTCCCTACCAGATCCCTTAATCCCTGCAAGCAGACCTCCTCCTGGCCCCATTTACTGCTGAAGGACAGCGAGTGATAGGACGACTCTGGGCTCCTACTAAGTTTCATATCAGCCTCCTATTGTCATGGAATCATAGAAAAGTTTTGATCCAGTTCTGCTATTTTAAAATTTCTTAGAGATCTCCAACATCACTGATGCTGAATCCTTCTTTATAGCCAACATTAGACAACATTTCCTTTGAATGTGCTGTTGATACTTTAGGAAAATTCCTCTGTCTGTGTGGATAATTTCTGGTTGTAAGGATAGTCTTAGCGTTGCTTCGAATTAATAACAGTGAATATAATTCAGGCTTAATGAGCTGTGAACAACTTTGGGTATTTTTTAATCCTATGGGAAGGCTGCTTGGCTATTGACCAGTTTGACCTATGGAATGGTAAAAAAATTCCAGAGTCCTAAAAGGCCCATACTGGGAGATGTGGAACCAATGAAAGGAAAATTCTTGAAATTGGCCTACTTTTTGGATCTGACATTTCCTTTGTGGCACATAGACACAGTGATCACAGTGAATGACCATCATGACTGAGGAGATGGGGAAGTTATACTAAGGATTTAGATTACCTCAGACAAATCCAGCAGCAGTAACATAAAATAATTTGCAAGTTTGTATAGTCATATTTTTTCCTTTCATCTTGGTTCTCATATATTTAACATTAATTATAATGCTTTGTCGTAATAACACTACAATGACAATTAACTCTCCTCTCCTGAGTTTGGGAAATCAGGAGTAATTTAATACGTTATTGAAAATCCCCTGACAATCTACATGCACCTCTGTACAATCTCACCTACCTCATTTTGGGAAGAGAATTAGCTGCTAGGTTTTTTTTAAGCAGCACCCAACTAGCTGATACGAAATGATCCATAGCGCTGAAAAAAGTCATCATCATGTTAATTCTTCACTACCATTTGATTGGGCTCTACTACAAAATGATACTTGTGTGAACTCTGAATAAATTTCCACCTGTTTAGTCTTGAAAGAGCTGGCTGATGGGAAGGAGCTAATTCAGTGGTATTTGGCATAGCACTTTCAAATACACCTTTCAGAAGAATGTTATTACATCCGTAAGTTAGAGGCAGTTTTGGTTCAGCTTATGAAATCTTTGTCTGCAAAGTAATTTTCTTCTTTTGAAGGTGCCACATCCTTAATTAATGTACTTATTTTACTTCAATTAATATTTATGACATTTTGCCCAGAATTTTTTTCCTCTATTCAATTTAATCTTACTTATTCTAAGTCTCAAATCACCCTCTGTTTTAGTGACACAACGTTTGCTGTCTCTACTAAATGCTTTTGTGATGTTTAGTACCTTAGCAAAAGAAACACATTCCATTCATTATCTAAATCATTTTGGTATTTTGCTGTTATTTGGTTATATGGGATGTTGTACAGATAAACATATTTGGTGGACTTAACACAGGTCAATATTTAATAAATGACTGCCCTATAGGAACTTCATTTAAACTGTAACATTAATAATAAATGTTTTCAAATAAATGTTTTCCAGCATACAGTCTTTTGAATCATTTATAAGTTGGGCCCCTTCAGTAAGTCTTTTCATATTTAATGCATTAAGTTGGAGTATTTATTGCCGTTCTGAAAAGAACAAAGAATGAGGTTCAAGAGGAAAATCACTCAGGGTTTGGATGAAAGGGAAACAAATATTTCAGGTCAAATATACACCTAATTAGGGATAGACTGTGCCTTTAGGTACAACCTTAAATAAAACCCTATTCATCCCATACTCAGGCAAAGGCTTGAGTTCTGCATTCAGACCTGAAACATCTCTTATCCAGCACTTCCTTGTTATACAGAGCAAATGTTTGAAGAAGCCCTTAAAAAGATGCAGTTGGATCTTTTCCCTGGCATAGAGAGCACAAAATTAATCCTGCCTACCTGCTGCCTGTCTCCTCCCCTTCCCTGGCCCCAAGGAGGATCTGAGGACCCAGCACATCCCTAAGCTCCTCTGGTGAACCCTGCTGCCAGGACTGTGCAATTGGGTTGCAAAAGGGTTAAATTATGCACCTCTTTATAGATTGGATTGAGGCTATGAGTAATCTGACTCCTACTGATAAATGTATATGAATTATTGCACTGGAAGAGTTGCAAATTCTTGAATTTGTACCTAAAGACAAACCTTCAGGGAGGCTTGGCATATAGTCATGGAAGGGGTTACCTAGCAGAGAGTAAATATTTGGGACATTTAGCACTGGTGTGGAGGTCTGCTGAGGAAAAATAATGCAGGTTCCTCCCTCGCCCCTCCCAGCCTGTCTGTGCCTCCCTCTGCTCCTGAAGGGTGCTTGGCAAAGCCTCCCTGGCCCCTCTCCATGTGTGCAACACAAATGGCTGGTTCAGTACCTGACTGGGGACAAGCCTGGGCACCTGTGAGGCTGAAGCCAAATTGGTTGAAGCCAAACTTCAATGTGGTCATTGAAGTATAAGGTGCTTGTAAAGATCAGGGTGGCAAAGTGCTACATGGGAACAGGGTGGCCATGAGAAGAGATGGAAGGTGTTCTCCATGTAACAGGCTTGGATGCACCAATAACAGCATTTAACCCAGACAAAATATAAATATTTTCAAGACCAGAAAAGCACTGTCCTTTGTAGTCCACATTTTTGGGGTAGCAAGACAAATAGCAGCTTGCATTAGTAATTGTGAGTTATTTTATTATTTCCAAAGCTAGGGAAATGTACAAGCAGGCACTAAAACAAGATCAAGGCATGAAAACAAAGAATAAATATTTTTTTATCTAAATGAAAATTATGGATTGCTTTTTTTTTTTTTTTCATCCTACTGGCAAATACACTCTGTAAAAGTCAGGAAGTGTTTGTAATGCAGCTCTTCTGGATGACTTTGCACTACTAAATTTACATTTTTGGTTGTAAAGATTAATGTTGCTAATGTATACAAGTTATTCTGCATCTGTAGCACACAGATTAGCATTTATTATCAGCAGCACTCTGCCTATTTATTTTGCTGCATTACCCATTTTTCTGAAGAGTGTGTTTATGCTGTGGTTCTCACTAACAAGATTAAGATCTGTTCAAATGGCCCGATCTAGGCTGCACAAGGCAAATGAATAGCATGAAGTACATCTTAGTCTGATACCTTGTAGATTCAATAGGTCCCACTGTGATATCAAGATCTGATATAATTTTGGTTTACATTAATAGGAGGCAACAGGACTTAGCTGTGGACGAACAAGCTTCCTGCTTCCCCAACAATGAATCATGCAGGAACTACGGAAAGGCAGCAGCACAGCTCTCCATCCTCAGTCCTGAAGTTGAAACATTTCTTTAATATAGCGCAAGGCCACAAGAGAGTTGGGTGTCACAGCTCTAAACCAGAGGAGATGCTTCCCAGAGGGCCAGAAAAAGGTGTGTGGATGCTAACAATGATTGAGATTTCAGTTGTACACAGTATTTGTTATCATTATTCTCACAAAGCTCCTGAGTCAGTGTACTGGCACATTCCTGTAAGGCTCATCTTGTCCACAGGAGTACAAGTACTGATTTAGACATTGCACATTCTGCCAAGCAGTGAGGCAGCTGGAAGTTGAACATCTCAAAGTGCAGCACCCTGGGGTCCTCTCAGCTGATCCAGACCTTTCTGGTTTCCTGTGTATATATAAAAAATGACACATGATGTATCAAACCTCTACTGGGCACCGTAGGTGAAATTTGTAAGAGGCTTAAAATGAATAATTTATTTCACAGCAGCCTGAGTAAAATACAGTGATCATTCAGTAAAGATCTAGATGTATATAATTCCTTACATCGATTTGATAATTCCACTATGACTAGCAATAAATCACTGTATCCAAGTGTTAACAATATCTGTTTGCAACAGATGTTTTTCATTGGTAATGTGACTCTCTTGCAATAGTGTTTTAATTAAACACTCTGGACATATGCTATAAAACCAGATTGCAGACTTCACTCAAATTCACATGGATTCATTCAAACTTTTGCTTCGAATTTCAGTAAAGTTTCCAAACCCTTAAGATCTTTACCACCTCTGACAGGCTGGAGTACTGATACTGTAGGGTTCCCTGTCATTGTTGAAGGAAGCAATTATGCAGAATGCATGTCTTTCAGGACAATGTATTTTTGGATTCCTAATTGGTGTATATTCACAGACAGGAGAATGAATACTATTCTAAAGAAAGCAAATTATTTAAACTGATGGTTTGAGAAGAAGATGAATACAGGATTCCATGTTTTACTCTCTGTAGCAGAGTTTGATGTAATTTTTAGACCTCCTCAACAGTTCTTTTTAACAGGAAAAACACTGAGAATAAAAAAAGGAGCTTTTTCTCTCAATTTCCCCTGCAAGTTTAAAATTCTCTCAAAGAAGTGAAGATGTCGAAATCAACTTTTCCCTCCTGTTTTACAGTGAAGTGCTGTTGGTTGGGGTTTTCTCTTATTGAGAATATTGGTGAGCTGGAGCAACAACAAAGGAAAAGTGGACATGATTTCTAGTCCTACTGCTTGTCTATGGTCCATCTAAATTGGTGCAAATGCCTCTGCAGTTTACCAGCAATGTTTTGAAGCAAACAGTTCCTTAGGTTGTTACTTAATTAAGTAGTCACTTTACTTATCCTGTAAAGGTGGCAACTACTTTCTGGAGACTTTATTAAACCAATTTCCAAAGTTTCCACAGTTTTAGAGGAAGTATCCTCCCCTCAAACCTCCTTCTCTCCCTGACCCAAAATATATAAGCTCTCAAGCTCTAACCAGTACCCTAACACACATAAATATATTCTGTTCGTGACAGAAAAATGCAACTATTCTTTTCTTATTTCAATTGTTAGAGACTGGAGATGCAAGAGTCACATTGTTATCTCCTCTAAGGAGCTTCATGTAGACTTATACACAATTATTTGTGAACAAGGACTAATTTCAAAATTCCTATGTTCTAGGCTCTAGGAGGGATTTGGTCTAACAGCTGGAGATAATATTAGTAAAGTGCAGCAAAGCCTATTACATAGAAAGTGAGAAGTCAATACCATCTTCCTAGTCATATTCAGTTATGAAGGAAACTATCTTGTGTGAAAACTCTTCTATTTCATTTTCCTCAGGGCTATAAGAAATGAACCATCAAGGATTTAGCCATGCTGGATTAAGATGTTACTGCTCCTAAGCACCAGCCTAAACCTGATTGGCCCTATGCCAGAGAATGCAGTTCCCTGGGAAAGAGGCAAATTGCAGTTTTCTAGGAGGGGAAAACTCTGCAGTCTGATAACCTGGTTGAAACCCGCCCCATTGGCAGCTTAAGGTGGCATGGGGTGTATGAAACTAATACTCTATTTTGATACTCCTCCAACAGTAGTAATAATTTCCAGTTAAAAAGTAAAACTTCCCACATCAGACAGTTGAGAGGAAATGTGCTTCCAACAGATTTTCTAAGTCACCATCACTTCAGGTGTGAGTGACCCAGCAGCTTTACTCAGGATTTATAGTGCAAACTGTGTTTAGATGAGGGCTGGTATTTTAACCACAACATCCCATTTAACCAGACTGATGATGGGTTTTTTTCCACTTCATGTAGTAAAGTACATGAACAGCCTGGCAGTAACTTGTTCATAAAATAACTTTTTTCCCTTGTGTTGCCATCAAGCAGAAACATTGCACAGTGTCCCTGATGAGAGATGCAAATTCAGCAGCCCAGTAGAGAAAGTCTCCCACAAGAATCTATAAGACTTTGGGGAATTTACTTAAAGATGCAAATAATGAAGGCAGAGGTTGGGGAAAAAAATCGAAAAGGAAAGTAATGCTGCCATCTAAGAGTTTGAAAGAAGGGAAGATGAAGGATACCAAGTCAGGAATGAAGGTGACATTTGCTATTGTATATTAATAAAGTACAAAAATGATGCAGAGAAGATAAGGAGGAATAATTCAAAGAAAAAATCAGTAAGGAATTTACATGCAAACAAAGAAACAAGCAACAAAAATGAAGTAGATAAAGCTGGCAAGGCAAGCTGTTGAGTTGCCGTCCTGGGAGATATTAATCTACGAGATAGCTAAGAATAACTAACTCATTATAGCCAGATGCAAAGGGATGGAAATGACAAGAAGTCTGGTCAACTTAGTCTGCAATGTCACTCCCATCCATCCTCTTGTTTTGGTTCCCTGGAGTAGAAGTCATATTTTATTGCATAGACTACATGCAGATTATTTCCTATCACAAAGACAACCCTATTGGATTCATATAGCAATCACCTATTTTAGCTGTCATCTAGTATTATTTTTTTATTATTATAAGAAACTTTATTTTGGCTGTTTGCAGGTTTTTTTTTAAACCTCTCTTGACCCTGGGTTGGATCATGTGCATTGAGACCACTGGCTCTACAGTACACATGTTGTTCCATCTGAAAATTACGTAGATGTCTGCTAGTTGTGAGATGAAAATCTCACCTTACTACTCCATTTGAAGTTCGGTCTAAGTATAAGGCAGACACTGGAAAGAGTCATTCAAAGGGCTAGAAAAATGATTAAAGGACAGAAGCACTCCTCGCTCACAGAGAGGCTGAAGGAACTGGGACTGTTCTACCTGGAGGTTGAGAAGAGGGCTCAGAGGGATCTTGTCTATGTATTAATACATGATAGGGGGAGTGAAGAAGATGCAATCAGGCTCCTCTCAGTGGTGTTCAGTGTCAGGACAAGAAGCAATGGGCACAAACTGAAATACAGGAAATTCCATTTTAACATAATAATTGATATTTTCTTTTTTACTGTGAGGATTGCCCGGAAAGGCTGTAGAATTTCCATCTTGGAGATATTAAAAACTCAGTTGGATATGTTCCCAAGCCATTTGCTCTATGACCATGGTCTGAACAGGTCAGCTGGACAAGATGATCACTAGAGGTGTCTTTCAGCCTCAAGAGTCCTATGATAGGAAGTTTTTTTTCCTTGCATTTACAGAGTATACCTGTCTTAAAATTATGACATACAATTAAAATGGTATATCTTTTCACTATGCATAACTCTAGGATATGTTGATCCCTGGCAGAGTTTATCCTAGCACTGTTCTCACATTGGTTTGTTGCGTGTTATGGGGACATTGTGCAAATAACCCCTCTAACAGAAATCTGAAGATTCTTCAGTTCTACTACTGGCTGAATGTACAAATAAATGTCAAGATACTTCACAAAAAGCAATAACTGTTGCTGGGTTTTGCAACAGTGACAACAATTTTTTATGTATATGAGCTTCAAAGGATAGTCACATTCAGGCCCTTTGACATGAAAAAAATTAACTGAAGACTGAGGAAACCAAAGATCTAAAGCCGGGAAATACACATCTCTTTTCCCTTCAATTGAAGGTAAAATCCCACCTGGGTTGAAGGGGAATTTTGTGATTCCATTCAGCAGGGCCAGAACTTCGCAAGCAATCAGTTCAGAGATGTGTTTTTAAATTAAATGGCAAATGGTCCAAATCAGTCAATATAAAAAACTGTTAGATGCTTTCTTAATTTCCCCAGTTTACAAAGAGCAAAAAAACCAGAAAACTTACAAAAATTAAACCTAATGAAGATAAAACTTGCACTATTAAAGCCCTAAAATGCTCTAGAATGCCCTATAAAGAAGATTCCAGCAGAGCCTCAACCAGAAGCATATGCATTAGACACAGAGATCCCTTTCCTCCTGCTCACAATTAGAACCATCTGGTGACACTAACAATCCATGAAATTTCTAAGACTGGCACAAACTAAAACTGCATCTCCCAACACCCCACAGAACACACCTGGAGAACTAGAGCAAATTTTGGAGGTTTCCTGTGGAATGACTAGTCTCAAGGAGAGTGCGAGAGCAAGCCCAGGGAGACCTTTGCCTTAGGAAGCCATCAATAGTCTGCCAGCTCTTCAGCATGTTCTGCTGTCCCATGAGCGTTGCCAGAAAGGTTGTTTATTATAGGGTGTGATAGAGTTTCTGCTCAGCTGAGTCTCATTGATTTATAGAGTTTGGATGACTTGTAGGAGCATTGCAGGCACCTGGCAGCCTCGGGCAGGGCTGGAGAGATGCAGGGCAAAAACATCAAGGGAAGATGGACAAGAGGAAGGCTTAAACCAATGAGATTAAAAACCTTTTAAGTTTGGACAGCTGGAATGTCTAATCTATGCTTACCAGCATTTTGGATTAAAATAAATCTATTTTCAGGTCACCTTTACAGCTGTATTTCAGATTCCTTATCTGAAGAAAAGCAGAGGACATAGTGTCAACAGACACAACCTGCAGCACAAATGAATGCAGTGACTATACTCAGTGTACTGTAAAGACACTTTAAATCCAGTTTCTTACAAGACATACTCTTTGACTGTATACATTCTGTCTTGGACTTCCAAAATATGTAGTCTTTTGGGAACACACTAAAGTATAATGATTATATATATATATCTATCTATATCTTTTTCTTTTTTTAAATGAGCCAATAACATCAGAAAATTGACATCACAGATGGCACAAATACTAATTCTGTTAAAAGTATTAAAAACTGTGACTTGTATCTTATTTTATTGTAGCTAATGACCATTTATTGTAATGAAAAATCAAACGTTTCTGACATCATCTCATGGTATTCTCTTACGCCCACCAGGGAAACTTTCCAGTTGTTTTATGGAAGACAATCCATAAACTGAAATTGGAAGTCTGTATTTACAGTAGTAATGATCACTATCACAAGAGCTAGAGCACAAATTAAATAAAGATGCTATCCATCCTCTGTTTAATACTACCCGGTATTAATTGTATTAAATAGAAAAGAAAATATATTAATTAATTTGAAAATGGAAAAAGGCTAGGAAAGACTATAAGGAATTGAAAGAAAAATCTCACAAGATAGGAAGCTTTTTCAACACCATTTTAGCTGACTGGCACTGCTATAGGTACCTCTGCTTAGAAATGCTGCAGAGCTTTGAGGCAGTGCCCAGCAGAATGGAATAGGAATGTCCCAGAAGTTAGAAAGCGTAAGAGGAAAAATTGAATAATAATTCATTTTTTATATGCAATATAAAAAAATAAATACCAAAACCAAACAAACCCCAGACTACAGAACCCAATGATAATATTCATAAGCATACAAGTCTTCTGTGAAGTACAGGTGATGCAGTTAAACTGCATAAAGGAAGATTACGTTTAGATAACAGAAAAAAAAAAGCCTAAATTATTTTGCATCTTTGTATTTCTATGATAATAGAGATTTAAAGACTCTCATATTCTGGCTTTTAGATTTGTAACCAAATTCTGAATTTCGACAAGTGTTTGGTGCTTATAGCTGCCAAGATAAGAAAAAGTCCAAGATGTGTCACATGTATGAGACACAACCAGAGTAATAAGGGAGCTCCTACAGTCCTTGGTTGGTAAAAAAAACCAAACAGGTAAAGCAACAGACAGATGCCCAAACACTTTTGTGTCTGAAATAAATGTGTTGCTGTTTGAAAATAGCACACCATATCAAGATATTATAGCTGCATATATAAGTTGATAACATTCTGTGTTTATGACCATTTTTAATTTATACACATATGAACACGCGAGCACATGTACAGAGAGTGGAAATGAGCAACAGATATTTAAAAGCAAAATTGCACTGTGACTGTTTTGAATACAAAAATAGCTTATCAATATCACTTTAAGTCCCAAGACAAAGTACATCCATAACAACAGATTTTTTCATGTAGAAATCTCTTAATAAGTTGGAATTGCATTTTTTTGTTTGTCTCTTTAAGTTAATTTGTTTGGAGGAGGGGGTGAA
The DNA here is from genome assembly GCA_004320125.1 of Scolopax mira. Taxonomy (NCBI): domain Eukaryota; kingdom Metazoa; phylum Chordata; class Aves; order Charadriiformes; family Scolopacidae; genus Scolopax; species Scolopax mira. The sequence goes on along the minus strand of BJBW01000344.1, from coordinate 476,356 downwards.
GATTTTCAGATCTAATTATTTAACTGCAGACTTGCAGTTAGCCTATTAAAGACAGCACATAATTAAGACAGTAGAGTGTTGGCAAACAATGACAACTTCAGTTGTAAACAAAGGAGGAATTATTTTTAGTAAAACTTCTGAATAGCTTGCAATGTTTTTATGGAATGTGTGCAGTTTGTAATTTTAAAAACTACTTCTCTTTTTGGTAAGTTACAATAAACACAAACAGTATTCCAGTATTAACCATGTACCAGTCCTATGGAGTAGGGTTTCTGGAGATAAATTCTTGTACAGTTTGGAAATAGTCGGCTAGTGGGTCCAAAAGATGAAGATTTTCTTCAAAGAAACCCAGATAATTGGATGTGGAAGAGGAAAACAGTTGTGCTCAGCCTGCAAAGCTGGGTATGGAGGAATTAAAAAACTTCTCATCAAAAGGAATAGATTTGGGGCAGAGTCCTCTGTCATCATTAGTAAGAGGTGAAGAGGAAACACTGCCCAAGGGCTGAACACAGCTTAGCTCAAGAGGATGCTCTTTGGTCCAGCACAGCGCTGCCCAGAGCTGGAGAGAGGGTTCATCCTGCCACTTATGGCAGACTCCTACCTGTGTCGGAGCTGGAGAGGTGCAACCTCTTCAAGAGGTGCACAGACCAACAGCACAAACAGAGGTTAAATTTGTGGTTATCACATCGATGTGCCTGCAAAAATTTGAGTGGTGACAGCCATGCTCCTTATAGGGGTTGCCATCAGAAGTTTTTGTCATAGGAAATACCTGCAGCTGCACCAGGAGCTGCAGGAGGAGAAGAATCTCTGTGGGGTGATGAGGGTTTTGTGCTGGCTGCTGCAGCGCTTGCTGCTGAACCAAATAAGATGCTCGTTACCTAACGCTGCTGGGCAGCACTGCCAGAAAAACGGGTTTTATTCCTGGTTACCATGGCGATGGTCAGAACAGACCGCTAACGAGATATCTGATGGGCCAGGCAATATAATTCCATATGAGACAGGCTGGGTGAGGGAGAATAATGCTGTATATCAGGTGTCTGCTTACCAGAGCTCTTTTAGCTGATTTGTGAAAAAGGTGGCAAAAAGACCTCTAAACTGCGATCTTTTACTTGGAGAACGATCTGTATTCAAAATTGGATATCTTTCACCCTTTGTAAGCTAATACTGGACATTAATGCCATCTGTAGTATTATTATAGTCTCTTAGCTATTATCTCAAATTTTATATTAGTCCATTAATTATCAGCTTCTAGTACAAATCACTATGATAGGAATCTGCTGCGCTTATGTCTGAAAAGAAAATATTAAATCTTTCTTAAGGTGTAAGTTCTTTTACAGATCACATCATTTCAATGCTTTAGCTTCTAGCTGGAGTCCTTCTTTTAATATGGTTTCCTGGAAAATCAGAGGAGATAAGCACATGCATCTGCATAATCAAATCAGTTCATCTGTAGTGGAATAAACAGAGAGATAGACTTACATGCTTATTTCATTAATATATGCTATTGAAAAATAAGTATTTTAATATTTATAAAAATATTTTACATCTTATTATTTTGCTATAGGTCCATATATATTTTTTTTCTTTTGAAGCAGAAGAGCATGGAATGAATCTTCTACTTTCAATTTTATAGATAATCTGATATTCAGCAGTCTTCTGAACACAAAATCCTACGTGGGTGGACACAGAGGTATGAAGTTGGGATGTCAGGCAACACAGGGGGGCTAGAGCTTTTGATAACAATAGGCAGAGATGAAGCAGAGAGAGGGATGAAAGCAGGAAAAAAATAACTGTAATTTCTACCATTCCAGGTGACAGGCATTTAAGGACTTCAGTATGAGAACTCTCCCTGCTGCAAGTAGCCTTATGCACATGATTATAGAATCCTGCCCACTATAGACCAAGGGACACTCTGGCAATTGCAGCCATATTTTACAAAGAAAGTACCAACCACAATCTGGTAATTCAATAGTGAATCCAAGCAATTTTAAACAAGCTGCTTATCATCCACATTTTAAATTTAGTGACAGCCTATTTTGAATTTTTTCAGTTTGGGTAATTATTTAGCAAAATGCTAAGGCATCATGCTTCAGTTCATTGTTTACACAAAATTTGTCATCGGATATACCCTCAGTATTATCTGAGCCCAGTTCCACTAGATACATATAAAACATCTGTGATAACAGTTACTCAACCAGCTACTCAACCCATTGTTCTCTTGGAAAAAACAGGACAGAGAATGCATTACTGAAATCTAATCCTGCAGTAATAATAGGTTACTTCAACCACCTGCCTGTTATTAAGTCCATATCCTAAATCAATTATATAGCTCATTACACAATCATTGTTTGGGCCATCCAGTTAAATGCATCGAGGTAAACAAACAGATAAAAAGAAGTACCTTTGAACCAGAGATGTTCTATAGAATTTAAGAAAGAGTAACTGAGTAAGTAGTCTCTTCTGTAATAAAATATAAAACTATTTTTTTCCTTTTTTTTTTTGCTTCACTTAGAAATAAGTTATGTATAATTCTTAAAGAAAGGCTATAAAAAAGACACTACAAAAAGCATCTTCTACAACAAACAATTTTTTATACTTGGGTATCTGGAATACAAGGACTAGATCACAGATTCTTTTGAAAGGGTGCACTCCTGAGGAGAGATTCTACATGTGTTAGGTAAAAAAATATTAAAAAAATAAAAAATGGAAAGTAGTTCCCCATAGGGGACTTTTTTTTTTTTGGCCTACAAACTCTGTTAAAACACGAACCGCCCGATTACACTGAATTATGTGATGCTATGTGCTTATTTACTGTGGAAACTATTCACTAGATATGAGAATAAGAACACACTTTGTTTCACATTCTCCTTATATTTCCTTTGGAAATAGGAAACATCTCCTTTGTTTCCTATTCTCCTTATATAAATTTAAATAAGAATTGAAAATATTGGAGGCAGGCAAATCATAGTTAATTTTCCACAGAAATGCACAAGGGAACATACTTCATTATTATTACTAGCTGTTATGTGCATTACAATACCATCTATAAGCTTTACTTAGGGACCTGGACCTCACCCATTGCTAGATATATTAATTCTGCACTGACAGACGAGAATAAGGAGTATTTGTGCTGATTTCAACACATGCTGAATTCTGCATTCCTAACATCAGTACTGTAGCTGTTCAGTTCTGTTTAATAAAGCTTCAGTTAAAAATAAATAACAGAAAATGTTAGCCTTTCTTCATTCTTAGTCTGGGGAATATACACTGACTGGTTTATGCTGTAGAAAATGTGTTTGCAAAGCTAAGAACTACCTCACTTTCAGGTGGAAATTTTCACAGGGAATTTTTGTCAACTTCTATAAATCAAACAATACAAGCAACAATTTCGTGCTCTACGTTCATCAATTGTTTGTGTTATCTCTTAGATTATGTCTAACATGGTGAATTTTCAGTACAACTCTTTACCTGATTCAAATCCCAAAATTTCTTCACAATCATTTTCACCTCAGTGCATTTGTTAAATGTGCACATCAGAATTGTTAGGGGAAATCCTTCTAATGCTCTGATGGTGGCACTCTCCAAAAAAAAGCATTACCTCCCTTCTCCTACTCATTAGTCCATTGTGTATTCACCCGGAAGCTGCATACAACCCTTCTGGTACATCCCAAATCAGCAACTGGACTGCTTTGCCCCTTAGACTCTTAGACCATTTTCAAGTCATTCCTTACAAGTGTACCATCCCCACTCCTGCAGGTACCTGTTACTCTTAAACTGAGATTTTTCACATTCCTCTGTTTAAAGCCTCCATTTTTGTTTGAATGGAGTCTGGCTCACTACATAGTGGGTCTCACACTGGTCTTCTACAAGTCTTTGTACCATTTATGATCACATTTTGGGCAATGTTTATCACTGATAAAAATGCTAAGTATGAGGCTGCTCCTAATCCTCCCCAGACCTTTATTTCAGAGCAACTACCCATTCACAATAGGTCTCCACTGGTCCCTTCATGATATATTTAGTATGAATTTTATTAGTGCTCTGGAGTGCTAATATTTTCATTGTAATAGCAAACTTCTAAAAGTTTATTATGTTATTAACCAATTTTCTAACCTCAAAGAATCGTAGAATAATAGAATGGACCTTAAAAGGTCATCTAGTCCAACTTCACAAGAGATGAACAGGGACATCTTCAACTAGATCAGCTTGCTCAGAGACCTATCCAACCTGACCTTAAATGTTTCTAGGGTTGTGTCATCTACCACCTCTTGGGACAGGCTGTTCCAGTGTTTCACCACCTTCATTGTAAGAAAATTCTTCCTTACATCTGGTTTAAATCTACACGGTTGTAGTTTAAAACCATTACCCTTTCTCCTATTACAACAGACCCTGCTAAAAGTTTGTCCCCATCTTTCCTGGAAGCCCTCTTTAAGTACTGAAAGGCTGCAATGAGGTCTCCCTGGAGCCTTCTCTTCTCCAGGCTGAACAACCCCAGCTCTCTCAGCTTGTCTTCATTGGAGAAGTTCTTCAACCCTCTGATCATTTTTGTGGCCCTCCTCTGCACCCATTCCAAGGTCCATGTCCTTTCTGTGTTGAGGTCTCCAGATGTGGACACAGTACCCCAGGTGGAGTCTCACCAGAGCGGAGTAGAATCACCTCCCTCAGCTGGCCATGCTTCTTTTGCAGCCCAGGATGCAGTTGGCTTTCTGGGCTGCAAATGCACATTGTTGGATCATGTCCAACTTTTCAGCTGCTGACATGCCCAAGCTTCTCAGGAAGGCAGCTCTCAATCCCTTCATCCCCCAGTCTGTATTGATAGTTGTGGTTGCATCTTCCCAGGTGCAGAAACTTGCACTTGGCCTTGTTGAGCCACATGAGGTTCACACAGGCCCGGGTCTCAAGCCTGTCCAGATACCTCTGGATGGTGTCCTGTCCCTCTGGTGTGTCAAATGTACCACTCAGCTTGGTGTCATCCACAAACTTGCTGAGGGTGAACTTTGTCATTGGTGAAAATATTAAATAATACTGGTCCCAATACATACCCCTGAGGGACACCACTTATCATCAGTCTCCATCTTGACAATGAGCCATTGACCACTACCGTCTGGATTTGACCATCCAACCAATTCCTCATCTACTAAACAGTCCACCCATCAAATCCATATGTCTTGCATTTAGAGAGAAGGATGTTGCAGAGGACTGTGTCAAAGACCTTACAGAAGTTTGGACAGACAACATCCATAGTTCTTCCCTTCTCCACCGATGTAGTGACTCCACTACAGAAGGCCACAAGGTTGTTCAGGCAGGACTTGCCATTGGTGAAGCCATGCTGGCTTTCTTGAATAACCTCCTTGTCCTCCAGGTACTTTAGCAAAGCTTCTAGGAGGATCTGTTCCGTGATCTTCCCAGGCACAGGGATGAGCTGACAGATCAGTAGTTCCCAGACTCCTTCTTTCTATCCATTTTTAAAAGCAGGTGCAATGTTTCCCTTTTCCAGTCTAGAAAAACTTTCCTATTTTTCCTGAGGACTTCGCCTGACTGCCATGACTTTTCAAATATCATGGAGAGTGGCTTGACAACTACATCAGCCAGTTCTATCAGTTCTAGCATCACTCTGAGATGCATTTCATCAGGTCCGACAGACTCCTGTATGTTCAGGTTCCTCAGATGATCACAGATCTGATCTTCTCTTACACTGGGAGGGAAACAGGACTTAATTTTCACAAAACTTTGTTGAAGGACTTAACTTCTGCTGTACCCTCACATTTTGATTTTGTTGTCAGTCAATGCTTCTACCAACCTACAGCCTTCTCCTCTGATCAGCCAACAGTTCTTCGGATCTTTGCTCTCTTCAAGTGTAAGTAAATTATTCTGCTTCTGATTGAGTTTCTGTGATATATGAGAAGACCAAACAGATTGGACTCAATTTATCAAAACTGGATAATATTTAAGATATCTATCTCTGGCTAAATGTGACTCACATCTCTCCTGGGTACTAGAAAATTGGGAAGTGTATAGTCTTCTTCTCAAATCAAATCAAATAACTCTGTTATTTTGCAAATAAAGAGCAGAAACATTTTTTGAACATATGTTCTTTTTTCATAATTTATGAATAATTTTAACACTCTTCATTGCTAATACAGCTTCAAAAACTATTTTACTTACTTCTGACATGGATTTTTGTCTGTATTTAGCCACACTATTGCATTTGATAAATTCTAAATAATATCAGTTCCCTTCTATTTCTAGTTTTTAGTTTTCAATAGTTTTGGTTTCAATAAACATTTTATTACTTTTATTATTATTACCATTTGTAATTGTTGTCATTTGATTATCGCCAAACTTCTCTTCTTTTCTTGTGAAATGATAGCTTTCTACTCTTCTACCACAATTTTATGCTCTGTATTTCCCCTCCTATAATTTGTTCCTCTTTAAAATGTTCCTGTGTAATTTTGTTTACAGGACTTCTCAGTTAAGAGACAGTTGGTATGAGATTAGTTAGCTAATACCTCAATTAAAGCACATTTGCTTTTCTGGCTTTCTGAGGTGATCAATAACTCTCAAAGAAGCACATACATTGGTATACAATTCCACTCACCACCACTCTTCTGCTCTCTTCTGATAAAGCGACTGACAATGTTATTTTGACAAGTTTTACAGGTCTGCATGACCTCAGACTTTGTTGTTTTAGATTTTTTCACCCTCAAGTCAGTTTAAAAATAGGAATAAAATAATGATTAGCAAGGGGTGCTTTTGGCAGTCTGGAATGTTTACACAGTGATATAACATCTCAGGAGAGCCACTCAAAGGACTTCAGAATAATGGTATTTTTCATTTTTTAAAGACTGTAAGTGTTGAACATAGTTGCATTGTCATTATTCTGTTGTATGATCAATATTGAAAGAGGCTTGAAAAACATCTACAACACTAAAATTATAGACTGAACTTGGTTTAATCACGTTTGCACCCTTATAACTGTCTACAGTCAGGTAATTAACAACTTGACTCCTGAAAAGTACTTTTTAAGGGAAATTTTTATTTCATCAAAAACAATCAATAATTCTTGCAAATGTGTCCCCACAGAAGACACTCAAGATGGGTTAAGAGCTCTTGACGCAGAGTCTGAAAGAGAGATAACACATGAAGGGCAAAACTAAGGAGCATAACTGAGTGTCAAAGGTCCACAAACACTTGTAAAAATATATTCACGTTTAAGAATTTACACAGGCATCTTGGATGCATTTTGCAGTTCAACGGAAGGAAGATGTGCACATGTATGACATTTCAGATCATAAAAGCAACAATCTTATAAAATAGATTTGTTAACTTGGTCTGTGAATAATATTGACATGCTAAAATGCAGTCATACAGCATCACATCCTGTTAGATTCCAGCTCCAGTAGGCAAATTCCTCAGAATTGCATTTGTACAATGTGAATAGCCTCAAAACTTAACATGCTGTTTTCAAAGCCTTTATTTAATCCTTCTGGAAACTATCAAGTATCAGTAACTGTAAGGCAAATTGTGGTGCTGGATAATGGTCCTGATTCATGGACAGAGATGCACAGTAGGTAGATACTGTGTAAAATGACTGTTTCAGTGTGTAAAAAGGTGATTAGCTGGTTTGCATCCATCCTGCAACTATGAAGAGAAAGGGAAAAAAGTCACCTTGCTTGCTCTCCTGGCCCTGGCAGGGCTGTCCATCTTCAACTGGAAGGATGCAGAGAGTGAACTGTAGGCTTCGTTCTCCAAGGCTGCTGGGGTGTCCCCACTAAATTGTTGCAAGCTTGTATTGAACTCCAAAGCTTCTGCTCACCCATAGGCAGTTCAGGCATAACACTGTCTTTTTGTCCCCTTGTCCATCTTTGCTATTTCCAGAGGGGTGCTCTGCAGCTCAATCTCACGTGCTGTTCCATTTAGAGTGTGGGGAAAAAAGTGCCCAATTTACAGCACTGTGAACTCTGACATCTGGCACCTAGATCAGGGGCAAATCTCTTTTTGATAAAGACTCTAAATCCGGTGGTTTTCGGCTTCTGAAATACTAAACCTGGGCTTGCCAAAACACTTTTGAACTGACACACAGTTTTCCTAGCTGTGTTAGAAACTTTTACTTTTCGTATATTTTGTAAATCCGACACAGTGTTTTTATATAAAGCTTTCTTTTGGGTGGTTTCAAACCACAAAAGGTTCCCTAGTCAGACATTCAAATTACATATTTATTTATTATTATTTTTTATTAATTATTTACATATTATTAAAGAGCACCTTGATCCTTTCAGAGTACTTAATAAAGATTTCTCTCTTTGTGTCTGTCTTCCAGTGCAGGAAAGTCCTACCAACATCTGTGTGGTGGGGCGTGGGTATGGGGTTGAGTTGGTGGGTGCTTTTTTTGTGTGTGGGTTTTATGGATTTGTTGGGGTTTTTGGGGTGTTTTCTTTTTTTTTTTTTAAGTGTTTGTTTGTTTGTTATTGTTTTGTTTTTTAATGTGGTTGTACTCAATGATCTCAAAGGTCCCTTCCAACCACTAAGATTCTGTGATTCTGTGATCTTCCTTCTGTGTACAAAATGCCAAGTATCTGCTTGCATTGCAGAGGGCTCTGAGAAGCTTCCTCTTCAGTGGCACCTAAGGAAATATAATCTCACCATGCTTCACTCCTCAGTAACACAGAGAATATTCTGGTTAGCACAAAGCTCGTTGGCAAATATTTCTGTCCACTCTGCTTGGCTGGAGACTTAAGGACATGAATAACCAAGCCCGTGTTCAGGTTAAACAAAGTGAGGGAGGGAAAGTGGTGTAGTGTTTGCTCTGCTGCCTGGCATCTCAACGAGCTTGCTATTCAATGTGGATTTGTGAGAACTTAGCTCATTACCAGCTCTTCCATTACCAGCTGTAAAAGGAGAGCCCACCTTTCAGTCCTTTCCTGAGGGACAGTAGCCTGGAGAGCGCGAGGGGTGCGGGCACCACAGTAACAGAGACCATCTATCTGCAGTGGAGAGGCAGAGCTTTGCTGAGGGGAAGGGGCAGGTTTTGCTGAACCAGCACTTTGAGGACCTGCTTAAGTCTTATTTGCTTACATGCTTAAGTGGTCTGCTGAATTATAGCCCACAGCAACCAGCTGCCAGCCCTTCAATTCCTGATTAAAAAGAAAAAAAAAAAATTTCTGGAAGCTGTTCACGTGCTATGAGCAGTGCCATCCAAGGTCCCCCTCTTTTCCTGATTATTCCTCTGCACCTGCCCAACAAAATTCCATCCAGAGCAACAGGACTCTTAGTTTGAACAAACTGTATGGAAAGAGCTGTATTTTCTAATTATGTGCCAATTTCTTTTCTCTTGCTTATCTCATCCAAGAAAATAGTGCAGCTCTTAGCAAATATCCCGAGGCAGTACGATTGCCTATTAAACAGGACTCCCTGTTGATTTCAATGCACTTTCAAAGTGCTTCAAAAGGTTGATGGCACAAGGTGGCCCAAAGGTGCTTTTAACTAATGTGTTGTCTGGCACACAGAGAGATAATAACAAAGGAAAATCTGCCTGCTTCTTGAACATGGCTATCAGCACAGGCATTGCGGACAAAATAAAATAACCCTTTCATAGTAAATTAAAAATTTTGTGTCCTGGAAATGTCGTTTATGACACCAAGTAAAATTCCGACCAGATTTGAGAAGTACCTCCTATTCTTAAATAAACTGGAAAATGAATGTAAAACAGTCCAGACAGCTCCTACCAGCAAGAATGGAGTGAAACATCAGAATACTTAATACCCTTTCAGAGGCTGTGTGATGTTTTCCTGTGCAATCTGCAGTGCAATCTCACACATCAGATTAAGACACCTGAACAGTTTCAGGTGCAAACACACAGGAGCAAAGCCACAAGAGGGAGGGAGGGCTGGTGCCCAGTTTTCAGGTGGGAGAGCTGCCTTCCTCAAGACTGCCTTTTCTCAAGGCAGAAATAGTATTTCAAGACAGAGCTGTGTCCAGCTTGAGAAGATAAAAGTGAATCCTTTTATATCAGCAATCATACCGGCCAAGCACAACATCTACTATCAGCTCTGGATTCAGAGATTTTTCATATAAACTAATCACCCATCACTGAACACAGAAAGGGGGAGGAAAAGGATTTAACAATTGATTGATTTCATAGTTGTGACGCTTTATTTCTTTCCTTATAGTTTTTTTAGTATGTGAAGCACGACCATTTAACTCTTCTGACACAGTTTAGGCAACCTCACTATAGAACAGAGTCTCGCCAGTATCTATGACAAATTATTACTCAGATTTCAAAAGTTATTGCTGATTTTATGTGTCCATTATTTAGTGTTCTGTTTCATTTGAAAAGAAAGATTTTTTAGAAAAAATGTCCCTATTCTTACCCTGTAAAGGTGAAGACCCTTTTAGACATTCAGTTTGGCTATTCCAGTTACTGGTAAACATAGGTGCTATTTAACTAAGAAGAGTAGCATCATGTCTAGATGAGGTTTTTGGTGTAATCCTGGTGACTTTGAGCATATGACTTTACTATATGCACTCGGCAACCATGCAATCTGAAGATATAGGAAATGCTACATACTCATTAATTGTCAATAGACAATTGAGTTGCATTAAGTACAATTAAAGAACACAACTCCAAGAAATCCCTACTTACACATCGACATGATAGATCCTGTTAAGTAAATAATAGGCTTCAGAAAATCTTTACGTTTGCATATTTGTCTTAACACATTGCTGAAGTTTTGATTTGCATTTTGTGTACCACAATTCAATCCATGAGCAAATTGTGCCATCTTTGTATGCGTTCATTTATCTTAAAAAAATTTGTAGTAACCCTGAACTTCAACAAGATTCTATTTTTAGGTGGACTTTTTTTTTTTAAACTTTGAAAAAATTACTTCCGATTTTGATATCAATATATTTTTGAAGATGAGTTTTAAACATATAAAATTTCACTTTCTTAAAGTACTTAAACACTTTTGTTATGGTGCTTGTAAAAATGTGTGCGTAGACTGGAATCAAGTCTTCTTGTCTGAACCCTTAACACATCAGTGGGGGATATTTTCAGTATCTGATCTCCTATTCAAAATTTCATTTTGTACCCTGTTAAACACAAATATCTTTGGCTGTGATTCAGCCAAAGTTTAGACAGATGACAGTCCTTCATCTAAATGCTATGTCTGTATCGTAAAAATTTATTTTGTATTTTGAAAGAGTGCCATGGGGAATAAACAAAACCTATTACCATTCATTCACTGCCTTTGCTTGACTTCTTATTTTCAAAAAAGAAAGGTTCTCATGAGGGATTTTAGTCTTTTACTGCTTAAATAATATCTGGTTTTCTGTGGCGTGTTAGCACATGAGACACAGCCTAAAGTTAAATATGAATAAAATCTTGTGTGCAAACCTTTCTATCAGTTTACCAAGTCTCTGTGTAAGTAAATTCATCAGAGCAATGGCACGGGAAATGTGAGCAATAAGAGTCTTACACGGAATTACAGAATCACCATGGTTGGAAGGGACCTCTAAGATCAATACCCCATATTATAAATACTTGTTCCTAGTATATGACTAGAAATCCTGAATTATAATCGACTGGGTGACACAACTTCTTATGTGGAAATATTTTACTAGCAACAAAGGCACTAGCTAGACCCAGATCCTCTAGATTCCTACCATAAATAAGATAGAATAAGCATAACCTCAGAACCTCTCAAAATATTCTACAAAGGAACACTTGACTGTGTTTTTTATCTTAGCTTTACATAGGGAAAAAAATATTTTTGAACTGTCAAGAAGAGATATTTCTATGTTGACTGACATTTTTTTTTCCAGATTTTCTCTGAAAGTGGATAAAAATCAACACAAGGGGAAAATTATTACTGATTGGTAGAATTTCATACTCTTGCATACATTTTCTGCAAAAGTTTTGTGTCTTGAAGTTTTTTGTAATCTCTGTACTTTGAATTGATTCTTTGGTTAGAATGACCTTTTCAGAACTGTCTTAGGCCTCTTTAGACTTAAAGCAAAAGCTTAAGAGACAGCCAACAACGCTGTTTGACTGTCTCCCTTCGTGCAAGTACTTGTGTGTGAGAAAATCAAACCCATAAATTACACAAAGAAAATGTGCTGCACACTCTATATCAATATCATCTCTTCAAGCAGACCCAGACAGAGGTCTTCCAATATTTCTACTGCTCAGCAGAAGGTGTCAATATTTAATGTGACAGGCAATGCAAGAGGGAAGGTTGCTGATGGCAGGAAGCAAATGGATTAGTCCTTATGCCACAGAGATTTACTTTGACTTGAGTGCGTTTTCCACATAGTCCCTTACGAAAGTTTTCAGGGTTGACATATTGTTTACCTAGCCTGGACTTACAATGACAGTTTTTCCTGTAAAAAATACATTTTTCTAGTTACTTCACAAAAACATTGATCAGTGTCATTATTATAATCAACAATGAACTGCAACCATGTTCCGTGTTGTGGGCTGGTTGACATATAAATAGATAATTACAATCCCTGCGCTGAGAGTTTATGTCTCAGAAACTAAGTGTTACTGGTGGATAAGGCAAACATTTTTTCAGCCATATACTGCATGTACCTAAAATTATCAAGGCTTCTACTGAGCAGAAATGCTTTTCACTCAGATTTTTCTAAGGCAATTAGGAAAGTGATACCGGCATGTCTCTGACAAGTTTTCTTTGTTTGTATTGATTAAAAATGGCATCCAACAAGTCCAGCATGTTACATCCTTATTTGATCAGTAACTGCAGAATTCATTCTTGCATTTTTGGATCCTGAATATAAGTGGAGAAACTTAAGTAAGCCTCCACTTGAATGTGTTCATGCACAAAAAACTGTGATTGCTTATGACACCAGCTGCTGACTGACAACTTAATACAATTTACTCTGGTTAAAAGAAAGAGGAATGCCTCTTTGGCTTCTTTTTGTCTAATTTTCTATTGGAAAAAAAAGAAGTGTATGAACACAGTGAATATTCAAATACTGAGTCAATGTTCCAATGCTGTCCTGTTTTATCAATGTCCCTTGTAATAGCCAGGTAACTCAAGGGTTCTAATGGGCTTTGACGCTTGTCTTAGACCTTCCAGCAGCACTCATTCAAACAAGTTGCCACTTAAGGCTGGAGTGCCTCTAGGGAATCCTCCATAACAGGGAATGAAAATAATAATTTGCAGCCAGTGGTATTTTTTGATTCCAAAGATGGAATTTTTAAAAAAACTCTGCATTCTCCAAGTTGCTCCAGACTAAACCAGTTAAATATATTCCATGGCATCTAGTGAAAACAGGCATGACAATCCCCAAGTTTTAATTCACAACTAATCTTCCCTTATTTGATCATTCCTTACCTGAACTATCAGCATGCTTATCCTCCTTTGATCCTTTCCTTTGATGGGACTGCTGAGTCTTCCCTCAGCAACAAAATATGTTCTAGGGTTTGTATAACCACCCATAACACACTTTGCATGAACAATAGACCTCTTTGGTGCCCAAAGCTGGAGTATTGCCTATGGCCCTTTCTGACAGTTGAAGGTGTTTGTCTAGGGTGCCTTTCATTCCCTGGAAGGTATATGGGTGTCTGGGGGAAATTAAAGCAGCATATGGCTAGTCTCAGGACAGAATTACAGACAACTGAAGCTATAGGTGATACAGGACTCCACCCTTGAGATAAACAAATCACAGTTCAGCCTCTGCTTCGGTTTTGGAAGCAGGCTCACTGCACTGCAATAAAAATGGTTGTTGAAAGACAAAGGAGAAGAGAAAAATGGAATGGGACATGTAGAAGACAGAAAGGAGAGGCAGAGAAATTTATAACTCTCAGAACAAAGAAATTTCAAGCATTGTTGGGTAGAATTTGAAAACAGTGCAATGAAACTTACCAGGGAATTCCTATTAAAACAACATTAAAGAGAGTTGAGACTTGGTATTTAAACTAATTTCCCCATGTAATTATGAGAAATAGTAAGAAAGGAAGCAACTGAAAGAAAAGAAAGAACAGTTAAAATCTAAAGAAATAGGAGCCACATAAAAATTAAGAATTGATGCACAAATACTCAAAATAAGTTTTGGGGATTAAAAAAAAAAGAGAGGCCAGTTCAGAAACTCTACCAGAATCTTAACCTGATTTGTGAATCAAGGGAGAATGTTGTCTTCTATGCCTTCCTATTGGGTTCAGACAATAACATGATTATTTGCTGGAGGTCGTAACTATTAAAGTATATTTATACAGGTTTGTACTCAAGAGAAATAACACTTATGTCAGGAAGAGTGACAATCTCATTTTACACACATCAATATTCCTCGCCTGGTGTAGTCTCCTTTCACAGCACAATACATGTTATTAAAATAATTTATGTTCAGTATCCTGTCTTTTGAATTAAGAGTATTTTCAGCTGAGGCGAAGCAATTTTAGAACCATAGCTTTACATTCTTGGAAATTCTTCTTCACAACTCAGCACACTGCATATGTAATCACTAATATTTTCATATAAAAATATTAAAGGATGAGATATTGGGTTCAAATAGCCATGTAATTTCACTTGTTTCTTAATTTAAATACTCTTTAGTCATACGAAGAGACAGTGGAACAATTGAGAGAGTAGAAGCACTAGTGATAATCAGGACCTTCATCCACATGCTTCCGAGTACTTTACAAATGACAGTATCACTTCCCCTCTTTTGTAATTGGAAAGCAAAGGGCACACACAAGGTCTTGCAGGTTGCCCAGACACCACGGACAAAGATGGCAACAAAGGCTCGTGACTATTCTCTTCCCATCATTGGCAGTCTGAGGAGTGAGGCATAGAAAACCAAATGTCCTTCAGGATCATTAATTTCTTTGGAGGTAACATCAGCCCCTCTTCATCCCAAGAGATGCATTTCATTTTATCAAGCATAATACAAAACAAACCTACTCTAAGCAAGTAATTAGTATAAACATATTTCAGATTAACTGATAGTGTCAATAAATTCAGAAGACTTTGCTTACTTTGTTTTGATTCAAATAGAGCAAGATACAGTATTCACTTTTCTAAATTGTCTCTGAAAATATCTTTGTATCTATTTTGACAGTCTCTTTCTCAAAGCTCAAATGTTCCCACCAGGATGTACGCCCACGATTTTATTGAAAAGACAATACAAGGAAAGAATCAGACTCTGTTTTAGGAAAATGAATAAACTTATTATATAGCAACCACTTAACAGTAAAATCAAGGTAATTTTTCTCAGGTGTTCTGATTTTACAATTTTTGAACTGCTTGATGAGAGTTTTAAATTAATCTTAAAAATATGGAGTTGAATTTCCTTGCTTTTACTCTCTAGTTTACAAATGATATTTTTATATGCCAGCACAATTGAGTACAAATTACTTCCAGTTATATTTCAAATATATAGTCTGTTGAGTTGGAAATTAGGGGTAGTCATTATGCATAAGATTATCAATAAAGGTGTAGATTTATTTTTTTTAAAATTCACTCTGATTATGTGTTTGAACATTTAGGCATTTTAAGATCTTAAAAGGCACAGCTCAAACTTCTGAGATATACAATGTTTTCTAAGCTATAGGAATGATTAAGAATAACTGGTTGTTACATCCGATCTTTACTCAGTAGTGTTCACATACTCCCTACAGACTGCAACCAAAATAAGCAGATTTGGATGCACAAGGAACATGAAAGTTTCCCTTTTTCTTTTGAGTGAATTATTCCAAAGTCTGCGAGGCAATAAGAAAGCTATTTTTCACCTACAGCAGATGGAAATACATAAATCATACCTGGAAGATATCAGCCCCAACCAACTTCATTAAACCAAACTCCATAAATCAAAAAAAAAATTCACTCTGTTATCATCAGTACAGTGGATCTATTGAAAATCAGAAATTCAAAGTACTCAAAAGTGTATAAAATGCACCACAAACACTGATGGAGCTGATAAGATTTTCAGAAGTATTTCCAGATAAGTAGACCTTTTCGGAAAATATCAGGACTTCCAAAAGTAATCAGACTGCTTTTTAAATCTGCTATCATTCGTTTCATCTATTGTTGCCTTTTTTGTCTCTTAAGGCCAAGGTGTAGCAGGGTATCTGACTTCTGAGAAATTTAGATCAAGCTAAGGCTAGAAGGTAGATCCAAGGCTAAGGCATCCAAACAGTGAATTTCTAGAGAGTTAGCTGAACAATTTCAACTCATAGTGAACTGAATGTTCATTTATTTTTCCTATCCTATCCTTCTAGGACAAATTTGGGTTTTATTAAAATGAAAGTCTTCTTCCCTGTAACTGGCCTGATTTATAATGTATCAATTTAAGCAGGGTTTCCTTTTGGTACAAGCTGTTAATGCACTGACATTTTAAGGCCCCTCCCATCAGTGAAATATCTGCTGACCTCGTCTTATTTATAGGTACATCTCCAGCTTATCTCAAGATAGTAGCATGTCAACAAACACAATTTTCTTATTTGTTCTTAAAGTGTCAGGGCATGTGTGTCTCCACTACCACCTAAACAATAAGAAAGCAAGAAGCAAACAAGTACTTTATTGTCCAATTTTATGTATAGAATCGTAAGAGGTTGAACTACAGGTTCTATGGTAAGATGATTTTATACTGATATCAATACATATCTTCAGAAGCACACCAAAGTATAACACAAATATGATTGAGGTTCTGGGACAGTAGGCCAGGAGGCAATTTCAGTTTTTGTGACTATTCCTTGGGTATCAAAGTTCTAGTAGAAAGGAAATCACCTGAGAAAGCAGTATAAGAAGAGCACCTTCTTTGTGCTATACTCCCTCCGTGCCACAACTGGGCTTCTTTGTGTGGCCCATTCTGTACTAAGCTTAATTCAGTGACATTTCTTCATTTACATTATAGTTCTCCCAAGATGATGTTGATGTTGTCCTGACTTTTGATGGAATACCCTGGAAATAAACCCATGCAAGAACTCCTGAACAAGCATAAATCTCAGCATTATAGCCTGAAATCCTGAAACACAAATTTTATAATTTTTTTTTCCTTGCCATAAAAGCATTTATTTTCCTCTACAAAGGTGACAGCATACTTGTATATTTTAATTTTTATTTTTTTTTTAATGCTACTGTATCTTTACAGTGAAACTAAATTATGAAAAGAGGAGCCATGGTTTGTTATCTATTTTTTCAGCTTTCAAGATGACATGATTAACTGTGTAATTAGTAGAGTCATTAATGAAGTTAGGAGCAATCACTCATAAGTGTTTAAAGCACTCTGATCCATTACTGTAGAAATCTTTGAAGGTTAATGCATGGGTCTCATTGTGGGGTATAGAGAGATATTCACAGGAGCATCAATTTTCACCCTGACTATCCCTTATGGATTTAAGGTACAGATCAGAAAATTGAATTTCCAAGCCTTAGCTAGCCAAAAGACCTGACACTGAGGCATATCCCTGAGGAGACAATCAGTATGTAAACAATTACATTTGACAACAAGATGGGGTCAGTAAGACATCCTACATTTATACAATGAATTTTTAAATGACATTACAGTATTCACGCACAAGGTGCTGGAATTCTTTCCTAGAATAGAACTGCAGTTGAGGCCAAAGAGACTCAATTCTTGTCTTTCATAAAGCAGAATACAGGTCTTAAACATTTTGCTTCTCTTCCAAAGACTTTGCAGTAATGTTAACAATGCAATGTTCTCTTGCAAAAATTTCAATTTTAAGCAAAATCAATGCGTTCTTACCATGCTCTGCTACCCCTACCCAGCGTCCATTATTTCTGGTCTTTTAGAAATTTGCACCCTGCCATGGCAGGGCTGGGCTTAACTGATTGGTATGGAATAGTTTAGACAGCGAGCTCCAGGTTATCTTTAAGTTCTTTGTGCAGTCACTTCTTTGCATATCATTTGAGTTTAAAATGGAAAAGTCACTGTTTTCCAGCCGTGGGAGAAAAGCAGTTATACATTTTCTGAGTAAATTGTTGAATATCTTTAAATGCCATTCAATAGCTGTAAATTTATACTGCCTTCATGAGCTGACACTGAAAACTAGACATGAATGTGTGGGCTGTGTGCTGTAAGAGGGATGGAAAGGACAACTGGATAAGTTCTTTCACATTCTGTTTTTGGGAGAGGATACCACAGTCTCCACCACACAATTTGCAGCAGCCTTTGCACCTTATAACAACCTGATTGCCTACGGAAAGTAGCACAGCCAGAGCCTCTACTGTGAGATTCTGCTCACTGATGCCTGTCCCACATCTAACTCACCACAGATGCTCAAATGATTACCTGTGCTCACTTTTATAATCCCTGCCCTGTGAGACCACACAGATAAATCAGGGAAAGCGGGTAGGCTGAGCTAACCTTCCTTCTTTTTTCACCTTTATGTCTCTCAAAAGCCTATCACAAAGGTTTGAATTTTTAGCATTTTAATTAGCTGATGTTCAAAATACAGTGGAGTAGCTATGATGGGCTACGTAATTAAAAAAGTTGATGGTTTCAGGGAAAAAAACATATCTTTTTATGAGTTATTGAGACTCCTTCAGACCAGCAGCACAGTGGGAAGTTTTATGAACCAGAAAGTGTTGAAGGTTTTCTTCAGCTACAACTGATAATCTCATAAAATAAATTATTTAGCCTAACAAATCTTGCCTTACCTCTGCTCGGAATATGAATTCTTCACTGAGCTTCTTAAAGATACAAAGAATAATAAAGATCATCTAAGCTTTTAACAGCCTTTCATGAAAAAGGAAAACAATTCACACTAAAATAACGGTCTATCAGATGGTCAATATACTTTATGTCCTAAAGAACTACAGCACAGTGAAGGCAAAACAATTACAGGACAAGAGACTATAGCCAGCAAAAGAAACAATACGGAGGTGTAAAACAACTCAGTCCCAGACTTTATGTTATCACTCCTTTACACACACAGAGCACAGGGGAGGATGGTTGCTTGTTATAGAACCCCCTTTTTTTTTTGTCTTATTCTGAACATCATTAGTTAACTATGTTAACTTTGGGTCAGTTTGCAAAAACACACACTTTACAAACCACATGAAATGGAAGGTACACATCAGTTCAGTGCATACTAGATCCCGTTTTATTTTACAGTAACCACTCTATTTGCAAGAATTCTGAAAAGGTCCAGTTATGAATCTTTTGCTGGTCTCTATTTTGAAAATATGCTTTTAATGATGATGTATAGATAATTATATGTCATTATGTATTTCTTCACACAAAACAGTTTCAGCAAAGGTAGCTCAAAAAACAGCATGTGGTAAGCATTTTGGGATGGTCCATGAACAGAATTACTATCTGTCTTGCACAAAACAAGGGAATGCAGATATTTAGATCCCTCCTTTCAGGCAGACCGTCTGAAAAAATTCCTTAAAAAACAAATAAATGATCCTTCACTTTCAGCTTTTGTAGCACAGAGCTTATTATTTAATAAAAAATAATACTGAATCTGAGCTGATTGCAACTCTGAAATCTTGTAAACCCACTCATTCTTTCCATGCATGGTACCATTAACTGAAAGTAGTGGGAATTGCAGACATATATGCAAGAAAAATGTTATTTTTTTCAGAGTGATAAAGCAGAAATCTCAAACGATAATTGGACTAGAAAATAATGATATAAGGTAAAAGAATTCCTAAGACTATGAAATTTTGTTGTAGATAAATAACCAAGGCCATGTGACAGCTATCTGTGTCAAACTTAAATTTATAAATGTCATCTAGGGGCAGATGCATGTACACACAAATATGTACATACATCATCTCTTCAAACCTGCAGGACATCTCCTCAAAGACAAAAAGCATTTTCTGCTCTCACAGCTCCATAAATCTGCTCATGTATATCAAGTTATCCCTCACATGTTCATAACCAGCATGACAGCAAAGTCATAATTATGTTTCAAGCATAGAACACCATGGTAGTCACCCTTTTAGTGACCCCCTGAATTAACCCAGAACCTCTCCACCCACCTGGACAGGACGGCATGCACCATTCAGAAGAGGTTCTCCCTGTGCTCCATGTAGGTGAAAGCAATGCTCTGCAAAACAGTGGTGGTTGCTGCTTTCATCAATTCCCTGGGGGAGTGCAGCTTGTCAGCCACATTTATGCAATTGCACAGCTGTCTTTGCAGCTCCACAGACTGACCCCTAATATCCACTTCTATACATATAATTACTATGCAAAAGAAAGCCAGACAGAAATCAATGGGAGCTCAAAAAGAGATGGTGGTCTGGCTGTCGGTGGACCAAGACCCAATGGCCCTGCAGCTCCAATTAAAAAGCAGTTCTGGGTGTTGCCAATAAGCACCAGTCAGCTGAGACCCATTTGAGCTCAACTACTGGGGACTTTTCCCTGCTGTAGCCCTAAATCTAAGACTCTAAAGTTCTCTCTGCTAATGAGGCAGGAGTGATACAAATAACCTTCAGGCTCCTGAGCCTGGTGAAGAGCTGCTAATGACACTCTACCTGAATATCTGGGTGAAAGGATGATCATGAGGTATTTTAGGGGGACAATGAAAATAAAACCCAAACCCCAAGCTGACACAATTATCTGTGTCACAGAATTGGTTGTTCTTCATGTCCTTTTTTTGACAAATGGTTGAGATTAAATCTCTGAAATGCACCCTGAATTCTTTAAAAAGGCAAAGGCTGCATGGAAGCCTAGGAGCAGTAACTGTTCCAGGCATCTTAACAGTAGATTATACATTAGTCAGGGCTCCTTCTGCCCACATATTTCAATGTTGTTGATTACAATCACATCCATTAATAAATGAACATCACTGAGGGGCACACTCTTTCTTCTTTTATCTACAGTTTTTGTAAAGAATTCAGGATTGTGCAGTCATGCCATGTCTCTGTCTCTTCCTTCTCAGCTCATAGCTTTCAATTTGTTACCTAGGTTTCATCACATTTTTTGCCAAAGTGGGCCAAAGATGTTTTACAGGGTATCCCATAAGTGGCAGAAAGATACTCAATCCATCATCACTCCCACCCTAGAGAAGCCTTGGCTCAACCTTAATTTGGTGCCAGTGACAGCACCTTTTCAGTGGTCCCAAATGAGGAAAAATATTCAGACATGACTTATATGAATAAGAGAATCAGAAAATAAAGATTTAATGATAACCAGTCTACATTTGTTCTGCTGATTGTAGAAATACTGGTTTAGAAGTGTTCTAGCTTACACAAGCAGAGAAACAATCCTGAGGAAAACAGAATCAAAGAATCACAGAATTTCATGGTTGGAAGGGACCTCTGAGATCATCGAGTCTAACCAAAAAAACCCTAAAACCAAACCAAAACAAAAAAACAAACAACCCCGCACAACACCAAAACCAAAAAAACCAACATCCTATCACCACAATAATCAACACACCCAACAATCTCAGGCACTAGAGCATGCCCTGAAGCACCACATCTACATGTTTCTTAAATATCTACGGGGATTGTGACTCCACCACCTCCCTGGGCAGGCCATTCCCGTGCCTGACAACCCTCTCAGTAAAGTAATTCTTCCTAATATCTAATCTAAACCTCCCCTGTTTCCTCTGGTCCTGTCATTATTCACTTGGGAGAAGAAGCCAACACCCACTTCAATGAGGTCTCCCCTCAACCTCTTCTCCAGACTAAACATGCCCAATTCCCTCACAGGACTTGTTCTCTAGACCTCTCACCGGCTTGGTGGCTCTGCTCTGGATGTCCTCCAGCACTTCAATGTCCTTGAGGGACATTGAGGTAGTGAAGGACCCAGAATTGAACTCAGTACTCAAGGTGAGACCTCACCAGTGCCGAGTACAGAGGCACGATCACTTCCCTGGTCCTGCTGGCCACACTATTCCTGATACAAGGAACAGGGGTTTGAATGGACTTCTGCCTGAGATGAGTCCTGAGTACAAACAACAGGTGAAACATACACAATGTGAGAATATTTCTTCTACTAGTTAACACAAAGAAGTTCTATGCCAAAGCAAACCTTAAATAAATACAGCTTGGAAACTCTGAATGTCAATTTTAATTATTAAAAATAACATTATTATAATAATAAAATTATTAACACATTAAAAATGTGTTAGCATAATGGCTATATTAACATTTCTAATTACATACCCTATTTAGGTAAAATTAATTGTAAGCTGATAGGTTGTGCTGAGAATGATGCTGACAGCCATGATGGCACTCTGGATGGTGGAGCACGCAATCTCACCAAGCTAAGGTGAGATGATAGCTCTCAGATCAAGAAGGGCACTGGAGAGCTAGAGTATGGTGGTAGATCCCTGGTGTGGGATGGCCACTGACACCTACTAACATCTCTTCTAATGATAACTTAAGGTAACCAGGTCACTTTGAATCATTTGAACATTCACGCTAGAGGAAAGGATACATGCTGCAACAGTCTCTGATGCTCAGTGTCTTCTCAGTTCTTATTAAAAGGAGAACAAATTTATAGTTCTATTACCAGAAAATATTTATCTTTCTCATAGACAGCTAACAAATATGATCAGAAATGGATTTCTGGCAATTTCTGGACAGTAAAATGTCATCTCTTTGTCTCACTTTCTGTATAGCCATCTCTGTAAATAATTTTCTCATCATTTCATACCATGTAGAAGCAAAAGCTCGAAAAAAATGTAAAAAATGACTTTTTTTTTTTTAAATGTCAAAGAATAGCACCTACATTATGTAAAAACTGTCTTTCTTTTGACAGACACAATACCAACTCATATTAACCCAGGTTTCTAATACATTAGAAAACACATAATTTGCTTTTTACACTCCATTCAACTTGGGACTTGAAATATCCTTTCGTTTTACACCTAAACTACCCTACTGAATCATCAGAGAATGAATGAACAGATACCAAAGGCCATTATTTTACATTTGGTGTGCACAGAATGCTAACACTAGTAACATTCTACAACACACATGCCTGTTCTCCATTTTTCTACGAAAAAGCAAAAATTAACTGAAAGCATGATTTTACTGAAACAGTGGTCTAAATATTTGGCCAACTGCATCAATGTCAACTGTACTATATTTAAGATTTCAGTCTTCTGGTTTTGAGTTCCTCTGTAACAGAGGACTATGGCAGCATATTCCTTCCTGAGGGCTAGATTTCATGCATATGGCAATTAATAGGAATTAATTCATTAATTCAATAAGTAACATCTACTTCCGGTAACATTGCTGATACATACTTGATTATATTGTAGGAAGCACTTACCTTGCATGGCTATAATGTATTTTAATAAGATACTCTAAGCTATCTGGGGGGAGGGGGAGGGGGGGAAGGAGTAGATATTGTAACTTTTCCAGCTATCCACATATAGGACTACCTAAAAAAAAAAAAATTAAAAGGAACTAGCCTTGCACTAAAATAGCTCATCATTAAGTGCAGAGCTTCCAGTTTTGAGACAGATTTTCCTTATCTGTGAATTCTGTCCCACTCGTAATTAATGACAGTCATTGAAAACCCATTAGACAAGACAAAATGTAAAATTAAGAATTCCTCATGAAGAATATTTGGGTTATTTCTACAAAAACAGACTATGTAAGATTTACCATAGAAACTCTTTTCTTTCAAAGTATTAGTTTTGAATACTACTTTCAAAACATTTAATCTATAATAGAAATTCTACATTGTAAAATGTAACTTTACACTGCAGTTAGTATTTTTAAATACAATAGTTGAAGTTTCCCTTTAGTAATACCTGAATGAGAAATGCTGCATTCTCAAGATCACTTTTGCTTTCAGAAAACTTAAGTTTTTGCTTGGAAAAGAAGTTTTATAGATGAAGGAAGTGATTTTGTTCTTAATCTAAATATAACCCTAAGTATTTTGACACATCTTTGAAGAGTGTTCTAAACTTTTGTTTCAAATTTATCTTTCTGTATTATAACTTTGGATACATAAAGGCATATATAAAAAAAAAAAAAAAGATTTTCCTTGGGCACATTCAATCTAGTCCAACTCTGAGCCAGAAGCTGGACTATGTGACCTCCAGGGGACCCTTCCCAATAACGCCTCCGTGACTCTGTGAAGGTTAAGAGTGTTCTCTGTTATTTTCACATCAATTGATCCTTCAAATGAATATAAGGAAAGGCCAGAAAAATTGACTACAATAAGGCTTTTTCTCACCAGTTCTCAATGAAATCTTCTTTAAAACTTCAGGTAGCAGATCTTAAAATGTATTTAATGGAAATGAAGATGGCACAGGGAATATTGGAAGGAAGAAAAAAATAGCTATTATAGTTTCGGTACTTGACCATAAAGGTCCAAATTCAGAAAAAATTGAATTGAAGATAAGCTGGGCTGGGGGTGAAGGCAAGGCTCATGCCAAATGTGGTCAGTAGCACATGCCAAAACACCCTAAAAAAATCACTATTAATGACTTAAAGTAGGGCATCTGAGGTAAGGTAATATTGATAAATAATACATTATGTATTTTTTTTTTAAATCCTCTTACATGGCTTTCTCGAAAAACTATGCAAATACTATCACTTATCCAATTGCACTACATGCATGTATTAATTCTGTCCACTGAGTCAGTCCTATATAACAGAGTTATGCTATATTTTGGTGGCTTTTTTTAATATCTATATCATTTTTGTAAATGCTAAGATTAACCTTTGCGTAATTAGAGAAGCTATCCTTACATGGGAAAACATTGAATGGAAAAACAACCCTAAGCCTCCTGAAATCAATAATGGTATGAAGATTGGTGGGGCACATCTATTTCCTGTCTTCCCAGACTAGTGAACCATCATCTTTCTTTTAGAAGTACATACTTTTGGTGAAGGATAAAAAAGATGTCTCTGTTTATAGACGATATCATCCCACTGTATCTGAGGAGCAGCAGTTTCCCTGAGTGAACAAAAATGAACCAAGGAGGAGGATAGAGGAACAATTAAGAATCTGGTATCTATCCATGACAGGCTTGAGGCTGAAAGCTGAGGCCAGCACTCACTTGTGTTACAATCCCCTAAACACACACTTACTTGATAGAGTACAATTGTTCATCAGGAAAAAATACCTGTATAGGAGACTTCTAACTTTTCACAAAACCACCGAGTCAGGTGTAATTACTGGCTGATTAAAATGCAAAAGGTTTACCTGCCAAACCGTGTTTGTGCATGGTGTACTAAAAAATTGGTTTTGCTTCTGTTGGTATAAATCTATTTATTTTTTGCAGTTTTTTCACTTTGTCAAGCTTTGCCAAAATCTGGCTGTAAAAATTAAAGTGACAAACAATCTATTGTAACGAAATGTAGTATCTACTACTTCTTTAAAGTGTGCATTTGTTAAAAATGTCATTTTAATGGAGTAAAAGTTACTGTATTTCTAAAGAATGCTTTTGGAAATGTTATTATTTTATGTTTTAATTTGAATCATCTTTCCTTGGGAAGCTGTAATTTTTTTGCTTATAAAGTATTTCAGAAAAGATAAATATGCAAGTTTATGCAGAGAACTTCTGGATCAGATTTAATTTTTACAACCCATAAGTATTCTGGATTTCCTTCAACCATGGAAAAGTTTCTGATCCTGTGTAAAATATTTGTGTATTTAATGGAGCCTGAAATATTTTTACTTAGCTTAAGCATGTTTTTCTACAACAACCTATATATAAGTCCATGACCCATTGCTCTTACAGAACAACTGTGTTGTTCATTGTTGATTATTATTTTTTTTTGTGGCAGGTTTTGTCTCTTAATATATTTTTTTACAGCTACTAGGCTAAGTTTGTATATTCTAAATAGTTTACCCAACTAAAATATTATAATAAGAATAATAAGAAGAATCACAGAATCACTGAATCACCTAGGTTGGAAGGGACCTTTTAAGATCATCTAGTCCAGCCAATGAAAAAAATATAAATTAATAAATTCAGTTTTAATTGTTTATTCCTTTCTTCAAGGATTAAAATATTGCCATGCCTTTCAATCATATTATAGATACTCATTGTCACATGATGATGTTACCAAGCTACACTGTTGCACAATAATTCATCATAAAAAGTCAATATTTTTGTAAAAAATTCACATCGTACTCTGATTTTAGAAATGGTGGCATTTATGTAATGATAGAGATTGAAGATTCAACTGCTAAGCTTTTAGTTTACTTTCTAGCTGTAATTTTGAAACCCTCTATTTTGCTAAAAGAAAAAAAAAAACACAAAACAACAAAACCCCCAAACCTCAACTCTGATATCTGATGTGAAATCTTATGGCTAAGGCTTTCGCTTAAAAACATAAAATACACCTTATGGCAGTTACAGTAATTTTCCTTCTGTTACCTCTGCTGCCTGTGGTGTTGGAGCCCATGTTCCTTAGACATTTATTCAGACTAACACCTGCTGGGTGTAGAAAATACTGCAATTGTCCCGCAGAAACCTAAAAACCCAGAATACAACCTGGACCAAACAGCAATCTCTATTCAGACAATAATATTGTCCTAAAAATCCCAGTAAACCCTATCATGGGATTTTAGTCCAACAAGTATTGTCTAGCTGAAATCAATGAAGGCAGAAAGAGAGAGACGCTTCCACACAAGAATTCATCCCATCTTGAAATAGATGTCTAAACCGTATGGTATATCATCCCTTGGAAATGATTATTTCTCTCTGTTGACTACAAGAAGATCCTAGATAATGTGTATAGTCAAGCCAGCTAACTCATTAATGTGCAAAGTTAGACAAATTCCAACTAATGCTTCTAATAATATTTCTGGTGTATTATATTTTCTCTTATAAGTAAATAATTAAATGCTTAGACATCTCAAAAGGATATCTCAGAAAATTAATTCTCAATCTTATGCTTCTTTAGCCTAATGATAAGTCAAATTCTAACACCGATTTTGAGGTATTTCATAAAGTTCTATAGTAATATTTTTCCTGAAGAAACAGCTACTATACTTTCCAAGCTACTATGAACTTGTGGCTCATGAATCTGTTGAATAGAGATGTTGAATCCTGAATAATCGCTCTCCTGTTTGAATTTTTCAGGTACCATTATTTGAGAAAAAATGTTGTAGTCTTTTTATTTTCACCTTCAGAATGAAGAGTGAATAAGCTATTCAACTTTTTGACTGATAAGTTATTTATTATTCTAAAGTTTTAATACAGTGGGGCTGATGAGAATGATGAGAATGGAAAGAACTGGAATGACCATTTTATGGTAAAGACCTTGGACCAGCAGATGTAAGGTGAATTACTCTTTTCCTTTGGATCCCTGTTGTGGTGCTTGGCAACCATTCATTTTCCCTATGTTTGACTTCTCATTTTGTCAAGAATGTGTGATGGAAATCAAACTTCCTTGCCTCTTAGGAGACTTAGTGGTTGATATTTTTGTTGTGGTCAAATATTTAAAAGTTATTGGGCACAAATATAAACATATATATACAGCAATTCGTATACCTTAATTACCTGTGATTATACCCACTGCAG
This sequence comes from Scolopax mira, assembly GCA_004320125.1. Lineage (NCBI taxonomy): Eukaryota > Metazoa > Chordata > Aves > Charadriiformes > Scolopacidae > Scolopax > Scolopax mira. The sequence goes on along the minus strand of BJBW01000344.1, from coordinate 448,917 downwards.
TTTTATCACAAACCATAGAATTCTTCCAAATTTTTATTATTAAAATGTATGGGTGACTCAAGCAGGGAAATAATTTGCTTGAAACCAGCCATTTGCCAAACTGGTAACCTAGTAAATAATGACCAAAAAAAAGTATGTATTAGGTTTAGTCTAATACTACCAATATCAGAAGTTATCACAGAAACAGGAAACAAAGGAAACTGAAACAGTTAATAGCAAGAGTAAGTTAATGCCTGATGTTTCTTGAAAGCTTTTTTTTTATTCACTTTGGTTTATATCAGTAATGATCTTTGTGTGGCTAATTCATGATTATTCAAGCAGTGAGCTGATTTTCAAATGATATAAAAGGAAAGAGGGGACTGAAATCTTCTTTAGACTACAATGAGTGTGATATGTGGTGCATTATTTAAGTTGCCCCTGTGTGATACAATCATGCTACAGAAATATTTCTTATATTTCTTATTCTCCTTTATTTGATAGTAACACCTACATACATCTTAATAGTCTAATGCCTTCTGCCTTTTATTCTTATTTTAATTCATATGCCCAGATAGTTATATGGCAACAATTTTCACAACTAAGTCTGATTTCAGAAACAGATTAAAAGCAAGGCTACTTGCACTCTTTAGGCAGTAAATGTATGAATACTAAAAGCTAAAAGTAACAGTATTGGTCATCTGTCTAAGAACAGATCTTGTTTTTAACAGTAGTAAGCAAGCAGTAGATAAGGAATCAGAACAATCATCACTTGAAAGATTTCATTGATATAAAAAATGATAAGCAAACCAACCAATTTATTTATTTTTAAAAAGAATTCTTCAGAACCACTGAATCTTTAAATTTATCATTTGCTTTCAGTGAGGCTTTAAATAGCAGTTGGTTTTACTTTGACTTGGAATCAGAAAGAGACAACTAAAAGGAAACGAGCTGTCATTTTTAATATCCTGCTTTTCTGGTTTCTCTTTAGGAGATGACAGGGGGAAGTTAATAAAATTTATGATTTGACCCATATTAATTGTGTAAGTCAGAGAGCTGTTAAGGACTCTGGAGAGAATACGCAAGTGACTGTAATTTTATACAGAAATCTCATATGATATTTCAAGTAAATCTGCAGACAGAACTAGCTGAAGTAACCCTTAACTATAGCATTATATGAGGGTTGTGAATCATGTCTAATTTTAATCAAAATATGTTTCTCATCTCAATTAAAATATTGATAAAATATTTTGAATACCCTTCTCAATATGGATAGCAACATAAGTATGGGAGCTAAATTGCATGATGCTCAAAAGAGTTAAAAAATATATTTACATACATTAGGGCTGCTTTCTGGACCATAACCCAGATTTGGTTTAAAATTTGTGGAAGTGAAGTCAAGATTGACTTTGGATCCGACTGTGCATCCTTTTCTTAATCACTTCCACAAAAAATTGTGTGGTTTTGTAATACAGCCTTACATAACAATGCTTGTAAAGGTAGAAATATAGGGCATCCTCCTAAGTGAGAAAACACGAACTACAAAGCAAGCAGGGATAAACGTTTCTGTGGCTGAGAGATGGAAGCACACATCAGAAACAGGCTTTGGTGTCCTACAAATGTCAAATTTGATCTGCAATTTTTTAAAGAAAGAATTTGGCATTTTTCTTTATCCGAAGGGACCCTCAACAACATTCTGACAGGAGGAGAAGTAGTTCTGTATCAGGACAAGAGTTCAGCTACTGAACTGAATATAGGGAGCTTTACTTTCTTGGATATCTTCAGCACACAAAGCAACGTGCCTTATCAGAACAGCAGGCAATGGTACAGAAACACTATTTTTGTCAGATGCAAAGTATGATTTGCATTTTTAAAATCGTATTGAGAAAAGAACCAAGAAAGAAAACAGTATTAGAGAGATAGATAGAGAGAAAGAGAGAAAGAGAGAAAGAGAAAGAAAGAGAGAAAGAACGAGAGAAAGAAAGAAAGAGAGAAAGAGAGAAAGAAAGAAAGAAAGAAAGAGAGAAAGAAAGAAAGAAAGAAAGAAAGAAAGAAAGAAAGAAAGAAAGAAAGAAAGAAAGAAAGAAAGAAAGAAAGAAAGAAAGAAAGAAAGAAAGAAAGAAAGAAAATTCAGGGGGGAAAAAAGCATGATGTAAAGGAATGAGCGGTTTTGCTTGTATGCTGAGCATGCTATGGAAAAAGGTTATTCTCTGCCTTTAGGAAATACTGGAAAAGATTGACTGCAACTGATTAAAATGCAGAATGAATCATCCCAGATTGCTTTGCACCCCATAATATGTCAGACTCCTCAGTCCAGTTCAACAGAAAAGATCTTATTTTTCCTTGGGTTTTCTATTCACTGAATGTGGATTCTTCTGAGGAATGTCACAGGTTTAGATTGAACAGTAGTGGAATTGGCTTTGCTGAAAGGCAAGCCAAAGAGAGCTGACCTGGCAGAAGATCTTTGCAGCCTCTATTATTTACAGCAGACTTTAAGAGGACACGGTTTCTCTAAGTTATTTTTTTCAGTTGCCTTTGCCTACTAAGATCTACTACCTCTACCTTATTTTACATTTGATTCTATGCAAAAAGACAGTTTAGCCCAAGTATCACAGCCTCTGTGAGTAACCAGTCTTTCCTCAGCAAATTAGGTAGAGGAATGGCTGGGAAAGATTTGAGTCTTTAATCTCAATGGCAGGATATAAACACCTGGTAAAATTATCATGTTTCACAAGCACGGAACTGTTGAAACCGAAGCAGAGGGTTACATCACAGTAGGACAGTCTTGGACCAGCCTAAGGGGAATGCAACAGCTGTGGGATTTTCCCCCCAGGATTTATGAAAAGAAAGAAAAATTTCCTGTTTGGGTCAAATGGAAGAAGTGGGGGCTGTTCCTGACAGAGCTTCCCTTTGAAAATCTCCCTTCGAAACAGCATTACATGGATATAATTTTTCCTGCTACTGACATGAAGAGGGAAAGGGTGAAGATTGCATGATGACTGCTGTTGAGTGATGACATACACAGTGCAATCTTTTCTGGACTTTCTATCAGCTTTAAACTTTTTTCCTTCTACATTAAACATTGCCTGAAGAGTGAGTATACTGTTAAACTGCATAACATCATGCAAAGTGTATACAGAGACACTCGCTGTCCTAACTATCAAAGCTGCACCCGGTTGCAGCAAGTTTTCTTTGGTTTAGCAGCACTAGAATAAGGCATTTTAGTTTTCTTTGTACTTACCTGTTTATCCCACCAAAACAATAGAAAAAAACCTCCAAAATCTTATTTTTACCTTTTGCTTAAAATTGCTTGCAGCAATATTATTTCCAACCCATGTACTTTAGCAAGCAATACTATATGAAGGATATTTTAAGGTCTCTCACTTCTTCATGCACACTCTAACTAGGATCATTTTATCTAACTACATTTTTCAGATCAAATCAGGACTATTTCCACTACAATCTCGTCCTCTCTCTAATATACTTCTCTGATGATAAAATTAGTAATGAGAAAAAATTGGCTCCCATTAAATAACTGGAAGTGTTTTGATTTACTTCAGTAGGCTCAGGATATGATTTTTGTGTTTCTTGTTTCTATTGGTGGATTAAGATGATGAGAAAAAAACCTGCGCTTTTGTAATTAATGACAAACTGCTTTCGTATGAATTCATATCCTTTTTCAGCACCCGTACATTGTTAAAGACATGTGCATTCTTCTCCTTAAAAATATTTTCCCCCTCCTCTCTTTCCCAGATGACAAATTTCAGATGCTCTTAAACATAGGTGCCATGGCCTGGCTGTTTATCTTGTGGAAATAACTTGTAATATGAAAAATGACTCCCTTTGGGACCAGGGATATATTAGGTTGTCACGGACCTGCAGTTCTAAAGACGCTGCTGATTGAATAGCTTCTTGCTGCCTTTTGCCTCTTCTATCCCATTCCCATTGCAAAGTCATAACTGTGCTACTCTCAGTTGAAATCACTGCACAGTTTCACATAAAGTGCTTTGATTTTCAAAATTCTATTGGGATAAATTAAGTAATAACAATACATATTTTGCACACAGAAGCCATAGTTTTTCTTAGCATTCTCATTTTTGCACTTCTAGATTTATTCTGGAGTTATGACACATAGTTGAAGATTAGTTTGTTTTTTTTTTTTTTTTTTGAAAACACTGCTATTCTTTTATTTGTTTATATTACCAGGGAAATGTTTTAAATCTCCCATGTTTCTTGGATAATCTACATGATAATTGTAGCCTGGTTTTGGCATCTCTGTACTTGTCTGCATTTACTCATTCATTCAGAAATGTATCTGTATCATCAAGGAAGTGTTTGGAAGAGAATATTTTAGTTTTCTGATTCCTAATTTTCAGAATTCCAACTACTCCTTTAAAGCTTTCTGTGTTGTTTGGGGTTTTTTCAGTTTTATTGCATCCCTTCCATAAACCAGTAATCCTCACACATGTGTCTGACAGAGTAAGTATGAAATCATGAAGTAAATTTAGTAGCCTGTTTTCCAGCTGGAGATCCCTAAAAGATGACATGGTTTTATAATTACAGTGATGTGTTTGCCTCTTTTCTGCTAAAGGGGTCATAGTCCCAGAGAAGATAGTAAAAACATTAACTTCATTTGAGAGCAGTAGAGACAATGTTGCTAAACAAAATCCTAATCCTTTGTCCCATCGTCTTTGTTATAAGAAAATACTGCCCAGATGCAACATCATGCAGGACTACTTCGGAAGATGTCTTTAATTTATATTTTATCAATATAGATATTGATAAATAGACTGGCATAGACTGAAATCTGAAAATATTTTGAAGACAAACACCATAAGGACAGTTAAATTATTTTAAAATCAGTACTTATTAGTTAATTTTAACCCTTTTTTTTTTTGTTTACCTCTAAAATTAAGCTAATGTGGTTATTTTTTTCTAGGAGAATTTCTGGAAGAAGGTATCATCCTGTGGCTGCCCTGCAGGACAAATGTAGCCAGTGAGTGCTGTGGGTCCATTTCTGTGCTCGGTCCAAGAAGATCTGGGTCCTTTCCACCATCCATTACAGAGCATTTAACCTAGGTTTGTACTGCCAACCCCAGAGGCTCTGACTGTCCCAGCACAGATGGCAGGTATCACCCTTGCTAAGTAATACATGAGACCTTGACTCTAAAAAAATCAATCTACTTTCATTTTCGTAAAGCATGAAAGGCAGATTGCCTCTGAAAGCTGGGTTGTTTTTTTTTTCTTCTGGGTTTTTGAACCAGCAGATGAAGAACATTGTCATTTGATACTTCAGCAGCAAACACGACACGAACTGTCATCACAGGTAGTGGCAGAGTTTTGCTGGCAAATATAGAAGTGATCGCAATAAAAAAAGATTTAAAGCTTCCTATTATTGTAATCACTGTGCTCAACACAATAGCTTTTCACCTGTTCGTTGCTATTTTTTGAGAGTCAGCTGTTCTTTGCTATAAAACTTCCCAGCCTGAGTCTCCTTACAGCTCCCTAATCAAATCTTGCCAGCTGAGAGCAACTGGATGGCCTCCCTTCAGATGTCATCAGTGTCATTTATTGAATGGATGTATCATTTCTGATACACCACAAGACTGTCCCCTCTGCAGAATAGCTGAGCTCACTGCCCTGAGTGTCCCTCGATGCTGCAAATTGGCAGTAAGTTTTCTCTGGCAAGGCTAGGGGTAGCCTTTTGGTAGCCCTCTGCAATGCTGCTGTTAATGCAGACTTTCTGCTCTGCCCATACAAGCCTGTCACCCTTCTCCAGAGCATTTGGGTGGGCCATTCCACCTCTCGCTGCTTTCGTGGAGGAGATGTAATGGGTCACCTCTACCAGTCAGCACTGACATGTTCCTGCGGTGCTCCTGGGCACATCCTCCTCCTTGTCACTCAGCTTTTGAGGCTGTTCCTCAGAATGGAAACACATGAGGGGGTGTTTATTCACTTCCAGACCTATTTTACAGCTTCCCTTGGATGAATTGCCCACAAGCCAAAGCGGATGTTTAAAGTCTGCCACACTGATCAGTCCTGTCTTGCTGTCATTTTGTGTAAGCTTGCCTGTATCCAGCTATAATAATTCACATTTTAAATGTTCTTTTAAGAAAGGACGGAAAATGGTATTTTTTTTCTATAATCTTTATGGATTATATTTGTGCCTTTTCAGGTTCAGTGGTCAGGAAAGCTCTCGTCTTGCTCTCTCACCCCCTGATGCCTCATGACCCTGGCAGGCTTTTACTCACCCTCCTCCTTGATTTCACAGGGTTGTTCATCTCTGTGTTACACCTTCATCTGATTAATTCAGATCTAGGATTCTATATACACAGTTATAAACTCAAAAAGAAAAAAAAAAGGAAAAATATAACAAAATTAATGAAAAATAAGAATGGCAATGTGTGAATTCCAGTGCAAAAGCAGGTTAAAATAATTGTAATCTTCCAAAGCACCTCCACCACACCAGCATAAGAATCGTTCAACATAAAATACATAGTCTGTTTAGAACATGTATTCTCTATAGAGACATAATCCTTACTGGCACTTAATCTTAGATATGGATGTGTCATGCCCTACTGTTATAGAGGTTCACCAAGTGCTTCTCAGCTACACTTTGATCCTCTTTGGAACTTGGCAGACAAATTATGGGATGGAGGCTCTTTTTATTTCCTAAGTAAATCATCCACAGATTTCTATACTGTCTATGTATGATAATATATATCTCTATAATTTCTGTACTTCAAAAACATATTTTTTAATATTTATCTTCCTGACCAGAAGGAAGCATGAAAAAATAAACCCGGTGTTCCTTAGGACACATCACTAGAAACAAGCTCTTAAAAAAAATTATACTTCACACCCAGCATTTCTTCTTTCTCAGAGTCATTGTCACATTTCTTGACTTTACTGGCAGACCAAAAAACTGTTAGTATTGTCAGCTCTGCAGAGTAAACAAAGCTATGGGAGAGAGAAGAGAATTATTTTCTTCATGCATTACCGACAGAAGCAACAGCAGTAGTTCAAGTACTGAATTTTTTATTTTAAGTAAATCAAAGAAAAATGCCACACATCTTACAAGCTGGAGACAAATTCTAGCATTGGCTGAAAGAAACATAAAGAAAACTTGCAGTGAAATTTATAATCTAAGAATGCTGCTTTCCTACCTTTCTCTTTTAATCCCCATATATTTCAGAACCCTTTTATTAGAAATGAAGGGCTGGGTCAGTAGCCTAACTTTTTGTATAAACTGCATTTAATCTATAATGACTATAATATTATGGTTGTGTATATTTAATCTGTTCTTGAAAGAGGTGCCTCTGTGTGTAAAAATTTTATAAAGATAAGAAAATAATATCAAAAGAGGTTGCAGAGGTCCCATCCGTGGAAACATTCAAGGTCAGGTTGGATGGCGTTCTGAGCAACCTGATCTAATTAAAGATGTCCCTGACCATTGCAGGGAGGTTGGACTAGATGACCTTTTAAGGTCCCTTCCAATCCAAACTATTCTATGATTCTGTGATTCTAAGGTCTACCCCCAAAAACCCCTTTTGTTCCATAGCACTACACAAACTGTCCATCTGATATTCCATATCAGAAAAATAAATTTCTTCAGATGAGAAATAAAATGCAGCCTGTCACATCATCATGGAAAGGTTAGCTGACCAGTAATCTGGGATTGGCACTGAATGAAGATATGAAACTGAATGAGTCTTCTCCAGAAGTGTATGCTGGTGCTGCATGGGAGATACAAATCAGCCCAAACTGGGTGGTTGCCCACACCTCCCATGCACTGCAAAGGTGTGTGGGTGCTATTGTGCCACTCATCTTTCTTTCTCCTAATTTTGTTTACTGGTGACACAATAAACCTCACTGTAGAAACTAATGTTCTCTAAACCTCCTTGTGTAGACAACTTGCCCTGCTCCCCTCTAAAGTGTGTTGCTTTCACTTTCACTGTCCCTGCAGCCCACAAGAGAGACAAACCAACTGTAAATCTCATTAGGAAAAACCAAGCAATTGCTTTTTTATGGTTTCATTTTCAGAGTCCTGTAAAAACATATTTTATATGAGTATGCAATCTTCTCCATCAGCTTTCTTCATTCAAAACTGTCTAAGCTCTAGGAAAAGGGAGGAGGGGGGGGAAGAATGTGATTTTTTTTTCATATATTTTACTGCATAGTATCAGACATATCTATCACAAAAAACAGACTTCCAGCAGAAGACAAAAAAGTCGCTTGCTCACTGTCTACAGTTAATTGTCCAGGAATTCTGAAGATGGTCTCCCTTCCTTCCTTCCTAAGTAGTTCATAATTTTTTTGCAAAATTAAAGAAAAATGGCAATTTTTTTAATGTTTCTTCTGACATTCAGTCACAGGTTAACTCTAGTTTATATGCCTTGTTTTGGGTCAATATGCACTTATCTTTTTTGCTAGCCATTTCCAACTGTGCAACATCTGGCTGAAGTTTCTTGTTTGCTTCACATCACAACATGGTAGCCTTGGGAATTATTATTAGACTTTCAAATTTACTTTCATACCACTTTGTGATTAATGAGGATATTTTCATAACAAAAAAATATAAAAGCTAGAAACATTCAGCCACTTGATGAATGTTTCATTCCTTCATGATACCTTATTTCATGATACCTTATTTCAGAAATCCCACTTGGAGCTCTTCAGTCATCAGGAAGAGGGAGAGGTGACATATTTTGATTTTAATCCTACAAGGAAGATTGCTCTTTCAGTGGTGCTTCAAATGTTTACTTCGTCATGTCTTCTGTCATAGTAGGTGACAGAAAGCTATCATCTGCTTTTTTCCCCACATTCCGGTGACACTCATCAACCAGATAATCTTCCCTGTTCTACTGAGATAGGATCCAGTACTGTGTTATATGAACAAAAAGAGTCATTCCACACACAGAGGCACATGTTTTCCATTTCCATTTCCATGTGTTTTCCACTGAAGGATGTTTTTCAGAAGTTAAATTAATGTTTTGCCTCAAATATTACAAGAAAAACAGCAAAATCATGACAGTTAACATTCTAGCCAGAATCACCAAGAGTCCACTAGAAACAAAAAGAAGTCCAGCTTTAGCAGAATGTCTTTTATCTTGTAACAAAAAATGCTAAAGCACTATTAAATTATTAATATTTTTAATAACTAACAATTATATTAGTAAGTAATATATTTCTAAATAAATAAATAAAATAATAATTATATTACGTTAATATAAAGCTATATTAAAAACTTAGTGGAAAATTTTAAGAATGAACAGGGGAAAAAAATAAAAGTTTTCCATCAGAAAGTACAATCTTACTGAAATAATTTCCTGTATTTGGCCCAGTTTTGCCTAAACTTTAAACAAAAGTTAAAGTTATTTTCTTTTTTTTCATTCTGATAATATCAAATATGTTTGTTTTTACATTAATCTTTTAAAAAGTTTCAACTTTGATTTTACTACAGTAATAGCTAATGTAAATCTTAGGGGAGCAGAAAGAATTGAAAAGAGCATTTTGATGGTTCTAAATAAAAATCTTTTAAGTTTTTCTTCTTTTGGAAATATCAATTCCAGGGACGAAAACAAGAAATTTCAGATTTCTACTTTCCCAAAGGATCCAAGTTATTGGTTCTCAATTTGCAGCAAGATTTTCTTTGGTGCCTAGACCAAAGTCCAACTTTAAGCTGGAAACATAAATATACCTTTCACAAGGTTTTACAACTGAGCCAAAAGCATAACAACAAGGCTTACCTCCCACCTCCCCAAAAAACCCACCCCGTAGTACCAAGATTTATTTAGCAAAGAAACCACAAGTTAACCTGATATCTCTGGGTATCCAACAGATGGCTGTATTTCAGAGCAAGACATGTTGCTGTCTAATATGTGGCAATAGCAGGGTAAATATACTCTTCCATGGTTGTTTAATAAGCTATGAATACATTTTTTTTGGGTAGAAAAACTTTGTCAGCAAACATCAATTAGTATATGCAAGAGAGGTAAAAATATGATCAACATCAGCAGCCTCATTTACACCCCTACTCATTTGCAGGCAGATTCTATTTTCAACAGTGTACGTCAAGAATAACTCCAGAGGAATCATTGGCAACACGCCACTTGTGGAACTGTGAAGTTATTTTTTTTGAGATCACATGTGATTTGATGTTTCCATTGACTTTTGTGTTGTGATTTTATTTGGACTGAAGGGAGAGGAGAATAAAGTACAGCTGCTGGGCGTACAGGTCACGTCTACACCATGTCATGGTGCCCCCTGCATAGAGCTTGGAGACGCTGGGAACAGAGTCTGCTTCAAAATCAGAAGCCATATAACCTTGACACCCATCTGAAGCAGGGCACAGCTTACTCCCTACCCGCCTGGATGCAACACTGTGCTGAGGTAGCAGTACTGCTGCTGTCACCTGAGATGTCACCACACAGGGCAGCTTGAAGCTCTGTTGTGGTGTAGGTCTTGCTTGTGCTCTAGAGTACCTCGTAAAGAGGGTAACCGTAATTAAGAGCTAGAAAAATACAAACAGTGCACTGAAAGACAAACAACCACACACTGACCTAAAACAAGCAGCCACTCAGGAAATGGGGTGTGTGAAAACAGAGGCTGGGATTCACCTCCATTTAGTCAGGAGTCGAAGGCTACACATTTAAACTAATTGTCTCATGTCTTGCAATAGAGTATGGAAAGAAATGTGCATTTTAAGTGTGAATTATCTTAGACAAACATTTGGTATGGATCCAAATGTGTTGTTTTTTAAGATGTTACAGTTACATTACAGGAATCCCACCCAGCATGTCTAAAACAGCAGCAGTGGTGTCTTGGCATGAGAACTTAATAGTCATTAGACATGATAATTTGCCTTTACCTGAAGTCACATGTATATGGAGTGGTACTACTACCCAGTCTTCCAAAGTCTAGAGGGTCTAATGACAAGGTTTACTTGGTTAAACAAATAAATATATTTCAGAGTCAAATCTGTGCTTTAAATTGCTTGAAATTTTAAGCCTTAAAAAAAAAAAAATCTAAAAAATGGGTCTCTGCACACCAGGAAAGGAAAACTTCTGTCATCAGAAGTAAAGCATTGGCCAAATCACTTTATTTCTTTATGTTTACGTGTCCTTGAAATGACTAATTTTCAGTACAGTGCAGTGTGTCACGAAAACCCAAAGCAGCCTTCCTCTTTACTTTTATTGTTAAACACAGTTTGAAGTGTCTGAGTGAAAAAACCCCCACATATTCAAATCACCTCTACAATAGCACATCCATGAAAGTGGAAAAGACACAGAGAGAAATCTCTAGAGATGTGATTTATCAGCATTGCATGGCCATGACAAAGAGCATTTTGTACATATTATTTACAGTGGCCAAATTTGTCATTCAGGATGTCACCCCACACATATTCAGATAAACCAGATGGAAATAAAAGAGATTGGAAAACTTCGGCATACTAAAATGTATCTCTATTAAATGTGTTACCAGAGATTCTCCCACAGTATCTTGCACAAAACCCATGCCTCCTTTTGGGATTCCCTGTGTTTCAGGCATCCTCATCAGGCACAGAGCATTGTACCTGAGCATGGAGGCAGTAAGAATGTGAGGCCTGGGGGTGCCAGTACACAAATGGATATCTCCATGGTCCTTTGGGCCATCCTGGAACGCCACTGTGGTCAAGAGTTCACCAAAGGAGCGATCCACAACAAGATACGTTTCATGTTTTAAGAGTTAGCTATGGATGTCAGGAATTGGTTTGTCCTGCCCTAATCTGCCTTGAGGTTTGGTAATCTGGAACAGCTGTCCACAGCTCCCTCATGTTTTTCACAAGAGCTGAAGTGTACAAGAATCTGGGCCCCATAACTCTGAATTGCCCGTCTGTCTGAATCCATAACTCTTTTCCTCCAACCTTACCCTTACAGAATAAACTGTGATCATTATCCATAAACCCCTGTCAAAAACAGCACATCACTCAAGTTCACTAACACCCACCCCACCATATTTCATCAGTTCCTGGACATCTCCAAATCACCTTGATTACTATCTATGCTCTTGGCATCAGCAATAAAAAATGTTACAAATGCAGTTCTACCTTACATGGCCCTCAGGGCTTGGATCTATTAGAGATAGATGCTGTGATCTGCTGATGGCTCCAATGAATCCTCTTTACTAGATACTTTAAAGCCTTTCTGACTCTCTCAACTACTCTCTCACCCACCCAGCCTATTATCAAAGATTGGAGCTTCTGCTCCTGCAATATGAACTTTCCTCTTGTCTAAAATTCTCCTTTATTTAGAATACCAGAAATCATCCTTCCTAAATACTGATGAACTGCTTTTACCAACAGTGTCTTTGTATTCTGCCTTAATTCACTTTAGGGACAGATGTTCTGTGGATATTTATCCCCTCTGGAATATTTCCTTGCTTTGCTTCCAACAAAAGCTTTATCCCCTCTAACAACTGCAAAAAAAAAAAATCTCATGCAGCTTTTGATGATTAATGCTTTGTCATTTTGATGCTACTGCTGTTTCTTTCTGTGTGGGAAAAGGGACACCTCACCAGCCTCATTTTGCTACAAGAACAGTTATTTCGAACAACAAAACATAGTGAAACTTACAAGTCATACAGAAGGAGCATGTTTTTTATTCTTGCAAGAATAAAGAAAAAGCTATGAATTAATTTTATAACAACACGTAAGCATTTATATCCTTTTTACTAGCTCATTTAATAAAAATATATTTCTGATTAAACAGGATTTGGCAGTGTCCCTTAAAATATCCCATGGTCCCACTGTTTCACTGTGATTACTTATCAGGGCTCCTGAGTGGATTTTGCATGGATCTTAACCCCAAGGCAAAATAGAAGACATTTAAGAAAATGTGGTTAGACACCCGTACCATCAAATACGTGCATCAGCAATTATTTTAATTAGTTCTTCAAACAAAGGTTAGTGAAGTGCTTATTAATGTTAATACCATGTTATATGTTCAGGTAAATATATGTTCGCTGCTTTGAATGTGTGATCAGTCACAATTCCCCTTTCTCTTTTGGCTTTAAAAAGGGATATTAAAATCTGAAACATTATTAGTGTAATGTTATGATTGAGAAATTACACTTACTAGAGTAAAGAGACTCCAAGGACGGTTTCCAGAGCAACCGCAATTCAGCCAGCTTGCACTTTACGTATCTCCTGAAGGGAAATTCTGCCTCCTGATCACAGCTGGACTAAATCCTTATGGTTACCTCTGGCTGCAGAGCAACCCTGCAGCTGTTTCACCCTTTTGCAGGCGGTAGCAGCCGTGTGGCAGCTGCTTTCCCCCCACCAGGGATCCAGCCACCACCTGCAAGTTGGGGAGAGCCCAGGTCAGACCCCTCTTAACAACTCTCCTCCTACCCTAGGACCTCCCTCAGGAGCTCTCTGCAGCACAGCCCTCCCCGTGTCCCACCCCATGTACTCAGCTATACTAAGTCTCTTCTGAGACTCTTCTTTGGCTAATCAAGTTTGTCCACGAATGCTTTAAATTAACATCTTCCTCCACAAGGATCCAAGCTGGCCCCAGTCCTGCTGTTCTCCTCCTGGAGCTGAGGAGCTAAGGGTTGAGCAGCTGCAGGGACAAGGCCTCCAGACTGCTTTAGAAATCATAAAGATGGAGGCCTGGACTCACACACATGAGAAATGTTGACCAAAATGTCATACCCATACAGAAGCAATATTGAATTCTCCAATTTAACATCCATGGAAGTAATAAAGGCTTCTATTCACAGCAGCCAAGATCTCATCAAATGTAGCCTACCCCCAGATTCATCTGTGCAGCTCTTATTGAAATAAACAGTAAGTTTGTACATCTCTAGGCTGAATTTTGTAATGTTTTTATAAACACTGACTACTTGATTTGGTTCTTAGGACTGTGAATTTAACAGCAGTTAAGCTATGTTATTTTTAACTGCAAACATTCTGTAACTTTGAAACTGCGTATGGCACTTTAAAATTGGCTATTACATTGCCAAGTATAAAATTTTAGCATATTAATACAGGAAAAAGAATGTTCTCCCTGTGGGGATTAATACCATTATAAAGTAACATTTAAAACAAGATATAATTGTGGAAATGACACCATCCCTGTTAAAGCTGCTGACACATGAGGTCCAGTTCTCCAAAAGCAGTGGCCAGGGTACTGTCATCTTATGTTTCTCTAATACTCTCAAAGCCTCCTTTAGAGTGTCAGATTTCGAGCTGAATTTGGCAAGGCTCAAGAGTGACAATGAAAACAATGGGACTGACTCTTTTCGAAGTGACTCAGTGGCAGTGCTCTTGATGTGGGTATTTGGGAAAGACATCTGATTTTCCACAAACCAGTATAGCAGGGTTAAACAAAGCAATTAAAAATATAATCCAAAGCAATCATAATTCCTTCCTGAGAATGTCACCACAGTGTTACAGGTAACCAAGCAATAGACAGAGCTACTGTTAAAAAAAATAATGAAAAAATGGGGGGAACATGATTTCTCATTTTAATATGACAAAAAGAATCTGGTAATAATAACTTCCAAAAGAAAATCTTCAGTTTTCAGAGTAAAATCTTCAGAAAAACAGTTTTAGAATTTATAGCAGTTGACTACATCGAACAATCAGAAAAATATTTCTTAGATGCTTTATATCATCTACTGTGCTCTAAAACACTCATGCAACTATGTTAAATTAATCTGACTTTAATCTTGACAGGATTAATACTGGTGCCATAAATCAGGAAATAGTCTGAACGTTGCTTTTTGAATCCCATAAAATTAAAAAAAGTGTTGAAGAACTAACTTCATATGTAGACATCTCTACGCTATGTTCAACAGTCATCCAATCACCATGCCATGTTTAAACAACTGAAAAAAAGTGACCAAGTTATAGCATGAAAAAACTTATCTAATTCAATGACTTGTTCCTCATTGCTACAAACTTTTGCTGATGTTTCATCATTTGCTTTCTTTTTTCATTTCATCAATAAGTCTGCAGGTTCCTGGAGTCAAGAATGAGTTCTTTGTTCTTTGTGTAAACTTTCATACTCAATGCTGCCTTTAAACATTAAATAACAGTGCTCAGAGGAGAGAAAGACACAATGAAGGTCGCGACACATGTTTTGTTCCTCTCTTTGTGATCAAAATTTGCTTGAGAGTTTGAGCTTGGAAGTGGCTGAGCCCTGTCATTATCTGGAGAATTCAGGAAAATATCTTCAGTCAGGATAGCTTACATCTATTGAATTAATTTCAGCTCATTTGGATAAAATGGATAAAATTTAGCTTAATTTTCTTCAAAGAGCAGGCCTATAGAGTTGTTGGACTTCTCCAATGTGTCAAAAGAGAATATTTCCTCTTTTGCAGCATAGAGTCCCAACATTTCAGTCCAGAAATGGAAGGATGAAAAATTTACATACATATATGGGTATAATTAATGTACAATATTTCTTTTCTGTGTTATTAGCAAACATAATTATCCCTAATACTGATAAATTAACTCCATGTGCTATATGCCAGAATTTTTGTAAATATTTGCAGACTGAAACTATTTTATTCCTTTTGTTATTGATTAAGAGCCTCAAAGAGCATTCATCAATATAGCTTTGTGATTTCAATGGGACTATGTTAATTTAAACCTAGTTTTTCTTGTGTGAATATGGTAATAGATAAAAAAGCCCATTTTCTCAAACTTTGTCCACAGTGGCCAGGAATATAGAACTGGAAGACTGGGGATTATACTTTGATGTCATGCCAAAACCAGATCACATGGCTAGAGAGAATTTCTACTTTTTCCAACATTCAAGGTATTTTTTTTAATGTGTGCCATCAATGTAATTTAAATTACTCAGATTCAACTTACATGGCAGTAATAAGTGTTAAATTCAACAAACTAGTCTTATGCAGACTTGCCAATGTCCTGGAATTTCTAAATATGGAACCATTTTGGGAAGGTTTATGCATACATGATATCTGCTTTGAATTTCCTAATGTGGATTTGAGAATTTAAGTGCCTTACAGTGCAGTATCTGAACAAATTCTTTAACTCTCATCCTGAAAGCAGTATTACCCTTACAAAGAAAAAATTGCTGCGGCAAAAGGTCTGCTGATTCACTGCTGTTTGCCCCATGGTGTTCATTTAGATTAGTGCTGCTACAGTGATTTAGTTCCACGTCAGAATATAAGGAGTCTAAATTTTATTTCTGTTAGTTGTGCAGGCATTTACTGCAGGATAAATATCTGGAAGCAAAGGTGAGGGGACAGAAGAAGCTGTTCAGTTCGTAACAATAATTTTAAGGTAATTATGATTCTTTTTTCTTTTTACACAAATAATAAAAAGACTTCTGGCAAGAAACATCATATATTCTTTCCAAATGAGAAGAAGCTGAGATTTCTTGGGTTTTTTTTCAGTTAAGTGGTCTGGATACCATGCTGAAAACTGGTTATAAATGCGTCTCTGCTAAACTCTTCCTCTACACTTTTAAAAAAGACTAATACAAAAAAGCTAAATATAACAGGACTGATGCACTTGAATGTTTTGCCTGATCAGAGACTTAACTGACCTGTGGATTCAGGTTCACCTTTCAAAGACACCCTCAAAAAGAGGTATCCATAAGTAGGAAATTACTTGTAGAGAAAGGGGAAAGGACCCTGCAGTCCCTAGCAAGCTGCCACTCCACATGCCTCTCTCAAGCATGTGCACATGTGGTGCCCACAGCTATATCTTCCCTGTCCATGAGTAGTCTATCTCAGTACTTCTTCAGTATGGATATACAATAAAGGAAAAGCAGAATGCCATTCATGCCATTAGTGCAACAACCAGACACGGTCAATTTCTTGCCAAGAGATTCAGACAGTAAATTCACTTTGCCAGCCAACTGAAAGAGATAACATGGCAGCCAATATGGCGTTTCTTTCTTTTCTTTACAGACATATGACTTCTTCCTTATTTTTGACACCATGTTACTTTTTCCTCCTTCAGAACAA
>BJBW01000344.1:360426-431923 GCA_004320125.1 Scolopax mira | reverse complement strand
ATTCACTGGATAGGAGTAAAAGTGATATTGATTGGCAAGTTGGCATCAAAACCTTGACCATATAAGCAGCTTAAATCGTTTCACCACAGCTCTCTAAAGAAACTTCTTTCATATCTGCCAAATACCTCATTAACTAAAGAGATTTTCGTTCCAGGGTGCCTGCAAGACCTCATTCTGCCATAAAAATTTACCGCTGACTTAGCTGGTACAAGGTGAAGCCCTAAAAACTAAACTGACCTCAGATGCATGATTGTGTTTCCAAGTTGCCAAATAAATCTGGAGTTTTTTTTACTACATGAGCAATGCAGTATGACTTTTTTGCTAGCATTTTAACCAAAATACTCAAAGGGTGCAATACTTCTGATTAAATATGTATATCTATAATTTAGACATCTGCATGTGAATTAATCATGTAGCTTTGCCCTGGAGTTAAACTTCTGAGATGTGATGTATCCCAGACTATTGTAGACATCAAAACCAAGTCAGGTGTTCATGTTCCAACTGTAAAATAGCCTGTTCTTCCCCATTGTCTGGGAAAGGACCATTGGGGACTACCTCACCCATTTCTCATCTGTATATATTAATCAATCTGTAGATTGATTAACCTCACCAAACCCAGTGAAATGAGTCTGAAGCAGAAAGTAGAAAGGAAGAGGATGAACACTCTTCCATCCCCCCACTCAAAAAAACCCAAACCAAACCCAAGCTGAAATGTAGGGGAGCATTGAGCGCTAGGGAAGAGGAGACATTGGATTAGCACTGTGCCAGCTGGCACTGTAGAACAGTAAACCTCCGAGGAGTCCTGCCCAGTAGTGTAATCTGTTGTCCTTCAGCCTAAAACATTTAATGAGGCAATCTTCTTTTAATATGCCAGAAGATATGATCTCACATAAGTACTGCAGATGTTCATACTATATCATCTTGGCATTGTCCTAATTCTGTTCTCTCAAGCCGTGCTGTTCAGCAGAAGGATCCCCCCCGTGCAATATCGGTTACAGTTTGGTGGCATTTGAAACACAGTTCACATTAACGTTAGTCTTTCTGCATAAGCATTTTGCTTCAAATATATATATTTCACCGCAACGCTGATTGATGCATATACAGTAAAAACCACCAGGGACATTCATGTGTTCTGTAAAGCTGAGTATTCCAAAGTAAGAAACTAATTTATCAGTTCATTAAGCAATCCAAGGAACTTCTCCGCTGAGGCCGTAGCTGTCTGCCTCTGACCTGTGCTCATAAAGCTGACAAGCTCAGAGTGCCCTTTTTCTCCTTAGTTTCTCAACAGTGTGCATTTGGCAACTGTTATGTCTAACTGTTAAAATGAAATGATTATGCTATTTCGTATTTCTCATTTTCATCAAAAAGGATTAGTTTATAATCCTTTCTACCATTTCATTGAACTAACAAAGCTGGTTTTTAACTGCAACAAAAAAAATCTAAAAAATGTTATTCTTTATGGCTACAAGACAGATTGATCTTCCCTTCCCAATTTGTATAAACCAAAAATAATTCTAGGCTTAACAATAGAACTCACACAGAAGCTCTTGCCACCTCAGGATTTTTTTGCCATCCTATTACTTCCTTAAATTATAACCTTGGGAAACTTTTAAGGGAGCAAGCAGAATGGCAACGTGTCAATATAGTGTATAGATAGTTTATATCCAAAACAAGTTTTCCAGTGCAACAAGTTTTCCAGCTAAACATTGTATGAATATGTTTGCACTGGAAACGTTTTCTTAACATTGTGTAAAGACACAAAGGTTTAAGATGTGTGCCTGAAACTACCTCCCTGAGGGCTTAGCTGTCTATGAACACATCAAAACAAGATAATATTTGTCTCTATATTGTACGGCATCCAAAGTGCATTACACACACTGTTTTCACTGACTACAGACTCAGCAGCATTACACAGACTGCCAAGGTCTCTTTTCTTATGATTTAATCAAGATATGACATTAAGGAAGATATTCTGTATTCATCATTTGCTTTAGTGTATATTAGGTTTTCATAGACATGGTTTGAGCAGAAATGAAGTCATATCAACTTCCATCCACTCATCATATCTCCGAAGTGTTTTTCTAAGCAGAGCATGATATTGCAGTCTTCTGTAAGCATCTGTAATCGTGCACTGCACTGGTCGAGGCACACAGAAATTCAGTTTGCCTCCCTGTAACAGGTCTTCCTACGAAGGGTGGGGTTTTTTTCTTTCTGGTAGAAATAGATGGAGTAATGAATACAGGGCTGAAATACTGAGACAAAAAAAAAGCATTGGGAATTTGCTGTCAATTCTATTTTTCCTGTTCAATCTATCTTTGTATTATTGTCTGTGGCACCTTTAATTTTGTTTCCTGTCCTGCTCTGTTTTTTATCAAAAGGATCACATTATGTTATACAATATATAAAATATCACTGCTAAAACAGAGTATTTCCCAGTAACTGCTATTACAATAACATATTTCAGTGTCATTTGTCTTTCTACACAATGAATAGCTGAAAAATGTAAGGCAGGTGCTTAAAAACACCGATATTTTTAGCAGCAGTCCTTGCAACAGTATATAGTATAGTCTTCTCCGTGTCTTGTGTAAGTTTTGGGTTATTTTTGCTCACAATATTCTCTGTAAAATGGTTACACAATAATACATCATGTGTTGATTTTACTGATCAATAAAAAGTCCACCAAAAGTGTTGTGAGGAATGCTATTCTCATGCACTATGTAGCAGACCAGTAAGCGAACACCCAGCTCGGGATTCAGTGAAAGCAGAAGAGTAGGACAAGAGGTATGTGTCATCAGGGTTTCTTTTAAAATGCCTGGTACTCAGGTACAGCTTATAACACAAGATCTTCCTCATTACAGATATCCAGAGAAAAGACAGAGTTGTTTGAACTACAATGTGCATAGAGGAGCAACTGGATGCATTTACCAGTCCATAGTGAGGCATTGAAAATCGTGGGGAGTTGCTTAGGCTGCTCCATCCAGGTGACACAGGCTCAGGAAATTGTCCTAATCAGTCACATGAGAAAAATTCTTATTGCAAACAACCCCATTTCAGTACCTGGGGTTTTGAAAAAGGTGGTGGTGGGGGGGGGGAAGTGTGTAACAGCAAATGTTAAAGTGCAAATAGCTAATTTAATGCTAATATTCAGTTCTGGGTCAGGGGCTTGCTTTATGCAGTCTAGAAAGAAATGGTTTGTAAAATTTCAAGTGCTGAAAACATACTTTCATTTTTTAAGGTAAAACCAGGCTTGTTAAATTAAATTCACAGTTTTGTGAAGATGAGGTTTGGGGTATTCTCTTAGCCTTGGCGTGGATTTTACTGTGCATGAAAAAGGCTGTGATGCTATGCAGCTACAGCATGAGCCATGCCTAATTCAGCTGAATTATTTATGTGAGCATTTATGACTAAATAGTGTCATCCACTTGGGATGTCAGTATCAACGAACATAAAACATCTAACTGGAGACTCAATTGGATTAGCAGTTATATTAACACAAAAACCTGTCACTGTATCTATTGGATTCAGCAGTACCTGTGGACCTCTTCATCTGCTACGTAAAGGCACTTTGCCATCAAGTCATGGCATTGAGCAGACTTAATGGATCATCTGCTGCTAAGAAACTACTTCAAAAGGGTGCGATCAGCCAAGTCAGAAAATACAGCAGCAGTTCAGAGGCCAGTGGTGATCAATACATCCTTCCAAGGTAGCAGATTCTTATCTAGGATTTCACTGGGAAATGACTTTAATGAAGTTTATTACAAAACAACTGCCCTTAAGTTTTCTCCAATTTTTCCAGATTTACGGGGAGCAGGTGACCCTAAGCAATTCTAGATGACTACAGATTTAGTAATCACAGATATTCACAAACACAACCCCCACAGATCTATGCCACTTTTGTGTGTATTTGTATTTATTTGCCATTCTTCAGACAGACATGCTTCTGTTTCCAAAAATGTTTTCAGACAGTGGTGGTACTGCAAGTAGAAATATAAGTTTTCTAAAGAATGGAATATATGTAATACACACTTTCAGATACTCTATGAACCACAAAAGGGCTCCTCATTTATACAGAACAGGTAGACCAGAGAGGGGCAAGAAATCATTTCCTCCAATGTAAATGATGGAGTGTGACCTAGTGTGCCACAGGCTGAAGAACAATGCCATTTGAAAATTCATCCCTGTAATTAAGTCAAGCAATTCTGAATATGAATTGACCTTTAAAAATCACCAGCTATTTATCCATATATCAAAGAAAAGAGTAGAATTATTGTCATTTGTAAATTGGACACATTTTACACTTTGGCAGTAATAGCAGTCTCGTCAGAAAGGGGACATAACTGCACTGTTAAACAGGGAGCCAACAAGTATCCTTGTAAACCAAGGGAAAGGAATAGAACCATACAAAAGAAGTTTTGTTTTTGAGACGCAGAGACTTAACACACAGTATGATTTTTTTCTCAGCTATGTGCCCCTGTGGCTCCTGGCATGCACACTGAGGGTTTAAAGAGCTTTATCCATCTGTGGTATGAACAGGTCAGTCTGTCCTGAGGCAGCTGGAAATTACATGTCCTGAGAAATCTCATATAATTTTCCCCAATTGCAACTAATGCTAATACAAGTCAGCTAGAGAATACACAAAATAATCCTCCCTTTTTAGGTTGTAGACTAAGTGATGTGCAATACATACATCAAGCTAGAATATTGCCTAAAACAGTTCTTTCCAAAAGAGATGAGCCTCAAAAATGGGATTCTTGAAAGCAGGGAGATTAAAGGGCACAGGGGCTGGTGGCCGTGCCATTCAGACACACCTACACATACACATCCATATTCTGCCTCTCTCAGGGAAAATAGTCTTGACTTATCAAGTGAAAAGAAACGTGCTGGATGCATTTTAAGTGTATAGTATTGTAAAGATTCTAAAAACATAAAGATAACACATGAAGGCCACACACAGCAATAAAAAGACAGATAGAGAGTGGCTCTGGTACAGTACACATGTATGGTCCATCAGCTACATATTTATAGGGCTAATCTGCAACGAAGACAGTACATGTGTCATTGTTGCCATAGTTACGGTGGTCTTGTGGGGCACGCATTGTATCACTCTTGTCTTGCACTTATTTACTAGAAAAAAAGCAATTTCATCTATTATTTATATGAATTTTCTTTTGCCACTTCAGCTCAGCTCTGCACTTCAATACAGCCACTTCACTTCCCCACAGTTCTTTGGATGTGGCTTGTATGATTTCAGATTAGACAACCATAAAAATGGCACGACATAATTTTCTACTGAAAAATATAAAGCCTCCCATGATCTTATGTGCATATGAATTCCAGACTGCTTTTTTTTTTTTTTTTTGATAAACATACAGTATTTTCAACATGCTTTTAATTATTTTCCAAGAGTGGGAGGAAATACAAGTGAACTCTGAGGATAGATCACATACTATAAAGTAAATAAAGTAATTGCTGCATTTATTATTTCAATCTTCAGTAATTCAGCCTTCTTTTGATGCAAAGTTCATTACAGTCCTCAGGAATCATACTGACTTAATGCTGGTTTACTGGAAATAACAAAGAGGTATTTGTCCTGTAGTTGATGTCTTGGGAAGATAGAGCAGTCAGAGAATATAAGAAAACACTTCTTTTAGTTATTTTTAGGTTTATAGCCTTAAAATATTTGTTAAATGCATTACAATATCGTTCCCCATAACATGAACTAAAACAATCACCTAGAAAATAAAAGCAAAATAATTGATTTCAAACAATGTCCCATTTCAGTATTTCAGTACAACATTGCAAGCCACCTGTTGTCTACAGAGTGAGCAAAGGAAAAGTTACTGTACTTTTTGTGCTTTTCGTGCTGTGCTGTGCCAAGACGTGTGATGGACAGAGAGAGAAGGGGCTCTGGGAAAGCGTGGTGTGCAGCCTCTGGGGGACACTTATGGCCACAGTTCAAAAGATGGAAACTTGAATAGTGTGTGCCCACAGAGAGGCTCTAAGAATCCTCCCTTTCCTTTTGATTACATGGGCAGGAACATACAGCCAAGAACCATTTCAGCAGCTGAGAATGACATTTCTTCTTCAGGCAGGTGTCACTCCTCATGGTTTCACTGTGGCTTCTGTCTGGGCACAAAGGTTTTTGGCAATGACTCTGTTATTGATTTATTAAATAGTTCACTGTGGTTCTTCCTATATTAAGTAAAAGCATATTTTAAATCTAAAAAACTGCAACGTCAAAAAAACAATGTTACATGCACCTGAGAAACACATCTTCTGGCTGGAATAGCCCAGTCTCCAAAATACAAGCCAAGAGAGACAATTTCTTTTTTGGGGTATCAAACATTACTGAGTTCCCCAGAAACAGCACTAAAACTGTGGGTGCCCGTCTCTGCACCCCAGTGGAGTTCCAAGAGCCTGTGGAGGTGTACAACCAGGCTGCACAGGTTAGTTACCCCCCACAAAATAAAAATATGTTTAATACATGGATGGAAAAAGAGTCTTACTTCTGGCATGAACTGGTAGTAAGAGCAGGGTAGGTATAGGTATGGCAGCACAGACTTTGGGACAGCACAGCAAAAACATCTTCTTGCTATGTCCAAATACCCTTTTGAAAGTCACTCCCCTAAATTATCAGTTAAACCATTTTTCTTATCTTGCTGTAGCATCCCAAGAGCCTGAACTAGTACTTAATTATCATTACATGACAACCTAACCCAGTTTGGTTTTAACCCTTCTCTAAATATGAAATCTATCTCCTACGAAAATATGTTTAAGAGTCTCCTCCAAACAAACCCCACAACTCCACAGTGACCCTGGAATACAGAACAAGACTGTGAATTTGACAGTCACCCTTTTACATCTAATGTCACGTCCTAGATTCAGGCTAAACAAGGGATTCCATTTCACAGGGGTGTCCATGGTTGCTTTTCCATATATCATCCTGTCCTATTGTATTTAGTTTGCATGGCCAGGTTTTGATAGTAAGGAGCTACAGGGGTGGCTTCTGTGAGAAGATACTAGAGGCTTCCCCTACATCCAATAGAACCAATGCCAGGTGGCTCAAAGACAGGTGCGTTGCTCGCCAAGCTGAGCCCATCAGTGACAGTGGTAGCGCCTCTGTGAGAACATATTTAAGAAGCTTAAAAAAAACCCAGCTGTGAAACAGCAGTCAGAAGAGAGGATGAGAACATGTGAGAGAAACAACTCTGCAGACACCAAGGTTGGTGAAGAAGGAGGGGGAGAACGTGCTCCAGACACTGGAGCAGAAATTGCCCTGGAGCCTACAGTGAATACCATGGTGGGGCTGGTTGTTTCCCTGCAGCCCATGGGCTAACAGTGGAGTAGTTATCCACTCACAGATCATGGAGAACCCCACATCAGAGCAGCTGGATGACCAAAGGAGGCTGTGACCCTGTGGGAAGCCCACACTGGAGCAGGCTCCTGGCAGGACCTGTGACCTATGGAAAGAGGAGCTCATTCTGGAGCAGGTTTGCTGGCAGGACTTGTGACCCCGTGTGATACACACGTTGGAGCAGTCTGTTCCTGAAGGACTGCACCCCAAGGAAATGACCATGTTGGAAAAGTTTTTGGAGGACTGTCTCCCATGGAAGGGACCCAATGCTGGAGCATGGGAAGAGTGTGAGGAATCCTCCCTCTAGGGAAGAAGGAGCACCAGATAGAACACGTCATGAGCTGATGACAACTCCCTTTCCCGACCGCCCTGCACCACTTAAGGATAGGAAGTAGAGAAATTGGGAGTGAAGTTGAGCCAGGAAAGAAGGGAGGCATGGGGGAATTTGTTTTAGGATTTAATTTGTATTTCTCATTACCTTTCTCTGATTGGATTGGTAATAAAAATAAATAAATAAAATTAATTTTCTCCAAGTCAAGGCTATTTAGCCTGTGATGGTAATTGGTGAGTGATGTCTTCCTGTCCTTATCTCATCCCATGAGCCTTTCATTGTTTTTTCTCTTCCCAAGCAAGTTGAGGAGGGGGAGTGCTAGAGCGGCTTTGGTGGGCACCTGATGTCCAGTCAGGATCAACCCACCACACCTGTCAGATTTAGTTGGAATGTAATAGAGGAGAGGAGCCATTACAGCTAGAGCAACATTGGCAGCCCAGGAGCCTGCCACCCAGGACAGTTGTCACCTTTTCTGCACAGCCCTCTTCAAGCACGTTTTTAATCTATGCTGCAAACACATATTGGTGTCACTTACTCATCTTGACACTAAGCTGGAAAGAGCTATGAGGGCTGCTAACCTCAGCAGTGTCTCATTTCATGTGTGAGTAATAAGTCCATATTCCCCAGAGGGAGATGAATGCTAATGGCTTGAAACTGAGAGGTGCTGAGCATTTAAAGCCTCTGCTGAAGTCATCTAGTACAGAAAGCACCCGAACAATTACAGATGCCCCTATTTCTCCTGGGATAAGGACATGAATAAGGTTCTTTATTTTATTGTAGTTAATAAAGGAGCTCCAATGTCTTCTACATAGAGAAAAAGTAATAATATGGTGTCATTTAGATGACTGCTTAGCAGTGTTCAAATGTGCTTATCTGTTCTATTTAGCTGTTTCCAGTGAAGCAATATCAAAGGGTTATAAACAGTCCACCTAATACTGTGAACACACACTGTGAATTTCCACATTATTTGTCAAGTCATACCAAAGTTCAGCTAAATGTAATCCTACATCTCTTGCTGGATCATGGCAATCCTTGAATGTGTTAATTAAGAAATAAATGTGTTTCTCTGAGACAATGATTGATTCCTGAGTTCCAAGAGTGGCAGCTAAAATGATTTTTCTGCACACTTTTTTCTCCTAATTAGCAAATGTCTAGCAAGACATTTCCAATTAATCTCCCATTCAAACAAAAAATATTTTGAAAAAGGCTCAACATTTTCTATGAGGTGTTTCACCTTTAGGTTCAAGACAGTCCCGTGCTTGACATTTTATAATTCATATACAAAAGTTAAGAAAAAAAAATTAACTTTTGACATGACATAGTCAACAATGATGCTCCTATTTTATTTTTGCAATTGGAAGGTGTGAGAATGGAAAAGCAGATTCCTGTCTCAGATGTCCAGGGTTAAAAAATAGAAAAAAAAAAAAAAGTAATTGGGACCAGGTTGAATTGTTTTCAGGATGGCTTAAAAGCATTCAAGGGTTTGCACACATCTAACACATTATTGGAAGTTTCAATATATAAAAACTGGAAGATCCTAATCTCTGGATTTGAGGCTATTGCATATACAGAGGAATTTTCTTCCCTAGTTCTTATGTTATTGCCTAATCTTCATTCTGTATCACTCAAATTATATCATTTTTTTTTATTTTTTGAGAAAGAAATAAATCTTTTTTTTTCCAACTGAATTATCTTAGATTCATAGCTTCCAATGTTGCCAAGTGAACAGATGATACCAGCAATATTGCAATGTTTTTAACAGACAGAATCTTGGAGGAATAGGGTCAAGAAGGGAAAGACTAAGGGAGCACTATTTGCATTCTTTTACTCTCTTTTCTCTCTCAGAACAGTCACAAAAAGTAAGAGGTTTATGCTAGGCATACAGACCAAGTTTAATTTTTTTCCTGTTCCCATGTGCCTTCAACTGCAGGAAGCCCTCTCAGCGGGGAAATTTCATTCAGTCCAAGGTGCTCATACTCTCTACTTTGACCAAAGCAAAGCAGTGCAATCCCATGAATGGGCTGCCAAAATTTCTGCAGAGCTCTAGGATGTGTATGGGAGAAGATTGACACCAGTCTCAATAAATGTCATGGAGAACCACACAGCTAATGCTATTAGCAGACTTCTTTGTAAGGTTTGGGGACTTCATACATATCTGCCATGCCACAAGAAATCACAAACTCTCACTGTTGCAAATCCTAGCATTATAAAGACATATCAGCACAAACTAAAAGCAAACAATAACATTTTCCATAATTTTTAAGGGTGTTAAGTGCTTGCAGCTCCTACTGATGTTAGTCAGATTTGTGGGTACTCAGCACTTCTGTAAGGCAAGTCATTTAACTTGAAATTTTCTTGCCTTTGTCATTGTTTTAAAATATCCATAGTACTAGTGGCACGTCTGTATGAATATGATACCACAACAGAAGTAGATTTTGCTTTTGGCCATGTGACCTACTTTGGACATATTTTCACAGTCAATTATTCTTTTGCCTTCTCTATCATTTTACAGTGTTAAGGCTTTTTTTTATAATTAAAACCTAATATTTTATTATTATATAAGAAAAAAAATTCCTGGCCCCCAAACTGCCAAAGAATTGTGACTATATGCGTGAGATATCATGACCAAGAACTAAGTCAACATTTCAAAGACTTCAAGATGCAGATTAGGTTTCTCCATTATTATAGAATGTGAAAAAGTAACCTTATTCTAAAATAGGCAGAAGTGAGAAGTTTCCACAGAGGTCAGTGGGAGTTTCTATGCATTGAGTGTTATATATTGACATGCCTGATATACTGATTTAGGCTCTCGACATAGCTTCTTAATTTGAAACTTCTTAATTTGTTATGACTTGTGAGAACTTGCAGGGGGCAAATAAGAAATTGCTCACTGTTACAATACAACTTCAGGAGAAATTAGCTTTTTGAGGAAAGCAGGTTCTTTCACTAGTTCCTACTTTCCAATCAGAAATCAATCTGATTGCAAAATGCTCTTTCAACACGATCATTAAATGCATAACTTAGTGGATGAAACTTACAAAATATGACTCCTAGAATTCATTTTTTTTTCTCTTGAGTGCTGTTTTTTATTGATAAATTCAACAACTAATATGTAAATAAAAATTAAAATATTACACAAGCTAGAGTGAGGGAGGCAGCATGTAACCTAGAAGGTCAGAAGGCACCAGTGCAATCAACCTGCCTGACAGCCTTTGCAGTCACATTTCTCAAAGTGCATCTTCTGCACATCCCCAAAGGCATCTGCTTGGAACGAGATTCTTAATGTAGAGAAGCAGGCAGAAAGCAAAGGGATTTACATTTCCTGGTAAGAGCCCACTTCTCCATCTCATCATCCCACTCTGATCTATTAACACGCTTCCTGACCTGGAGACACCAGACCTGAACTTAACAGTCATATCATATACAACAGATGAGTTCAGCCATGCCTATACCAAACAGAGACTTAAAGTCATCTTCATGTTTGTTTGCCAATATTCTCCTGAATCATGACAGAAGTATATTAATTCTTGTGGACAGTGACCTTGCGATCTCAATAAGAGCAACTTATCATCAGATGAATATCTGCCAAAAATTGCATTCTCTGTTCAAGGCTACTGTGTACAGAGTTCATATACTTCTTATTAAAATATTAAAGGGGTTTTTATTTGATGCAGGTCATGAATTTTGGTCATCTTCATAAGAGATGTTCTCTTCTGTTCGGCAATACCTAATCGTATCCAGTACCACTGTCTTGCATAAGACCCTGCATATTTCTTTGCAGCTAATGTGACCCTTAAAATGCTAGGCAATCTCACAGTTATTTCAATCTCTTGTCTTGCATTACACGGTACTGTTGTTACAGAGCTTATGTTGAAAATACCGTTGTAGTAGCAGATCAACATTCATACCTTCTTCACGAGTTCTCTGGCATTAATTCTCTACCTCAAGTCTCTCACAGGAGAAAGCACCTGACGACAAGAGATGAAAATATTATAAATTAATGAAACAGAAGGAAAGAAACCAGGTGAAAAAAAAATAAGAGAATTTGTTTTAGATACCTCAGTTCATTTTCTAAGAAATGGAGAAATGCAGACATCTGAGACTGCCTGTGACTGGCAACTGCCTGAAAAACAAGTAGGATGGGTCTTAGGCTCTTGACTGTATGGGATTCGCACCCACATTTTCTGCTTCCCAGACAGGTGCTTCATGGCATGACACACTTTTAGTCAGTAACTTTTCAATGTAAAATGCATATACAGCCCCAGAAACAAAGGCCTTTACTCAAGTCACAGCATCCTTGCTGGATGCTCCAACCTCCATGACACAAAGGCAAGGTTTTTAATTTCTTCTGTGTCTCTGCCCATGCCTTGGGGCTGCAGACCAGTGCATGTTCAAGAAGTGAGTTGGAGTGAGCCCAGGACATAAGGCTAATGTTAAGGATGCCTCAAAACATGAAAGTCATTCCTTTGAATCCCTTTCTATTTCCTGGGTGAAGGATGCTCTCTTTAGCCTTGAGGGCTCCAAAGCTGTTGTGGAAAAAGCATGAGCACCAGTTTGGATCTGGTGCTGCACTAGCTGCTGTAGGCAGTGCCAAACATAATTCAAGCTTTCCTGATAACCCTGGCCTCTTGGGATCATAAGACATCCAATATGGGAAGCCTACATGGTCAAATATGGGAAGGAAGAAGCACTTAGGAAAAGATCCCTTAGCCTGCTTGCTAACCTTGCTTCCCTTGTAAGGGGAGAAACAGCCACCCTTTACCTATTTTAAAGATGGAATAAGATATTTTCCTGAAATGCCTGTCAATCTGTGTTGACTACAATAACCGTGACTGGAGTTAAATGAAACAAATGTCCTTAGACTATAACCTCAGCTGCAAGACAGGTGAACTTCAGGCACAGAAACAGCTTTCTGAGAAAAAACCTTAGCTTCTCAAGGAGCTAAATGGGTTAGGTAGAAATCTTTTCATTCCCTCATATTAATTTAGTTGTTTTATGTTTTCCCCTTATGTTGCCCTGTTGATACCTAAGTGATTTTTCAGTGAAATTCAATGAAATATTGCCCTGTTGATACCTAAGTGATTTTTATTCAAGCTTTGTCCAGAATCTCTCAGCAATGTAACAAAGACAAGACAATTTCTTTGTCCCTTGAAGCACTAAATTAAGCTAAAACAGCATGACAAACTAATGTTCTTTTCTAGCAGAACATCATCCTTAAGCACCTTCATTATTTTAGCTCTGTATTGTACTATACAGTAGTCTCCTATTTTCTGAGCTGAATTCTGTGGGGCTCAGTGTACACTCTTTAAGTGAGCTTAAGGATGTACTTTGAAAATTACCGGTTACCCTCCGTATGCCCCAGCTGTTACATGACAGAGGATTAGTGTCCTCATAATTCCCATTTAAAAAGTTAAAATGGATTGAATGGAACAGGTGTTGCATTATTTGTGCTGATCTTTGTTCTGCCTTACCTCATTTTATCTTGCGCAAGCAATATTATTGAGGGTGGCCTGAAAAGAAATGTAGTTCTAAAGGGAGAACTTCACTAATTTGTGAACATGTCTAGGGTAGTCTTTACTTTTCATAATGAAAAAAAAAATTTCTTTCTATATATTTTTTTTTTCCTTGAACAACATCTGAGAAGTAGAAAACTTTTACCTCCTGATTTAAATTACAAGAAGAGAAAATAATGAGGATTAATTTTCTACTCTCATTAGGTGGGATGCTGATATCTGACTCTTGTAGAATGATGTTTATCTCATCGGTATAAATTTACAATTTTTAAAATAAACTATTTGTATGAACTCAGAATCAGAATAATGCCTAACTTTGATTGGCAGTTTCCACAATAAAAATTAATAAAGATATCTCATACATTTTCCCTTAGAAGAGAAGAATCTTTATCTGAGAATATTGCAAAACTAGTATTTATCTTAGTCAATTCCTCAAGAATATACCAATAATCTGAATGGATTTTAGTTTTAAGAAAGCTTTTGTGGCTATAAAATTAATATATACTTACAACACTATTTGTTTATTGTACTATTAACTGAATCTTGAGTTTGTCTCTAATATTAAATAATTCACTAACTGTCATTCCCCTCCATTGTAGCAACATGCCGTGCTGGAGAGGAAGCAAACATGCTATATATACATAGAGAAACAATTTCACTTGTTTCTTCAAAGGATATCTTCTACCATCTCTAGATTTGGTAGTTGGGTTTATATTTCTGCAGTTCAAAGGTTATCTTTTGTCTTAACTAGAATTCAGGTGGAACTGTAGATTTCTGGTTGAGAGGTGTTACCTTCAGTTCTACTTAGAATGTTTGTCAGTGACTTGTCTGATAGAAGTCTCTTGACTTGTCTGATAAAACCTGCAAGGAAGCAAACATATTCAAGTCTTCAGAAGTCAAAACCATCTGTGATCATACCTGATATTAAAAAAACATCATCTTGCCTCTCCTCCAGCTTTTGTAAGACATCCAGCAATTCTGAGCTGTTGCTCTATGCATGTTTTTTGTCCATTAAGAAGGGACACATCTGGCTGCTTAATCTGAAGTTAATATTGCAACAGTGTCCCTCCTCTGCACTGTAGGGATATAGTTTTCCCTTTTCATTTGTTTCTCAGTAGATTTTTTTCTCACTTTAGATCAAACTTTCTACTCACTTGGGACCAGTTAAAGCTTTTGCTACCAGTCCCAAATAAGTACTGCTTTTAGAAACAAAGTCCCGACTTTTATACACAAAATCCCATGGGTTCTTCTTTTACTCTGAGGAGAAGGTCTACTGAAAGGCATGAGTTCCTCTTGTTGCAAAATCTAAATTCCACTAGTTCTTTTAGCCAGCAGGCAGGTATTACAATACCAGAAGCTCAGTCCACTTTCTCCTTCTTTGTTTGTCTAATTGGACCTTAGGAATTATTTTTTGAGATTTGGGTGCCATTTTGAAAAATAGCTTCTGGCAAATTGTCCCTTGAAAAGGTCTAACACAAAGAAGGCACTATATTTGATTATTTTGATGTGTTTTGTTTTGGTTTATATATTTTTAAAAAATCAATAAAGTACCAGCATTAAAATCCATTGGGGGTTAAATAAAACTATATCTTAATAATTTATTTTTCCCACTCTGGGAAAGGGAAAGGGCAATACCCCAAACCTCTACAGTACATGAAAGAAAAGATCAGGTTTTTCCTTATATCTAAGAGTCATAAAAATTATTAAACTACCTGTGAATAGAAAAAACAGAATCTGCATTTGTAAACCTGCCAAAGGGTTAAAAACCATAAAGATGGGTTAAAGAAAAAATAGGCAGTACCCATGCAGCTAAAAAATTTGATACAAAGCACATGAAAAAATGCTTACATCTTGACTACCAAAGAGCTAATATTTTTCACCGTCTAATGTTTAATTTTCATCATTGCATCCACATTTTTTATTTGGGCTGATTTATTTTGTTTACTTGCTTTTTAAATGATCCTGCAGCATATTTCCCAGCACTTATGCATGTTACTTGGAGAGAAGTAAATTAGAAGTTATGAGAATGTGCCGTTTCCAATAGAATAATAGATGAAAAGTAAGTTACTTCTAATTAGCATATAATTAATTAACAAATGAAAAGGAGGGTGACACATCCTAGAACAGCTAGTTAAAAAAACAAATAATTCAGAGCTAAAGACAGGACTGTCCTGCGCTTATGCACTTGACAGTGACAAACCTACTGGAAATTAATACTACAAAAAATGGAAAGAGTGAGTAACACAGGAGTCAGAAAAAAAGATGTTTCTGAAGCAACCATTTTTGGGAATTATATAATACCACTATTTCACATCAACACAACTTCACATTTCCCAAGCTAGAAACTGAAAGACAAAGGTACAATGAAACTCAGTTCATTTAGAAACCAAAGCTTGCACAAAGTCCTTCTATAAAAAACTACTTAAACCCTGAAGATAATTATTGCTTGGGTCATAATACTGTAATTTAAGATATGTAGAGAAAATGGAGACCTTTAGGATACATTTCAAAACCTTTTTGTTCTTCTTCACATATCCTCTTTGTTTAATGCCTATTCATGAATGAGTATCTAAATTTTTGTTCATTTAATCATTCCTATGAAATACCAAACAAAAAACTCTTCATACCAAAGTTCAGAATGTTAATGACCTAAATGTGCATTTATTCCTTTAAACAGAAATATTCTGATCTCTCAACAGTGAGCACCCATAAACCCGTAAAACAGTAAAAGATGCCCAGTACCTTTGAAACTTTTTTAGTAGATGTCTAATAATAGGCAACCACAATCATTACTTTTAGGATCTAAGCCAAACTCATGAAGGTATTGCACTGTCTATGCAACACTGGATTTATATTTCCTCTGACTCCTAGGGAGGCTGCAAATAAACTACACACACACACACACACAAATCTCTAAAAATTTTCTAGAAATTAATCAGGGAAAAAGAAAAATTAAATTCTGCTTTGATACCATTGTATTCTAGAATATGTTGTTGCCCCAGTTTACTAGAGGTCTGTCTTTAAGAAGAGACATTTTGCCAAGAAAACATCAAAGAAACATAAACCTATTTGGATTTCCATATGAAGGTTTTAATGCTAAAGTTTTTTGCAAATTTTTAATGGTTTTGATATGTGTAGGAAACCTCACTGGTACTACAGTACAATACC
Source organism: Scolopax mira (assembly GCA_004320125.1). Classification (NCBI taxonomy): domain Eukaryota; kingdom Metazoa; phylum Chordata; class Aves; order Charadriiformes; family Scolopacidae; genus Scolopax; species Scolopax mira. The sequence continues at coordinate 415,557 of BJBW01000344.1, read as the reverse complement.
AAAATTCCTTTGCAGAAGCACATCCAATCTAGCACATAGAAGAGAAATGCCAAAGAAATGAGGTGAGTCTTTGAGATCTTCTAGGTTGGAAAGCACAGATGGATCAGAGACCTCTGGAGGCAGAAGGAACTTCAGAAGGAGACAACAGCCCTGTAAGTCTTTTAAGAAAAAAAAATGGTCTCCAGTGGGAAGTCAAACTGTCCCCTTCTGGGTCTTTAAGAAGAAGCAAAATTGGAAAATGAAAGCATCAGATATGCAACATTACTCTGGCAGAATGAAACACTTTGTACATAGTTTATTCTACAGAGATTCAGATGTGTATTTGCAAAATAAACTCTTCATAGCTGAATAAACATTGTGTTCAGATTCTCAGCATCACAGATGGCACTGCTCTACTATTTCTATAGTTATACCTCAACAGTAATTTTATAGCATACAGAAGCGTGATATTTGCATTAGCAAACATATGAAATGCAGGACCAGTCTAACAATGAAGAACATCTTTCATTAAAAGCTGTGATGTGTTTCAAGAGATTTTTTCTTAAAGATTTTGCGCTCTCAGAAGGGTGAGAAAAAAACCAAAAGGCTTGTTGCAAACATTCATAGGCACCTAAGGGGCATCATGAGCCCCAGCTGAGGCTGAAGCAGTGGGGAGTGACCTCTGAGGTGTTTCAGTCGTACTGGTGAATCACAGTTAGTAACACACATCACGTGTCCAGATGTATTCCTGCTTTTACCCCATCCAGGTAAACTACAGAAAATATTCCTTCCCTTCTGCTACACCCCAGGCAAGCCCAGGCATTGCCTGGAGTGTGACAGTTGCCCCAGGTTAAAACTGTAACACAAGTGTGGACAGCCACATAGACACTGGTGTCTGTGTCCATGCCAGAAGCAGTGTTTTGGTACAGGCCCCAAGAAACTTGTCTCCTTAGCTAAAGACAGTTTTTGGACCCAACTCCCTCTTGAAATACTGTATTGAGTATTTGAGCTTTGTCAGTGGCATGTTATGTTAAGCAAAAAAGAATTAATGATGCATTATGCTGCCTTTGTTTTGCTCTGATAATTTTGGAAAATTCTTCATCCTGAAATAATGGAAAGGGTGAGAAAATATGGGTCCTGCAATTCTGATTTTAAGGGTAAATTCATTGTCAGACACACTGAAGTGCTAGAAACTTACCTATAGAGCCCAGAGTGAACAAGCCACAGGCTGAAAAACTTCCTATCATCTAAACACTACTTATCATCATGAATAAATACAATACAGGAGATAAAATACAAATCTTTAAAAGTATTCTGAATATGTTATTTTTGTAATGATTTCTATGCTGTATGGTAATGACTTTGAAAGTAACTTCATAAGCCATAGTCTTTATTTCAAGCAGATAGCACAAGAATTCACAAACATTCCCTTGACCTTTCTGGCACGGAGTACGGTAATGATCAGATTGCTTGGCAAAAAGAACTCTTTTTTTCATCAGAATGTTTTCTTCACATGTGGAGGAGGGTAAAAGCTTAAGGTCTCCAAGCAGCTACAGTTTTTCTGCAAATGCATCTTCAGTGCTTGAAGAGCCAGCGAATAAGTAGGTTTACAAACAGAAACAGAATTTCTGTCATCATTAGTTTGCAATGAGATTTTAGCCAGCAAACATAAAACATAAAGCAGTTCTATTATTATGTAAAATTATGTGTATGTACTATATGCAACTCAGTATGCAAAAAATGTATGTTTTTGAACAGCTACTACCTTAAAAGGAAACAAGCAAGCATCAGGCAAAGTCAAGAAAATGTTCTTCCCTAAATGCATATGCAGCATGACACCTGAGATTTCTTTTCTTCTTGACAAACTCCTGCCTCATTGACTACACAATTTTCACAATTTACACAAGCTTCCTATTTTTCAAAAAAGTTATGCAGTCACTCGGGAAACTGCCTCTTCCGCACAACCCCTCATAGGAAAGAGGGAATCGATTGCAAACACAAGAGAACAAATATTAAATGTTGTTAGGTTATCAGGTAGCTGAGCAACACAATGAGGATCACAATAAACATAAAGCATTGCACATGTGGAAAAGTAATTCTAATCATACATAATTAACAGTCTCTAGATTAGTTGTTGCCCCTCAGAGAAGAAACTTTGGAGTAACTTTAGCAGTTTAAAGTATCAGATAGGTACTAAATAATGACCAAAAGAACCCCCAACAAGCCTACCAAGGTTGGAAATAACAGCAAGAGAAAAAAAGAGTGAAGAACAGAAAACATGAATATGACATTGTGAACTAATGATGTACCTTCATCTTGAATGGTTTGTGTATTCCCCTCTCCCTATCTCATCTCAGGAAAGGATACTATACAACCAGAAAAGTGAAGAGGATATTTACAAGGCAAAACAACTATGTGGAGAGAGATTACAAACAGTAGGATTCTTCAGCCTTGAAAAACATTACTGAAGTGGACTATGACAGATGAATAGGGTATCAAGAATAGCTTGGAAAACACAAACAGAGAATGGCATTTCTTCTCATGACACAAAACTAAGAGCCATCAGAAGAAATGAACAGGTAGAAGGTTCAAAGCAAGGCAAAATGCATTCTTCAAACAACACGCTGCTCAAGTATAAAATTCATTTCTATGGAAGATAGAGGTGGACAAAGTTTACAAGGGCTCAAAAAGTAGTTAAATCAATCAATCAACATGTATCGTCTGCGTTCAGAAACTTCCTCAGCCCAGAAATTTCTAAGCCACAGACCAATGGGAGAGTACACTCCTATCAGTACCTGTGGATCCAGGGTCTAATACTTTTTCAGTTATCAGAAATGGGTGTCCTTGAATGATACTTGTGCTGACTGAATTAATTTTTTCTGTAGTTTTCAAACAAAAAATCTATTTCTTTAGTCTCATACTTCAGGAAAGTAGAAGTATTTTCATTAACCAGTTTTCCAAGAAAATTCAGACTTACATTGTGCAGAATTGCAGATTAAACATTTCCTAGCATGGCAAAGCCATAAACAGTGAAGTAGGTTTTTAAAATAGGATATTGCAAACAATTTGAAAACTCCTTAGTATTATTGGTCTTACCCTTCAGGTTAGGTTGAACAAAGCATGTGGAAAAAAAAATTATTAATAAAAATGGTTTAATTTTGATTCTGTCAGAAAGAACATTTGAAAATACCCATGAGTCACAAAGGTAGATTTTGACACACCTTCAATCCCAAGTTGGCATGGCTGAGTCAGAAGAGTTCTTGCTTTGGAGAAGGCTGTAGCTACTTGCACTTCTCACCCCCTGGTAATGAGTCCAGTATTTTAGCCTAATTTTCTGCTGAAACCAAGTTTGAACAAAATGCCAAGCTACAGATTAGACGGGCTGATTCTTTGCACATAGCAAACGTTATTATGGAGGTGGTAACCTACAGCAGAGTAGCCGAGCTGACAGCTGGGGATGATAATGTCTTCAACTACTGCAACAAGATTTGTTCATCTGTCTAAGACCTTAGAGAGAAACCAAATAGCTGGCTGACTGGGAATAAGTCACCCTTCACAGCACTTCAGCATTTAGTTTCACCAGCTGAGGCCCAAGCTGCAAGCTATTTCCACTGTATAATACCATTCCCCAAAGCCATCAATTCTGAATGTCATATAAGTAAGCAGTGACAGCGTTTGCACAAGGATATTTACCACAGCCTGGTTGAGGTTGGGTACAGCAATAGAGGAGGAAGGGGCTGGCGTGCACCAAAGCGACAGTAGGCAGTAGGCAACCCTGTTGCTGAGTTCTTGAAGCCTGGAGACAGCTACAATGAGCAAGGGACACTTGTTTGCAGTGCTGGCAGATAAGGTGCTTTATAAAAAAACAAGGGGAGCTACTAGTAAAAGTGGGACTGCTACGACATGCAGGAGGAACTGTTTTTATTCCAGCATGCAATCTTACTTGTTGAATTTAGGGTGTAGGAATATCAGTTGTATGTAATAACTCAGAAAATCTGAACAGGATAAAGGTAGGTTTGGTTCTCCTACTTACTTTCTCCCACTCCAGCTACACTGTGCCTGGTTAAAAGTAGTGATGGTCCAAATGTTAGTTTCATTGCAGAATTTAACACTGAAATACCCCTTATTCTGTATCTTTTCCTATACCTGGGATTCCCAGGCCGTTCTTGGAGCTCTAGGTCCACAAATGTCTGGAAAACTCCAGAAAATAGTTTTGTGTTCATCAAAGACATAATGGTAAATCAAAAGCTGACAGTATGTATTTCCAAAACACAATTATTTCATTTGATATTTTAGTTCTTGGTAATGTTGATATAAAAATTTCATTGTGAATCAAAGGCTATTAGCTTTGTATTAAAAGAAAAAGTATCTTAATAGTTCCTTTTATAAAAAATTCATCAGAAGTTTTTCTACATTCACATCTGTATAAAAAGGAGGAGAATTTACCTCATAACAACAGACTTACTTTTCCTCTATTGAAAATCTATGACAGAAGAACAATAACAACATGCAAAATATTTAAATTGTAAGAATACTTGAGGCCAACAGATTTAGGTACAGTCAGATGTACATATATCTAGCAAATTATCTTTAGGCATTATAGTAACATTTTTATAAATAATACAGATGACCACAACTTGGCTTCATGAAGTTATCAGTTTTCGTCTTGTGCTCTGGTATATACATCTTGACATTAAATCCATCAAAGCTGAATAACAAGGTTAGATCTTAGACCCTTAAATTAACACATATGTATGTGTCTATGTATGTGAATAAGAATATGAATATACTGTATATATATTTTAATAACAGATTTATATAGTGACAGACTTGACTTCCATTACTCAGGATATTTGTAAGTAGACCTTGGAATTCCTTAAAAATATTTTTTTAAAATTTAAGTATTCTAGATTCTAATTCCAAAACCTCTAAATAGAATTCTATAGATTGTTTCATATTTTTGTAGCCTAACAGAAGTAGGAATCCTGTAAGAGGAGACTAGCACACTGAGTATTCAATCAAGCAATGATCAAACATGTTGCTGAGCAGAAATGGTTTTTGTCCTTTCCTTTTCTTTTTTTTAAAGAAAAATAATAAGAAATAAAAGTAATTTTTACAGATATCTCACACAGAAGCAATGAAACAGCCCTTGGGTTGATATATTCTGAGTTCTGAAACAGATAAACTAAAATGGCTAATTTGTTATACAAAGTTTTAAGTAGCTAATGAACCTCAGTTGCTGCAGCAAATTGCTAACAGGTAGCAAATATTTTTTCTATATTTTTAAAGTTCCTCTTATTCAAGTACATGAGACAAGAAATTTTTATACCTGGATGAAACAAAAATTAAAAGCAATATAGTAGAATGCCATTGTGAGATGATAGGCTGCAATTACCATTGTTTTGAGAAGAAACACTGTGCCTCTCTCCTATCTTCTCTGAAACTTTGAACATCTCCCTAGAGATAAAGCATGTTCCTATATATAAAAGAGACTCTGTTACCACAATTTCTTTTGACTTCCAAGGTGCTCCATGCTGCTAGGGAAAGTAGTCATGGGGTAACATATTGTCTGAGAAAGACTTAAACGTGTTAAAACAATGGGCCAATGCGTTTTAGTACCAATAAATACAAGTAATGTGAAGTCTGTGAGGGATGAGGGAGAAAGGAATTAAACATTCATACACTCTATAGAATTTTACATTAACATCAATGATCTTATATGTCATTGCAGCCAATTAAATGGAGACCTCTGTTCACTATGCAATTTCAGACAGAAAGTAAATACTATACTAAGTATGCATAAAGAACAGAACAATCAATAGTATGAATCACAGAATCACAAAATCACCTAGGTCGGAGGGACCTTTTAAGATCATCCAACCAATGAAAAAGCAAACAATCAAACAAAAAAAACCCCACACAAACCCCACACCACACCCAAAACACCACCAATCCACTACTAATCCATATCCCCAAGCACCATGTCAACTCGTCTCTTGAATACCTCCAGGGATGGTGCCTCAACCACCTCCCTGGGCAGCCCATTCCAATGCTGACAGCCCTTTCAGGAAAGAAATATTTCCTAATATCTAACCTGAACCTCTCCTGGCGCAACTTGAAGCCATTACCCCTTGTCCTATCATCTGTGACCTGGAAGGATAAAATAATTATTTTATATGCAACATAAATGTAGCTTTTTTGCTATTGCTGTCTGGAATAATGTGTAAAGTATGCATAATAAAGAAGCACATAAGATTTGGAGAAGAGTGATAAGAATAACTGGGTGAGAAAAAGCTCTTGCAAAGATTTGAAAAGAAGGAGACAGCTTTAAGAATATTTTTAAATCAGACAGGTCTTTGTTTCCTAATGCATGAGGAATAGGATTATCAAAATTCAAAATTTAGAATAAAAAGAGAAAATAGTTTATCACCCAGCAAGGGTGCCCAAACTAAGGAACTAATTACACACAAAGTCATTTTGTCCTAAAAATGAAAACGATTCAAAAAAGCACTTGAGAATTTTATGTGAGTACAAAGAGTTATTGTAATATCCTGCAAGAAGGCGGTCAGAGTACTGTGTCAAAACCTAATTCCTTCTAATCATCTCTAACGCAGAAGAGGCCAGATATAGGTTTAGCCTGTATGGAGTAAGCAATCCCACATCTTTCAGTAACAGGGCTTGCATGTCACCCTATCTAATACGAACCCAAGTCAGAATGAATACAGTATTTCCTTTGTCATATCATACATAATAGGGACTACTAATATTTTTTTCAGGGCTGTTTAAAACCTCTGAAACTTTGAACATTTGAAAATATTGGCCAAGCGGCAAAAAATATTTACTAGTGGAATTTCTGTCATAGAAAAAGGTTTTCTTCTAAGAAAAATATAAGATCTTGTCATTATAACAACAAATAAAATGTGCTTTTTCAATACATCAATATTCTGAAAGAGATGTAAGAATAGTCAAGTACTCCTCAAAATTAAAGAAGAAAAAAAAGGAAGTTGAAATTCAAAAAAGAAAAGGGGGTATCTCTCTGAGTCTCAGCAGCAAGCTGCCAGACTGTCTGCTGGCACTCCTGCCCAAAGCACACATATGATCATAAAAAAGGATGTGTTGGCTGCCTACATTCATGTCTATGTTTTCAGATGGCACTCAGCCTGTTCACATATTGATTGGGAGCTTTGGTAAAGGAATGGGTGCCAAGGTATTTTGAGTTTAGATGGGCAGCTTGCATAAATAACATTCCCAATGCCATATTATTCACAGAAAGTCCTGTGAACGTTCCAAAAAATCATAACAGCAGTTGGCATTATATTCTGTGGAAAGAATAGTCTGTTTTAGACAGGAAACAGAATGCAAGATGTATCATGCTGCATAGCAGTAATTACAGGGGAAGCCTACTTTTTCTTCACTGGATCCAGTTCTGGAGCCGAACGTGCCTGGAGATGTGTAAATTTCCATTAAATGGCAAATGTTTGCACTGGAAAGCTGATTCAGCCTCTCCCAACCCCAGTATTATCTTCAGCTCCAGAGCACTATCTAGGATCTCTGCAAGATTAAGGTGTTGGAGTCTCTCACTGTGTAGCACAGCTAAAACCAAATACTCTGCAATTCTAGGGAAGTGTTTATCTCCTACCTGCTTGGATGTATCAGAAAAGAATGGAGAGGAAATGAAGCCCAAGGAAATTGGCATAGTCCCTTCTCCTCAGGCAACCAGTTGCATGTGCTATCCCGTATTTCTGATGTCTGTGAAAACTTCCCTTGCATTTGTGGTACGGTTTTGCAGAAACTGAATTGGATAATCCCCCTTATTCTAGTACATTTGTTCACAATCCTGTTAGTAAGTTATTAAAAGAGAAACATCAAAAGAAGGTGATTCCTCTGGGACAGACTGTTGGAAAGGGGGTTTAGGAGCAGAAGGAAAAAGCCTCAGGATTTCAACCCCGTTGGTTGAAGAAGGAAGGGTGCTGAGTAGAGAGCAAGCAGAAGGAGGATGAGCTACTTTAGTTCTTCTGACTAAATTGAACATCTACTAAAATTTTAGCAATTGGCTTTTCATGGGCTAGAATTAGTATCTTTATTATTTTATTGAGGGGCTTACAGGAAAGTAAAATACTTTTTTCTATAAAATTTTAAAAGACAGCCTATGAACTCCAGTAAGTTAACACACACTTGTGAATTTACATTAGGCAATTACAATACTCACGTATTTATCTGTATCTATTAATTTTTTCTTCAACATTCATTATTCATTCTGATATTTTGGTTTCCATTTTCTCCTTTGCCTTGCCTTCTCTGGGACTAGTCAAGCTGAGGCTGAAGTCTCCTGTCTTTGTCCAAGGAAGGAGAGAAATTTAATAATTAAAGTAATTAGTGACATCCAGCTTCTGTTCTGTCACTCTGGATATTAGCAGTTGCTATCCTCTCTCACTATAGTTGTGTGTATTTCTTTGTTCTCTTCTCTGCAGTAGAAAAATCTCCACTGACTCTTTTATCTAGAAAGGGTTTATTCATGGCAGTGTTGAACACCATGCTGGTTTTCACAACTTGTCCTTGTGATCAAGTCTCCTGCACTCACTCAATATTAGACCTTGAAGTCAATGAAAGATTCACTATTAACTTAGTGGCGGTGGGATCACCCTGTGGCTTGCACTAGTACTCCAAGGTCATGGATGACCTCCCTCCTGAATTTAGTGGACCTGGGATCATGTTCTATCTGAACAGTGAAGATCCATGAGAGGCGTTTTGCAGAATTGTCACAGCTATTTTTGTATGCTGAAATTTGAAGTAGCCAAAAATCAGGGATTTAGAACTAAGCCAATAGTGAATTCCTCCAAATAGTGCCTTACTGCCCTTTTCTTTTTTAAATGATTATTATTTTTAAAAACAACTTTTTTGTAGCTTTTAAATACAACTTTTGGACAAAAATGGATAAAGAGAAGGTCTTATTTTGTTATATGGGGTTGTGTTAACCTCTGGTTATTTTTCTCACTGCAGCAAAGATAACCAGTTATGTTTAATAAATTTATTTTTTATAAACTGAATGAGCCATGTTCAACACTGTTTGAGGAAGAAGCAGATATTGATTCAGAAAAGAACAAAAATGACTTCTGATCTGATGGTCTTTGAAGGAGTTAGACATAAGCAGTAGGATAGAGGTCGTTTTTTCTGGCTGATCCCAAAATGAATTAAAATGGCTTATCTACAATCATAATTATGCTATTTATTTAGCTACAGATTACGTTGTCCTATTTTTGGTGATGGAGGTAGAGTCATTTCCAGAGAGCAGTGCAATTAGCATGGTTGACAAATGATTTGTCTGTCTCCAAATCTTTGTACTGACATGTGATGTCTATCTTAGAGACATGCTTATTGTAGCATATGACTTATGTATCCTTATTTTGCATTTAATTGCAAAATTAAAGGATTAAAGAACACATCAGAATCATAAACCAAAGCTTTAATCAGTCCTAATAATATTTGCCAAAAAAAAAAATAATTCTAATACTTTTGCATGGGGAACCATGCAGAATCTCCTAAGTGTGAACCAAATCAATATGACTGCTGGATTTTCTAACTTTCAATATGAATTTTGCACAATAGCTAATGTGTCATATTCTCAGTGCTTTCAGCAACAGGTCTGCTGTTACTAGGAAGGTAGGAGGCACCTTAAAGCTACCTCTGCTGCCAATAGCTGTATATTGTTACTAGTGACAGACTCCTTTGGTCCCACAGGGATTTGCTGTCAGACTGAGTTGGGCTCAGAAGCTGGCATACTGTCTCCAGCTGATTTGCCTTCTGGATAGCTAGGACTAGATGCAGTCATTCCAATCCCTTTTTTCTTTTTTTACTTTTTTTTTTTAAATTTTCTTTTCCTTTCCTTTTTTTCTTTTTTTTTTCTTTGCGTAAGATGGACCAAAATAGGACTGATATACGTGGGTGAACTCCTAGGGAAATGCTGCGTGTAAGCAAAGGAGGAGAGCACGTCTTCCTCAAGCAAAGCCGGGTACAGTTCGACTCGCTGAAACGGTTCAGTTTCTCTCTGTAAAACCCAGTTATGGAAGCTAGAGTAAAGGAAGCAGCTGTATGAGCTGCAAAGTAATTTGGGATGTGATTATTAAAAAATAAACTGTTGATTTCTTCCCATAAATGAGAAGTTATTGATAACAGCAATAACCTTTAGACATCAATGCCTATAACGAAACACATTTTTAATTAGTACATAGGATTTGAGAAGGCTGGTTTGATAGCATGACAAATCTTCATGACATAATGTTTCAGGTTTAAAGTGAATATATTTAATCTATTTTTTCCAATTGAAGATATAGAAAGAGTTGGGAAATCTGAAGCTGAAAAGTTTAGTTTCAACAACAGGGTGGATTGATTAATAAATCAGATAGGTAGTTTAAGTACTTTGGATAACAGTATGTGCACTTGTAAAAACCAAAGCTGGTCAATTACAAATTAATCTCTTTCAGAGATATAAAACCAAAATTTGTGGACATACATAATACAAGAGGACAGAAGTATACTTGACTTCAACAAGACATTTGATGAGATTCCACAAAATAGTTTTGAGAAGAAAGTAGGAGAATGCAAATGAGACTGTGGTCTTGAAGACAGATAACTAATCAAAAGAATACACACCAAAAAAAACCTCACTTCACAGAAATCAAAGATATTTTCCTAGAGAGAAGAAATATTTTGAATTTCAGAACTTGGACTTCACATTGAAAAGGATGTAAATCAAGATAAAGCATGTCTCAAATTTTACAGTCTGTAAAACAAACCTAATATCAGTGCTTTAAAATTGTGTAAGGTATTGAATTCTGAAGATCAATGCACTTGGTAGAAGGTTAAATTCTTCTTTTTCAGAGAGGATAAAACCATGTGCACTGATCTGAAGAGTTTTTCGTAAAGGCTACCTGGTCGGTTAGATATAAGAGGGTTCTGTGCCAACAAAGATATATGATTGTTAATTCTTGCTTCTTTGAAGCTAATCAGTGATTTGCCACTGAATGCAGAAATCTTTTCCAAATATCCCGTGTCCTCTTGCATAAGCCATTTAAAATCCAAACATCTCACATAAATGGAAGAATCTGGGAACAGGGTACTATGAGTATTAACTAAAAAAGGATTAAAGCATAGATAACAATTAGAAGAAAAATTGCTCAACCCTCATATGTTTTGATGAGCCTTAATCACATATTGCAGACCTATTGGAGTGATAAAGAATTATTTCAGAGAACAATGGCTCCCCTGTATATAGACTGTGTGGTCTAATACTGAGGTAAAATACCCTCAGATCAGGAAAAGGAATTTATGAGCCTTCTGCTGCCGGATCTGTTCTGAATGCTCTAAAGACACAGGTAAAAGAAGGATCAGGACTGGGGCAGATTAAAATAATTTCCTTCAGAACAATGAAAAGGACTTTTATACTTCCTGTGCTATATTGAATCTTACAGCACACAGTTATTTTTTCTGTAAGGCTGCTCAAGAGACGCTATTTCTCTTCTTTTTATAATGGGAAAAGTTTGGGTATAGCTCTCTCTTTACATTCAGGGGAAAAAAGGACTATTTTAGTTCCAACTTTTTTTTAATTGCCCTTGGAGAGGGATCAGACACAGAACATTGCCACCAAGAAGATTAAATATTCAGAAATGAAAGGAGAAGTGGCAAAGAGTTGCATTAGAAACTGTAATTCAGCCTAAACTGTAACAGTTCGGTGTTAGAGCCTTTCCACAGCCATGGCTATAATTTGCCTTATCTTTATATTTTTAATTTAGTGTCCTTAACTATACATGTTGATCTTTACTGTACGAAATTATTACAATTGGCTATTTCACCTAAATATTTTTTGTGGAAATGAGATGTAGCCAGTTTAATAACATTTAAGAAAAATATAAGTTAAAAAATGGAGCCTTTAGGTTTTCTCAGTGATACAATGCTATTTCAGGTACAACAAGAAATGCCTGGAGCACAAAGTAAAAAAGAAAAGTTGATAGCCACGATGTCTGGTTCCGAGGTCTGCACTGTGACAAACAGAAAAGGGACCCAAGTATTTAGATTTGAGCTGCATTAGGAAATCTAACACTGTAGACATCTCTGATCCAAACTAGAATTAGGGTCAACATCAGAGAGCAGACCATTTTTCTTATTTGCTGAACAAGAATAAAGATTACTCTAAATAATTGTCACATTTGCCTAAAATGAATTTGGTCTTTAGTTTTGTATTATTATTATTATTATTATTATTATTATTATTATTATTATTTTATGTAAAAATTTAGGGTGAATACATTCTCCTAAGAAGGAAAACCTTTAACAACTGATTTCCTATTTATTTTTTTTCCTTTGTCTTCACATTTCTCTGGGTTTTTTTGTTTGTTTTCCTTTGTTTTCCTTAAAAATAGAGTCTATTGAAGTCATCACAACTAGCAGGAGGGCAGAATATAATATCAGGTATTGAATGTAGTCTGGATTCAGCAGCTACCATTTTATAACACCCATTAGCCATGTGAATGAGAACCTATTCTGGGGGTAAATGGCCAAGAGGGAAAGTTTCATGGCACAAAATACAGGTAGATGTGTAACTTCATCCTGTAATTATCTGTCACTTCACCTCTGGTTCCAAAAGAAAGAGGAAAGTAAGAATGAAGCTAGAAGAATAAGGAGAACAGTATGAACTACATACTCGACCTGAACCCACTTGGGCATGATTTTTTGTTTCTTAATAGCAGGATGTTGAATTAGACCAGAGCTCCAGTCACTCAGCAAGGCTGGCTGGATTGAATTACCCATGCCTGTCTGTCATACCCTGGCTGTCCAACAGTGAAATGAAAAGCCCAGTCCAACGAAGTTTTAAGAAAAGTATCCTCAAAAGTAAGGTTTATATATATGCATACATTAAAACTGAAAAAAAAATTACACACAAAAATTCAGTTGCCATTACTCTTGATCTGAAAACCCTGCCTACTTACTAGGAAAATTATATGCAGCAGCTGCAGAGAGTCAACTTTACTTTAAAAAAAACCCTGTACTAAAATGTCTGACTGTTCTTTCAGGTCACTTTCTGTCTCTGGAAAACACTGAATAGATGTCTTAGCTTCAGCCTTTTCAGGAGGAGTAAAGGGTGGATATAAATAACAGACATTGACTTGGGGAATTATAATCATGAGAGTGATGGTCTTGAAAAAAGAAGCAGAATAATGTTGCATAAGAAAATTATTTTTCAACAGGAGATTTAAAATAATAGGAGATTTTCCACTGGCATTAATTTATTGCTACTAAATGTATTATGTATTTGTCAAAAAGGAAGCAGACAAGTGTTAATGAGTCCCTTTTGGACTCAAGCTCCTGACGATGACTTATCTTTAAATGGCTTTTCTGTTTTCATTGACAGACAGTGCACAGGTGAGACAATTTTGTATAGAACATAAAATTTCATTTTACTTTCCTGATCCTCACTCCAGATAGCAAGTACTGAAGAAAATACATGATTTTAAAACAAAGTTAGAAGACAAGGAATGGGAAAGAGAAGGAAGAGGCAGGAAAGTGAGAAGTCAGGAAGGACTAAGAGGGTGTGTATCCTTTAGCCCTGGCCTCTGTATGCTCAGGCTCTTCTTCCCATCTTCTCTGTGGATGTGCTGTATTGGTCAGAAGGCAGCCTGGAAGTTGGGAAGGAGGAGATGGAAATTCCAGGACAACTGAAATAAACAGGCAAAGAATGATTGAGGACTGGAAAAGCTGCATGTGTCATTGTCCTGATTTGAGGTACCGCCCTAACCACAACTGTAATTTTCTGGGTAGGCCTGGTTAGAGAATATAATCTCTTTAAAAATGTCCATGTGAAAAATATATGATGATTAGGTGTCTAAATTCTCTCACTGATGCATGTGAGGGAAAAATAAAAAATTCAGATTATTTACTACAAGTTCTCAGATAACTACTACCCCACATTAGGGGGAAGATTTTCAAAGTTGTGCTAAGAAATGTAGCCATGTGACCTCTCTTTAAAGTCAGACTTTATTTGCTCAATTAAGTCTCAGTGCATTGCTTCAAAAATGCACCCACATTCTCTTTGGGAGGCAGAAAACAATTTTTAACTCCTTTGAAGAGTGTTTTGGTTCTTTAGGAGACTTCCCTTTCTGCTTTGTATTTCACATTTTATTCCCAAAACACTGTACTTGTTACAGAATTTTTTATATCTTAAACTGTGTTAGCAGTATCCTTTCAGAGGGCTGTTACTGTGATTACAGGATTTTTGCTCTCTCTAGTCATGGTCAAAAAGACTTTTGCCTCTATTTTTTTTTCTACGACTAACTTAGGGGTATTAGTCACGCTTTTCTCCAAGGCAAATGTCTAAACTTATTCTTGAAATGACTATCCACACTGCTAGAATAATACTGTTCATACATTTGAATTTAATTGAGTTTGAATTAGCAAAGCTGTGTCAGCATTTTCATTACAAGCCACATAATAATTGAGCAGCTACCAAAAAAATACCCAAGGTACCGTCATATTATAAAACGTATGATGACATAAAAATAGTATGAAATTAAAACAAACTGTACCAGTATAGGATTAATGACTTTTTATTGTCTGTTCTGCTTTTCCTCAAACTCCTCTTGCAACAAGTAAAATGATCTATTTCTCCCAGGTTTTAAAACCTATCATATAAATAAGTCTTATAGGGCCTTTTTGTATTGTCCCCGTACATTTGAAAGTAATGTTAGAAATGAACAGCAGTCATTTGCCTGGTTGTAGAGAAGATAATATAAAATCATAATGCCCCAATTATTCCACTGAGAATACTACTAATGAGGATATTTCCATAATATAAGACATTGCAAGCTGACAAGTAACAAGAAATAAGTTAGTTGGGTACTGTATAAATAAGATGGAAAAATTATCAAACATTTGCCTGATCTTTTTAAGACTTCAATTTAAACTTAATGTAAGGATATTTCATCTTGCCATTTTAAGCTTCTAATTACAGTTACCATCCTTTGGCTTGGCATCTAAATCACAGCCTGATGAGACTTATTTTTATACAAGGAGACATCATACAAGGAAAGGTCATGCTCTACGTAATTCTGGCTTTGTTTTACTGCTTCAGCCTATCCTAATATGAAATTTTATCAAACTCTAATCATAATTTTATTTTTTAACATATTTAAGAGAATAATTAAGGCCAAATATCATGTTATCTAAATTAAAGGGAGGGAACATGAATCATTCCTTGCACTTCTGTCTTAGGAATCTAGGGCAACCAAGATAAAGTTCATAAAGGCAAACCACAATCTTTATTATATGAAGAAAGAAAAGCACCACATTTTTCAATACAAGTTACTTTAAATATTACAAAACATTTGAAAATAATCCCTCATCTGTTTCTTGCAAAGACAGAGATTAATAAGCACAGACTGGGAATCACTCTCTCTTCTGCATGTTGAAGAAAAAATATTCTGAGGCTGTAACTAGAACTGGCTTAATTGAGATCTAGTGGAAACAAATAATTTTAAAAGGCTATTTTGAAAGTGTTTTTTCCCGTTTCTCTCTATTTCCTAAATTGTCTAGCTCTCACAATTCTATGTAAGAGAAAGAGTGTCCAAAGACCAGTATTCTGTGACAAAAACATGTTCCCACTATATTATAATGCACTCTGGGGACACACCAGTGCCCACCAGTCTAGGCAGGTGTGCAAGACCACCTTAAGCCTTGCAGACAAGGTAAAGGTAGCTCAAGTCCATGCTGTTGACCCTGCTACCTTGCATCTTACAAACATCCGCACACAGAGCCAGATCTATTTTTAAAGGGACATGTAGGTATTTATAGTGCCCAAAGATGTATTTAATATTACTGAAGTGTTTCTCAGCAGTACCATGGAGTTAGACACCTAGAGGCTTTTGCAAGTCTCATTAAATAATGACGTGCATATAGGGTCACACTAGGGAAGAGATTTGGGGTGTCTCATGGAGGTATGTAGGGCCACTACCATGTTCAAAACAAGTCCACCAAGAAGGCAGTGATGACACAGAACGTACAGGTGACTTGTGCTCTTCTGCACCAACAGCGGGGGGCCAGGACATCAGAAATGGCAACAGATGCCTGTATTTAGGCACCTGAATCACTGACCCAAAGCCTATGGCAGGGTAAGTTCTTGACTAAAAACATCTCCTGAATACGAAATTAATTCTCAGTCACTGATATATCTTTCCTCATCATAGTTAGAAATACTCAGGAATAGCTAAAGTGTAATGGCTACTACATAAATGTGTTTTAAATAACCCAGTAGAAGCATCACCATATGAATGGCCCTAAGTCTGTTTCAGGTCTCAGATCAACATGTATAAGCCTTTTGATCTCATAAGACCTAGTTTGTCATTTTTTTTTCCTGGGAAAATTACTCATAACTGTGAAAGGAATGGCAGAACATTTTCCCTACTAAGAAAGAAGCAGGCTTGGTAGCATGGCTAAATGGGTCCTGGTACCTTCATGATTCATTATTTCCACTGAAAGAAACAGTATTTATTTGCTGAATGCTTATCATATCCCTCAACTTCTGATGAAGTTCAGTAATTCCAAGTGCTCTTTTGTGCAGTGAATTTTAAACTTTTACTGAACTCCCATCTCGTATTAATTAAAATAAAATATTTTAGTCTTCTACCTGCATTATGCATGAAAATGAAGGTGGAAATAACACTTAAGAATGGGGGTAGCACAAACTTGATTACAGATTGAGTATACATCATCTTGCTTACCACTAAACTGAATCATTACCTTGGTGTATTAATGATCAGCATGAGCACCATAACATCCAAGGAGATAAAAGGAAGTAAAGACATATATATATATATATACACACATATATATATATATCTCAAATCTGTATCACTCAAGTGTGAAATGGTTAGTCTTCAGCTACTCATTACTCTACTGAAAATTTTTTCCAGTTATCAAAACAGTTGTCACGACTGTTGTGACAAATATATATCCAAAGCAGGAATTCAGACCTATACTGCATACTGCTATATAAACTATTCAATAAATACTTATGAATAATAAATACAGTTACAAAAATCTGGACCTATTTTTATGTGAGTTGTGAACAAAAGAGAGATAGATTTATCAAGTGACTTGACAAAATGTGGTGTGAGGAAGAGGTTTGTGATTGAGCAAGGCACTTAAGCATGGATATAAACTCTGCCACATTCTCAGGTCTGATTAATTTCTAAGTTAAGCACCCGCTTAAATGATTGCACTAGCAAAAGCAACACCACATTCCTCTTACAATGTAAATTAAATGTGCCAACTTGCACAGATTTTTTAGTTACATTTTCTTGTTACTCTGTTACAGTTCTTCTTATTACTCTGGCTGAATTAAAATCTGCTGGCTTCCGTTCCTATGGAAATAACTGAAAGAGCGACTCAGACCTTCCCTACTAGACGATACTTGACTTACCTTGAGATAAACTAGCAAGCTTCAGCACAGACAATTCAGACAAAGATAATAGCATGGCCGTGCAGCTCTGCACAACAGGAGCAGGAGAAAAATTGGTCTAATATTTCAGATCACAAAAACATGCATATGGAAGAAATCAGTTGAATTACTGTGACTTATATCAGCTAAGGATCTTCCTAGTATTCTCTTTTGTACATTTTGACTAACATATAAAATTATGTACAAAGGAATATTTAGCAAGAGCAAAATAATCAGAGAAACTATTAATAGCATAGGGGCTATTAAATTGTTTAGTAACATTGGCTTGCTTTCTAGACATAAGACTAAATGTGCATATAAATCTCTGGATGTAGAATTAACAACACATACAAACGATTATTCTCCTATCGACTTTAAACTGACATAATGGAGGTAATAATTGTAGTGACTCCACATATAAATGCAGAAAAACAAACTCTTGTGTATTTTTATACACAGGGTATGGTCTATACTTAAGGAACAGAATTTGGAGAATGTCCCTCAAACATTTATTTTGAAATAAATAAGCTTGAGCTTCTAAGCTATCAATAAAGCAGCTTTGGGTATAAAATGCAAGTTTTATAAGTCTTTTCACCTCCCAGCTGAAGAATAAGCAATTTTTGTTGTTGTTGTTGAAGCTTAATATTCTGGTTTAGATGAATTTCAGATCTGTAGATAACAGACATTTGACTTTCTTTTTTCTTGCTTGAAATTCTTCTATAAACCTTTGCAAGTATTGCATGAGCATCCAGATATTCTTAGACACATTTGCATAGCTGTTACACATAGCACATACCTAACTATTACACATAGCACATAGAGTCATAGAATGGTTAGAATTGGAAGAGACCTTAAAGATCATTGAGTTTCAACCCTCTTGCCATGGGCAGGGACACCTCCCACTAGAGCAGGTTGCTCAAAGCCCCATCTAGCCTGTTCTTGAACACCTCCAGGGATGGGGCATCCACAACTTCCCTGGGCAACCTGTTCCAGTGCCTCACCACCCTCACAGTAAAGAATTTCTTCCTAATATCTAATCTAAATCTCCCCTGTGAATTTCACTGAATTTCACTGAATTGTTTAGAGTTGGAAGGGACCATAGAGATCATCTAGTCCAACTCCTCTGCTGAAGCAGGATTGCCTAGAGCATGTTAGAGCCACTTTCAGTTTAAAACCATTACCCCTTGTCCTATTGATGAGTCCCTCCCTATCTCTGCTGTAGGCCCTCTTCAGGGACTGGAAGGTACTCCTAGAGCCTTCTCTTCTCCAGGCTGAAACAACTCCAACTCATGTGGGGTCTTCATAGGAAAGGTGCTTCAGCCCTTTGATCATTTTCATGAACCATACTTGCTGTGTGTAACAACTAATTTATATGTGATAGATTTTCAGAGAGTGCTTCAATTTTATCAATATTGTGTTCTATCCAGGGACTACATAACATAACACTTTCCCTTCATATGGGGGATTCAAGAACCTCTTAATGCTGAATGAAAGCTTACTTCATGATTGCGTACCACCATGCCCTGGATAAGATCCCATCACAGGGCACAGTTTTCCTGAAGTCTGTTCTCTCAGTAGGAACAGATGGACTGATCACAGGGTAGGGATCGATCATATGTTTTATCTGCTGTGCAATTTCTGTAAAAGGGCTTGAATGAGCAACTGAGGTAGTGAAATCTTCCGCAGATATTGAGAAGTTATTTAGATAATGCCCTGCTTCTTGGAACATCCACAATCTTCTTACTAATTATACAAGAACAGCAACCATGCCTATATCCATACAGATGTACTGTGAGGCACCTACTATCTTTGGATGATAAGATTAAAGTAAAGACAACAATATCCTTGCCACATTGTCCATGGTAAACCATTGCTTAGGAAAGGCATGTGTGCTTTAGGGGAAGTTGTGCTTTGAGTGAAGAAAGCGCCATGTAATTTCAAGAGAGACTTCAGATTCCCCTTTTTTTTTTGTAACCAGGACTTCCCCTGCCCCAGGGCATAAACTTCCTGAAGTTCTTTTTTCCTCCCAGTGATGGCTCCCTGAGGAATTTCTGGTCTCTGCAGTGGGCCAGAACACTCATGAGGAAGTTCTTTGGTTTATCTATGGGGCTTTTTGTGGTAAGAGAACAGCAGATTAATGGGAAACTAACTTTTCATGCATTTGGCAAGATTTTAGAGAAGAGATGTGATAGTCTCAAAAAATTATTAGTACTTAAGCAGTATAATGAAACCAGCAATTTTCTCATCACTGCCTTGAAACCATTAATTTAATCACTGTGATATTAGCTCTATAAATAACAATAAAAACGCTTTTAAAAGTAGAAACATATTTTACATGTTATGAATTTCATTTTCTGGAATGAACTGAACCCATATCTGTTCCTTTTTCATCTAACCTAAATGATATAAATCTTATTTAACCTAAAATGAATCAATTTGCATGTTGCCAGTATAATTTTATAACTGTCGATAAAGTGATGTTATAGCCACTTGTAATTTCCATAGGAAAGCAATATATTATCATGCCTTTATAATAAAAAATTGTTTATTCCATGATTACTAACCTAAGTTAAAAAAAAGAAAGTCTCAAACTTTGTGAAATATTAGAAGCCAAAAGACTTAAATATAGTCCTGGAAAATAAAGTGACTGCACTGTGTCTTATGCAAGCATTTATCACTACATAATTGATGGTTACAGCAGAAGAAAAACAAGGAAGATTTATAGTGATATGCTAAGTAATTTTACCTGTTGAGTACGTCTCTCAAAGGATACCCTCTCAAGAGAAAAATACATTGTGACGAGAACAACGCCTTGATTCTGCTTGCTTGCTGTTCCTGAACTGGTCCAACTAAAACAGGAACTGAGCAGTTGTTCTGTAGCCCAGCTAGACTTTGGTTGATTTTTCCTGCTGCTTCTGGATGGGTCTTTATGGCTTATTAAAACTGAAAAGCTGTCTAATATTAGGGGGGTTTGATGTATTGTACAGAAACAAGGTTTTTTTACAGGGTATCTTTTGACACCATCTATAATTCAACATCAGCATAAGTGCAGATATTATTGCATCCTATATAGGCTTGGGAAAAATGACAGCATGTTCACTTACAATGTTTATACTGCTTATTCATGGTTCATGACTTATCCCTTCTTTATGACTTATCCCAAGACTGGTTCATGTCTTATCCCGTCTTTAATGTTCAGAGTGGTGAGAGTAGCCAAGATGAGTCCAGAAGTATGTGGAATTTGACCCAAATTTTCCTGACATACAAAATGATACAGTTAAAAGTGTTAGAAAGCTTTCCTCTTCTATAAGACCAATACCCAGGACCGCAGGGCTTTGTTAAGACCTAAGTGCAGACACTTAACTTGCCTTTGAATATTTTCTCAGTGTTCACATGGTCTCAGCTACGGCACAAGGCTGTCTGATTTCTGTCTCTTCAAAAGATTATGGTCACTGACATATACCAAAATATATAATTCCTCCCTCTTTAAACCCAATGAGAATTTTGTCACATTGTCTGTTTATTGCATTCTAGTATCATTATAATTGCTGGGATCTGAACCAGGAAAAGATCTGGAATGCTATTTTAATGACAGTAGCATTCTGATATATTGGGATTTTATCCTCTATCTATAAATATAGAAATAATTTTTCTACAAAATCTCTCTTACATATTTCTTTTCTACCAAACTTCTGCCAAAAAAAATATTTTAAATGTGCTCCACAGAAGCAAAGCACTGGTTTTCTCTTAAATGATTGGTCTTTCCTTCTCTGTCTGGCCAACTCCTTTGTATTTGACACTTGTTTGTATTTCTAGAACTTTTGGGTTTTTTCCTAAATGATCTGGTTCTAGTAAAACAAAAAAAGAAAAACGTGTTATTTCTTCAACTGTCTCATTTATGTAAAGGAGCAGTTTAGCAATCCTGTACATG
The DNA here is from genome assembly GCA_004320125.1 of Scolopax mira. Classification (NCBI taxonomy): domain Eukaryota; kingdom Metazoa; phylum Chordata; class Aves; order Charadriiformes; family Scolopacidae; genus Scolopax; species Scolopax mira. The sequence continues at coordinate 394,162 of BJBW01000344.1, read as the reverse complement.
CGCAAGACTCTTTCTGAATGGCTTACTAAGTTATTATAAATCTCTGGCTCAGGACATTTATTGTCCTTGAAAAAAAAAGGAATAAAAAATGCTCAATGCAGTGCTGTAAAATAATCAGCTGAATAGCTAGACCTGAATGTTCAAAATTAGTATGAATCTAATTTTGTTATTTTCTTTGTATGACTCTCTACTATATGTCCTTCACCCTCTTCCTTATTTGTAGATTGAACTACTCCTCAGCAGATTTCCAATACTTCTGAAAAAGCTTCCCCAAATATGTAAAACTTTGAAATAATCTAATAATATTAATAAAGACCAGCAGGGCTGTTGAAATATGACAATGAACTTTGAGACCCAAAAGTCACCTCTATACTTCTATTCAAAATGTGAAATAAACAGCACTATCTTCAAAATAGTTCCTCTGGCAGCAGGTTTCACAGACTGTTACCATAAAACTACTAAAGGAGGTATAAGTGTGGACACTATGGCACATTGAGGTACAAACCATCTCATAGTACTCTGCCCATGCTCTGAGCGTGTTGGAGATGAGTCAGACCCCATCTGAATGCCACACAGCTACAGCAGCATGGTCAGGGCGGCTGCAGGGGAGAAAGGTCACTGAGGCAGTCCTGCTCTATCCACCTCATTATATTTTTCATACAAAAATCTGGATGTATTGTAAATCATTGGAAAGCTAATAAAGATCCCCTTTTTCCATGACCCCACTATTTCAGTAGGTCACAACCCTGGAATAGAGGACTTCTGAGAGAAGCATTAGTCTCAGACATTCTCTTCCTCCTCCACATCTGGCTCCTGTGACACAGGACTCAGTCCTGACATGGACCACATCCCATCCCATGTCTTTACATTTTCACAGCTTTCCTCTCCTTCTCCATGTTGCTGCAGATGCCTTTGCATGTGTCTCTGCCTCCACAGGTTTTCCAGGCTCAAAGTACACGCAAGAAGCCAATGTGCTGGTCAGCCCTGCACTGGGCTGACTCCTTCTCCATTCACCTACTATACTTCGGAAGCCTGAGTCAGGGCATGTGGAAATAAACAGACTGTAAAATAGAGGTGGTCACTCTGCTCTGTGGGGGCACACAGAAATGTTGTGAGATTGTGATGAGCGGAGGAAGTTGCAGGAAGATGAAAGAGGAGTACGGAAAGGCTTTACTTCCATTCCCATCTACTGTCAGATGGCAGGGGCAAAGGCAGCAAAAAGAGCTACACAGAGGAGGCGATGCCATATGGTGAGTCCTGTCTCAAGGATACAGAAAGGAGAATGTGAGGCCCTGTGGCTCTGATCCATAAAAGGAAAAGAAAATGCTCTCTTAAAAACTCGGAATGTTATACAAAGTCAGAGAGATCAGGGAACCTTTTAATACTCTTTCTTGGTCATATTCCTTAAGGAATCACAGTCAGGCTTGTACTTCCAGGGACAGTTTGAAAAAGTAATAGCCAAGTATATAGCTTGATGTCCCAGTAACCAAGGTAAAATAACACCTACTGGCTCCCTGATCTTGCTATGTATTAAAATTCTTGTTACAACTCAGAAATACAAAGGAGATTTGTCTTGATGGTCATCTGGAGAGGCCAATGTTTGGAAGCAGCTTAGTTTTTGTTAGGTGATCATCTTGAAACTTCTTTGCAAAGAAAATTTAGCAGTTCTTCATAAAGGGATTTTTCTTTTCACTTATCTAAAACACATAACTTTTTTCATAAAGTTAGTATGAAACCGTTAAAGTGTTGCATATCTCCTTTTTTAAGATATTAAAAGTCTTTATTCAGAGTTTTATAGCTTCAAATTTCTCTCCAGAGAAAGAACTCTAAATCACAGCAGTCAAAAGCTGCAATAATATGTAATGTTTGTAAAAGCCTGATACTGCAAAGTTCACCTCAAGTACAAATGGGTCCTGGAGCACACCACTTAGTAAAGAAATGCAGATGAATCCTTGAGATATAAAAAGAAGTCAGTCTGCCACATTTACTGACTTTGAGTAGCAGCTTATTCTGCAAGCTGTCCCATTGAAAAAGAGAAAATGTACTACTAACTGAAACAAGTAAAAAGTTTTCATTCCCAAAATAGCTGTCATGAAGTAAGAACACATTGTGATGTGCTGATGTGAACAGTGTTTTGAGTCCTTCTCTAATAATCCTCCTAGAATTTGCATTAATTGCTCGTCTTTGCTCTACTTTCAATTATACATATGTTTGATGTGTTCAGGGAAAATTTCACATCAGCATCATTGAAGATTAGTGGAACCTTAAAAAAACCTTGTTTTCTTCCTTTGACCACGATTGTCCACCCAAGCTGATCCTTTCTGTTGTAAGCTTTTTTAATGTTGTACAGCTCCATGAGTAACAGCCCATTTCCTCATGGCTTCACCAATGACAAAGGGCAGAGACAAGTCCCAAGAGGCAACAGCATGGACAAGGCTGAACTATAACTGGACATCTTTACTTGTTGCTATGATGAGATGTGACATCAAAATGAAAGAAAAGAGGCTTCCTGGTCATTTGCACAGCAGGAATATGAGATCATTCCTGGCCAATGCAAAAAACCAGGATGGGTGCAGGGGGCTGTCAGCAGAGGGCTGTCAGGTGTGCATTTCTCAGGATGTCCAGCACCTCAAAGCACAGGGAACAGTGCATGGAATTACACGGGGCTCCACTTGGACCTCTACATAGCACGTTTATAACTGGAAATAGCACTTGAAGACAGTTGCCTTTGAAATAAAGAATAGAAGCGACAATAATACTGGTCTTACCTAATCCTGCAAAAAATGTCCTGACAACATTAAAAAATTAAATCTCTAATTATTTCAAATTAAATGCAAATATGCTCTAAAAACCTCTCAGTTTTCCCAGGAATTTCTTTTGTTAACTAATATACTTGAATGTAAGAAAGCATAAATATATTTAATAGAATGGAAAATTACAGAAAAGGTAGAGCTGAAATTTCTTCTCTCTCCCTCTGTCTGCCTCACTACCACAAACAAGGAAACATTCAACAAAATTAAAGGGGAGTTATTGCAATATGTCTCCATCAGGGTAGTTTCACTCTGTAAATATTTTATAGAGAAAACTAAAAAGCCTGAAGAAATAAAGAATTTTAGAGTTATTAAAAACAGATTTAAAACATATACAAGATAATAGTACCATTTTCTCCTTTGAAGAAAGAATGTTCAAAGGTGAACACTTCCTAAATGGAGTTTTTTCAGCACTCTTTTACAGTCGCTGTACTTTCATCTTTAAAAGCATTCTAACCTTGTTTTATATGTTTGTTAGTCCTGAGTGTTTCAGTACCATTAGTCCCTGCCCATAGTAGCTTCCTAATTCTGAGCAGAACTGCTACAGCACAGCTAGATGCACTTAGGACGTTTTGTACTGCTTCACCAATGTACTTCATTGCTTACTTCAATGAAGGAAGCACTATGAGTCTGAGCTGGTATTTATTTAAGTTCAGATCTAGTGCCAGGTGAGCTCGTCTTTATGTTATACAGACTGGAAGATCAGCTGTCCCCAGTGGTCACATGCAAGTGTCAGCTGTACTTGGCAATGTTCAGCTTTTCATCATTATTCCTGGTATGGTCAGCAAATGTCATCTCTTCTATGACATTAAGAGTGCATTAGGAGTTTTATGTAGCCTACCAATTCCAAAAAAGCAAAAGATCTCAGTAAAGATCAAGCTACATCTGACTTGGACCATTATGAAAGAGGAAATGCTCAGAAGCATCCTGAATCACCCAGTTTCCATGTTTAATCCATCTATTCAGCTACTATATATCTAATGTCGTTTTTTTCTTCCCAGATTTCAGGAAATATTTTATGTTGTTCCTAAATATATTTTTTGCCTACGTCAGTATTTATATGACAGCATTTGAACCAGACTTTTAGCGTGCAGAATTGAGACAAGGGACAACAGAAAAATATAGGCAGATGATACCAAAGTAGTATTAAATACCCTGTCAGAGGACAGTAGGATTTCTCATATGAAACAATATTTTAGGGTACTTATACCTCTTTCAGTGCCAATTTTCTGAGAAATCACATTTTCAGAGTATACTTCTTTCTTTCAGTCTGCACCGCTACTGCCAGTGAAAACTGAATGACGATGAGATCAGTAACCAGTATAGAATCCTGTGGTTTAGACTATGTTCTTACCCTCAGCAACAGTGCAAAGCTGCATCTAGAATACCCTGTGCCCATGCTGGTTATCTAGTCCACTCCTTAAAAGTCATTCTTGCGTTGTCGAAATGTAGCAGGCAAAGATTAGCAAGAAGGTTGTGTAGTTCAAAAGGGCTGGCTTCAAGGAGCTTGTCAGGAGGATATCAAATAGATAAGGAGGTATATTCATTATGTGCAGTGTATGTAAAAGACATTACACTAGACTTTAAGCGAAGACACAGTTTTGGGTTTTTTTTTTTTTTGCTTTGCTTGTGGAGATCTTTCTTCAAGACCTTCCTTCAAGGTCTAATGCAAATATTTATAGTACCCAAGGTTCTTAAAAAATGACAGAACTAAATTTGCAGTATTAACTTTCCTTATTTCCCTGGATAACCTTTTACTGTAGATATCCAATATCTGTAGATAATATTACAGATTCTTCAAGAAAAATATTTCTTTGCACATCAATAGTACAATGTAGAATTTTATTGATGTATTATTAAAAAAATCAAGAGTGGTTTGATTTCTAAATCAGATATATTTTAAATAGGTACAATTGTTTTTTTCTCTGAAGAAATTGAAAATGTATTTATTTTAGTTGAGGAAATAGATTCCTGAAAGCAGTAGCTATTGTACAGTGTACCATAAAATTACCTGCAATACCTGAACCAAAGAGAAAAAGATGTCCTGTAGTTATTGTTTATATATTTAGTTAATTCAACCTGAAATAAATCCTTGAAAATATCAGTTTACTTCTGCAGCACTGTTCATTTGAAAGACAAATCTAACACATGAAAAGATCATCCTTCTCAAAAATTCCATCTGTTTGCTTTAATCTTTCATCAAACAAGCTTTGTATCCCCACACACATTTAGCAAGATAGCAGGAATTAGCTGTACTTTAGTGAGTATGCCAGACTGGGCAGGTGTTGAATTCTCTGACCACTCACATTTTTAACTTGATAGAGTGCCTCCTGCTATATTACTCATCAGAGGGTAGGCAAAGGAAGAAATCTTGGAGGACACTAGACATTAAATCATGCTCATGGTGCACTTGCCTTAGAGACACCTCATGCAACCACCTCCATATTTTATTACTACCTTTATGGTGACATGGTCTGATTGTATCTGAGCAAAAATAAATGATTCATTCTACAGAGTCCCTGATTTTTGCTACAAAGGCAAATAAGATCTTTGGCCATCTCATTCTGTGAAGGATCTCAAGCTGTTACATGGATGATGGTCAATATTCATTCACAAGAGAGTTCTTGTCCATTCTCAAGACTTGCCTTTCAACAGAGAGCACGCAGCAACTGACACCAAACAGCCCGTGCACAAGAAAGAAAAGCCTACCTGTACCTTGCAAGTATTCTGATGAATATAGGCCTCCTTAGTTTCTCCCAACTGCTCCTATTCTTAAGCTTCTTCTGAAAGCTGATGCACGCATCTTCACGCTAACATGGAAATTTGTTTGCAAGTTTAGTAGTAAAAGGGACTAGTAAAAATAAGGGAAAAAAAAAGCAGAGAGATATTTAATGAAAAAGGAAAATCTGTGCAGAGGCAAGCTGTTATATGGAGGAGACAATATCTGATGCAAGAAGAAATACTGAAGGCAGCTGACAAGGCAGAGAATGTGACTAAATTGGGCAGTACTCAGCCACTCGAACACCACTGCTGTAGACACCAAAGAGGGAAATATGAGCATTAGAGACAACTTCTGTAATGGAGACAGTTGCTCAAAGATTGCAATGTCTAGCAGTTAGGTTAGTCTAAGACTTCAAGTCCTAGAGCAGACTATTCAACCACCAATGTTATATGAAATATTTCCTATTAACACACAGTTCCTTGTGTAGTGCCTTCTGATTCAGACACACAGAATACATAAACTCCACTGATGAGTAAGATGTGTTTTGCATTCCAGCTGCATTGAATACATGAGGTTCTTTTTGGAAACAAATAAGCACATGGACTTATTCAATCCATCATACTAAGCAATTTGATGGTGATACCAGGTAGTTTATGAACATGGTTTTAAAATATAGCAATAGCAATCCAGAGCTTTAAAAATCATATAGGCCTTGGGCACTGTGCCCAACAGTGATCATTATGTGTGAAAGATCATTATGTACTGAAAAAGGATGATGACCAAAAGTGGAAGATCAAGGTAAAAAATCATACTGTTCAAAAAACCATACTGTTCAAAATTTTGACTACTACTTCAGTTTTACTAGATTCTGTGGCATATTTCTTCTGTTAGAAGAAGAACATTGTATTTCTGCATTTAAGTAGAAAATAAAAATCTACAGAATTAGGAAACAGAAAAGTTGACACTTGCTACAATTTAATAACAACAGAAGTTGTTAGAAGGGAGCTCTGTGATGCATCTGCGGATGTACACAGATACAGCTGAAACTGTAACAGACAGTGCCTCTGCTGCGGCACAGCTAACAAGACCCTCAATCCACACACATTTCCTAGGGGTTTCCTGAGGAATCTATACTAGCTGTTCATTTTATGTCCCTTTCAACAGCAGTAGCTTGCATTATTGTAAACACTGGCATCACAACGGTATAAACCTTTCTTCCAGGGAAGGGAGCAATTTTTGTGCCAGAGATCAGGGCTGTAATGCACGCTGCTCTCAACAGCAGAGCTGTGAGACCAGAAACAAGACAGATGCCAGTATTGGCACTGCTACCTTTATGGATTGCAGATGCCTTTACTTACTGTCAGGCTGAATGCCAGTTTTGTTTCTAGTTCAGGCTCTGCCACAGCTTTAGTTTCTATCAAGAATAAGCAGCTTTAAGTGAGAAAATTGAACAATCAGATTTAAGCTACCAACTGCCTGGGGTAAGTCTAGGAAGAAATGATTCCACAGGGAGCATGGCTAATGATCCACTACTTGCTTATCAGATAACTTGATACAATATATCCTCAATGTATCATCCCAAAATGACCCTCTCTTCCTTTGTGCTTCTTCAGTCAGGAATAAAATCTCTCAATCCAAGCTGCATCCTGCCCTGCCATCATTATAAACCCCCGAGAGATCATTTATTCAAGGAAAGCAAAAGGTTGTCCTTACCCCAAGTGGAAACCTGTTCCTCAGTAGAACAAGGTCAACAATTTACACTTGCCTGTATCTGGAGGCACATACATCTGCTGTCACAGAAGGAAAAAGTATTTGACTTTCATTTGAGAGATATTTACCTGATTATTCTACCAATTTATTTCACATACTTATGAGATTTTAACTTTTTAACCATGGGACAGCCACATTTAAGGCTGTAAGTGCAGTCTCGGGCGATAGCCCAGATTTCAACCTTTATAAACCAATGCAAACAGCAGTTTCAGTATTCCAAATAAGCAGATTCTATTTTTTTTCTCTGCTTTCAAAGCCAAGTCTTATTTTTGGATAGTATAGGGAAAAGAATGTACTTGAAATACCTTTCATTATTATTATTATTATCTTAGTGTTTATAAAAAACAATAACAAACAGAACTTGTCTCCTTTTATTTTTAATTTCTAGATCTAATACTGCAAGCAAATCCAGATGACAAGTCCATTTCATAAATTGAGGCACAAGCAGCAAGACAATGTAACCAAAATACTGGGCAAAGTAGTGAAAAATTCAAAACTGCATCCAGCACTCTAACATCCTCACCTGATGCCATACATCTGAGCACCCTCACTCCTAACATGACCCAGCCCAAACATTTTGGCTTAAAAATACACCGGCACAACAAAGATTATTTCAAGACAAGCTTCATCACTTCCCATTGATCACCAGCTACAGCAAATATTAAAACTCAGAGTCAAATTTTCAGTTCTCAGATTTAAATGAGCTTGTCTGCCCTAGTGCAATTGTGAATTCCTCAGAGACATGTCTGACATGTTGACTTGTCTGACATTTACTTAAAGAGAAACTCTGTGAGCAAATACTTCCTTTCTTCACATGAAGCTGTCGGTGCTGCAAGTCTTTATTTGTAAGAGTTGCCAGGATCAAACACCAGACATGAAGACTTGGTACAATTGGCTTCAATAGAATGCCACAGCTGCATGTGAAGAGTTCTGTGTGGTATTCACCAGCTGGTGATGTTTTCATCCCTCACATCCCATTTATAAGAATCCAGCAACTGATTCAAGAACATACTTGCTGTAGTAATAACACATAGTGCTGCATTGCCCTGGGAAACCGCTGATTTTGTAGCATTTCACAAAGGTCATTTTACGGATGGGAAAATAAAGTACACAGAGAAAGTGATTTACCCAGGAGAATCACAAAGATGCAGAGTAAGATGTAACAAAAACCAGAGCCCTTGACTTCCAGTCTAGACCACTAGTCATTAGGCCTGACTGCAAAACTCAATATAAAACATGAATTTACTCCCTATGAGATGTTGACACAAAGGCAGCTATTCTTGTTTAATATGTGTTGAGTCTTTGAGACATTTTAGCACTGTCAATTTTGCTAGCTGCTCTGGTGATGGATAATTCAAATCAAGTTGTTTCTTTCTGTTGAACAGAAACTAAGCAGGTTGATTTTAAAAAAAAAAAAATTAATTTGGCCTGTATGCCAACACAACAGCTCAATACAGGTATCAGCCATTTCAACAGTCAGAAATGGGATACACACTGCTGAGAAAAAATATGTTTTGGAAAGACTCGTGGTCCTTTTACACTGAAGGGAAAATTTACAAAATCTGTGTCAACTGACTTTGTAAACCCAGAGCACTGTTTTTTGTTATGACATATAAACAGAGCAATGCATGACAAAGCTCAGGGTGATCTGAAGAAATGGATGAAGTATACACAAGTCCAAAGGAGAAAACAAAAAGAATCAAAAGAGAGCAAGGCTTCCAAGGCAATCCTTAAGTTGGTGTTAAACAAGAGGGCTCTTTTGGGGAATATATGATACAGGAAAAAACTGTGTGTGCAAAATGGCTTGCTAGTTCCAAATTTCAGTGCACACCACTTATGATTCATTCACAGATGTCATAACAGCTGCATGTTGCCATAGGTATTGACCTAAGACTATGTCTTTAATCACATTTTCAAGAATTAAAAAAAATACTTTTTATCTAAAAATTAGATTTTTTAAAAGACAGTTATCAACATACCTTTTAGGCCAAAAACAGAAGGGGAGGAAGAAGATTTTGGCCAGCCAGACAAGGGCTAGTCACTTTCAAAAGCCAAGTATTGAAACAGATCAACATTTGTGGTGATCTAGTATGGCAATTCATATGGTTGTCAGTTTAAAAGATATTACAGTGCTGACAAAAATGCCTGAATACAGCAATTTTAATACCTTTTTATTTTTGCTGCTCTATTAGACAGGGTACCTTATCTAGTCTGTACTATTACCATCTGAGTCTGCCAAATGCTTCTTCATTTAAACCTCCCATTTACTGTCACTGATTAATGGGTTGTTTTTTCCAGAACCTGGGACTGTTCTTCTTTTGTCTTGAAACACTCTCTGTTTACATGCTTTCTCAAAATCCATTAACAGTCTTCTACTTCTGTGCTCTATTCAATAGGGAACATTCACATTTGAATAGACTTCTCTTGCTGTGGGCAACATTCTGTGTATTCAATGGCCAGGAGCTATCTAGGAAAAAATTACAACATTTTTCATATTCTATCTTTGTCATAACAAGGTATACACACAGTGAGAACACATTCGTTTTTTGTAAATGTAAAATTTGGGAAAAGATTTTGTGTTTTTCTGGTTTGCAGTCATTTAAAAAAAAACAAACAGAACCCAACATGTTATTTCATTGGAGGTATAGACTTCAATTTCAAAAGGTGAGTGGAATTAAGGAGTTGGTTGTAGTGAAAACTAGCACAAGATAACATGGTTAGCATCTTGAATTCATGTCAGTTTACTAAGATAAAATAAATTTTGCCTGGTGAGTATGAGACAAAAGGATGAAGATCATATTGCTGGCAGCATAGCAGTGTGCCAGTAGGAAGGTTAATTAAGGGCAGAACTTATTGTGGCTTGCTCCAAGAAAAATTATTCCCTCAATGATGTCGGACATCTCTAGAACATTTAATGGAAAATATCATTGTTTTGGCTTCTTAAACACAGCCAGTTTCTCAAGAGTAAAGGAAAGAAATATTTTGTTTAACTTCACCAAGTATTTTTCCAAAACAGGAGGGAGAAGGGCTACAGTCTGGTTTTGGTTTTTATTGTAGGGCCCAGGCTGTAGTCATTGACGTTAAACTTTATAAAGAATGTTAACCAAAACATCAACCTGCCTCATTCACTGTCCTGGGATTAATATTGTACTTCAAGTTGCTTATGCCTAGTAAGCTCAACACATTCTTCCAGGTAGTCTCAGAGTAATGTCAATTTTGTTCATCGAGAAAAGCTTTCTGATGAGTAAAACATTTAAAGTAGAATTACCATCAGAAGAAACTCTGTTTTAGACAGATATACTAATTTGTTTTCAGCTACCTGAGGTGGTAGCATTACTTATGTGCAATGATAAATGTGTTCTTTGCTGCTCATCTGAGGTTTTTTCAGCTTATCCAGTTCTTTGGGGGCAGGGTGGGCGGATTTATTTGAAACTAACTGCATACTTAATATGTAAGAGCAATACCGTAAATGCTCAAAGTTTGGACTTGCTTCTACACTCCATCAAACCAGTTATACATGGCAAATAGAGGGAATTATACTGAAGTTAGTGAAGTAACACTGGGATCAAGTCAGTGTAACAGAGAGGAGAATTAGGGTGCTTATCTCTGGCAAAGACTGCAGCATTATGCAGTTTCTTTTTCAACCACTTTTCTGCTTCTGTGTGTGTGAGATTAGACGTGGGGTTAACTGAGCTCCTGAAAAAATTATAGGAACACATCTGTGGCTCTCACAGAGCACAATAATGCTAGAAAATGCTGAAAATGCTGAAAACAAGCATTTTATTAGTTATATTGCCAAGATTAGCACTGTAACATACCATCAACCAAAGCTATGCAGTCCTTTGTGACTACAAAAGTTGCTGATGTTTGTCCTTAGATGTGAAAGGCTGAAAATACTGAAAAGCAGATACTGAATTTTTGATACTGAGAAGCAGAACTGGTCCCTCCAGGGAGAGGATTGTTCATTCTGCATAGAAGCATTCTGCTATAAGAGATAGATGAATCCTTTTCGATAAATCCTAATTTAATCCATTTCAACACAACTAATTTAGAGAATTACATTTTAGAAACTTGTATTATATTGCTGTACTATCCCTTTTAGGAGTACAATACATGTGGGATAATTTTTTTCTGACTGCATGATGCATCTCCCATTGGCCTCCTAGATAGGCATAGGAGTTTTACAACTGATTTCCCAATATATTTTTTAAAGAAAAAAAAGCTATCATCTTTTGTTTGTAGTTGAATTCAGGTTTCTTTGGCCTCTCTATTTTTCCCAGTATTTTGGTCGATTTAAACATCTAGTAACCACTACAATAAAAATAGAGGTTGGGAAATACAGAGGCCATCCTGCCATACAGATCCACAGGAGTAAAAAGTCTATATTTATATGCCTACACACTGTCATTCCCAGGCTGTTTTGTGAGCTGTTCAGCGACAGCTGAGATTGTGGGCCAGCAGTTTTGTAATAATTTTTTTTCACTCTTTCTATTGTTATAAGTGAAAAAAAAAATGGCAGTCCTCCAGTGACCAAATTAAGAACAACTCAACTGTATTTCATAAAAGCGGCATTATACAATGTTCTAATTAAATGCAAGGCAGCATATTATATATTGTCTTTCTAATTTCAGAAAAGTGCTCGCCATACGATTATTAGCAAACTAAAATAAAATATTTGAAAAGCTTTTGCAGTCAAATCCATTTGTGGCTGCACTTGAATGTCATGAATGGTTCTTCCTTTTCTTTAGTACAGCATAATGAAATTCAGTCTTCCCAGTTTTATTCCTGACAAAACGGACAAGAGTCAAGGTAATGCAACAGTGGCATAAGGTGTCAGCAGCAAAAGAAAATAAGCATATTATCTCCAACATTTCATGGCTGCCAGAAATGCAGGCCCCTTTATGTGCAAGGTCAGAGATCAACACCATGATGGGGAACTTAGGATTTCCTCAGGATCACAGAGATTTTCCTTCACCTTACCAGGAAGAATTAATATAAATTTTTTATCTGGTGTGTCTAGTAAATTGTTCCACTTTGCCAGCACAGAGGACCAACATTTTTGTCAGCTTCAACTGATCATTCTGACAGAAATATGTGCTCCAACAAGAACTGATTGACACCAGCAGCGTTAACATCTGGCAACTTGGAGCAACTACAGCCAAGGCTTGGAGCTCTAGCTATTGAAAAATGGGATCTCCTTTTCCTGGTAAGCATTTTTCTTCTTTTCAGGGCTGATGTTTGTGATCAGCAAATACCAGGAACTTGTAGGTGTGTGTTAGGATTTCTCTTTATTTTCCTAACACACAGGCAGAACCTGCTCTCAGCACACACTATTATCTTCCCAAGCATCAGAGTCTATCAGGGATGCTCTCCAGCAGTAGAGCTCACTGACCCCAGCTGCTGTCAAAACACTCAGAGGCAGCAATTCATAGGGGAAAGAAAATTTAGACCCTCCCAAAATTTCAGTGACCTTTTTCCATCCTACCTCACAATAACAACCCTGCAGAAGCTGAACCTGACTCCTTTATATGCAAACCACATTTATGAAAGTTTTAAGACTGCCTTCACAAGGAGAAATAACGGCTTCATGACTGCACAAATCCAGGGATCTGCATGTTAGGAGACTTTTTTTTGCAATAAATTATGACAAAGAATTCCTGTGTTTGTGTTATTTCTGTCTTTCATAATGGAAATCTTTTGTTTCTGAAAGGATGGCACCTCACCAGTTCTGACAGAGTCAGTTACTCTCTAAATGTATACAGTGTAGAGGCTTTTATTTATCACCTAGTTTGTACTATTAGTCATCTGCCTTTACTGCTTTTCATTGCAAATGAAACAGTGAATTGCTATTTGACTACAGACACTCTATTGAGACTGCGTGCTTCATGAACACATCATGCACATTATATTTTACCATATATATATATGGTATATATATTCATGAAAGTATTTACCTGAAGTTTTCAAGGCAATTTCTTCTGAATCAATCACCCTATATCCTGTTGATTGCCTTGTGCAGGGAGATGATCTATTTACATACTAAAAAGGTCACTGTTGAACAAATTAGTATTAAGGGTGTGTTATCATTGCATTCAAGTGAAGCATAAAACTGTATGAACCCAGGAGTACTTTTCGCTTTTTTACCTTCATGTACATGTGCCTGAGACATCTATGTGGAGACATAATGCAGCATTTTAGGATAAGGCAGGTGACTGGCAAGCACGTTCATATTATAAGTCTTTCTGATTACTAATAGGTACAAAAAAGTGGGGAGACATGTAAATTATGGGTCAAACTCATCATCTAAAATGCATAATTAATTCAAGGGTGTGACATTTGCATAATAGCTGCTTCTTATTTTCACACCCAGTTAACATGATACAAGTTCTCATAATAGGCTTTGAATTACATTACTAGTTTATTTAATTTGCAGCATGCAATAATGCAACTAGAATACAGACTGCTAAAAATACTTATACATTCACATTCAGGAGAAATTATCCCAGAATATTAAGGACTAACTCCTCTGCTAGTGTAAATTGGCATAACTCCCTAGACTTAATATGATTTCCCCCTGCTAATTAAAATATAAATACAGCCATGTTGTTTCCCTTAGCTTAATTTATAAACTCTGCAAGACTGATGTGCCTCCAACACATTTCTTCTGGTATATCATGGTCTGATTGGTCAGGTGTGGTAGAAGACAGAAAAGTTGGGACTCAAACTCCAGACCCCTATTGTTACTTTCATGGAAATTACCCAGTCCTTTTTGTATCCTCTACCCCACAGTTTCTGTACATGTCACATCTCACAAAACATGTGGACATCACTTAAAATTGTTTAAAAGATAATTGCTGGGGTTTTGCTATTTCCTTTCCTTGTTCTTTCTCTGATTCTCTCATGTTCTCTCTCTCCCCTAATCTTTTTCTCTACTCTTATTCATTCCAAATGTAATTACTTCTTATTGCATCAAGTGTTTTGTCTGTTTCTGTTCTAACTTCTTTTATTAAATTCTCTTTCTTCACATATTATAATAGTTGCCAGTTAATTTCAGACAGAGTCCTATATAGCACACTAACATATTTAAAAACACCCAAACATCTTCCACAGTTTTGGAGAAAATGCCAAATAGCTAGCTGGTTTTTGCTGAGAGACCACAAGTAAGGCTTGGAAAGTGCAAGACATTTCCAGGAAGAGGAAATACCGTCTCCGGCCCCATTTTCTTCTTCAGAATTTCCTTCCTGAGGGAACACAGCCACCACTTCATCCATCTGCCTCCCTGACAGCCCTGGCAGACCCACACTCTTCCTCAGACCTTCAGCTCACCCTCAAACAGTTTGGTAAACCACTTCTGCTCTTGTCTAGGACTCAGCCAAGGGAAGTAGATACATTATTCTTTACCTTCAGTAGTAGCAGGGGGAGAACCATGTAAATACAAAAAGAAGCCATGAAAACAAAAAATTATATTGGCCAAGTCAGCATTGCCTGAGGCTATAAAAAATGTAACACAAAAAGTCCTTGTTACAATCTTTTTAATTACATTTTGCTTTCCTTGATAGAATTTTTGTTCTTCTGTCAAAAAAAAAAAAATCATGTTGTGCCACTTCTCTGTGGGATTATTATCAAATATATTAATAACAATAACACAGGTATCAACCCTTCCAGCCATTAGGTAATGTCAATAACTTTAAGACTTAATCTATAGGAGGGCAAGAGCATTTCAAATGATCCAGAAAAGACAGCTACTTGGTAATTTACTGATACGTTTTCCCTTCTAACTGTGTTTCCATGTTCCTATTACTTTTGTGACATCCAAATCAGATCTACTTGTAGAACTGGGTGAATTCAAGAACAGCCCAAAGACCACACCAACTTGTTTCATCAAGTGGAATGATTAAAGATACCTTTTAAAAATCCCAATGATCCATCGATGATGCTTTATGAACACATAGAACGCATCGTCACTAAAGGCCTGACCCTCTCTGGTGCCTCCTCCTTCACTCACACCAGTTTTGACATGAGTGAGCACCCTCAATTCTCATTCACCCAGCATCTCCTGTGTGAGGAGTAAAGCCCAGCACTGTAGTAAACATATTTTAATGTTATCTTTGGTCCTTTTATTTCTGTCCAGTAAATCACTTACTTCCCTTGCCCAGGAATGACAACAGTATGTAACAATTCACGCAGAGATACTAGTCTTGGGGATTTTCCTTGCAAAATATGTAGTTCTTCTGTTTTATATTGCTTTATAGCCTTTGTAAAAGTAATGTCTCCAGGACCTAAAGTATGAGGTTTTTTAGAGTAATCCATTACATGCCACGGGGTGTTTTGAATTGTGTTGTAGTTGCACCATATTTTAACTTAAATTTTCATTGAAATAAATAACTTATGCCATGGAATGAAAGGCCAAGGTCCAAAGCTTGCTAGATAACTTTATCCACTAACCCTGAATTTCAGCTCTTTCCATTTGCAAATCTCCATATCTTACTTACTCACAGATTATATAAATTCAAATGGACCTTTGGGTATCAACCAATCCAGCCCTCAACCTGAGCCCAGAATTGAGACCAGGACTCAGCAACTTCTTCATCACAATTGAGAATATCTCCAAGGATAGAGATATTTAAAGTCTGGTATGGTATCTGACCAATAGCATAGTGAAAAATATTATTCTAATACCTAACCAGAATTTCCCCTCTCATGTGTCTTGCCCTTTGTCCTCATCCTTTCACTCTGCACTTCTAAAAAGATGATAAATATCTTGGGACAGGTATATAAATATGAATTTTACTTACACAAGTCTTTTTCATTTTCACATGCAATTAAAGTGTTTTAAATTAAATTAGTTATGTGTTCTGCCATTTAAAGTCCTCCTTTACTTTAAATTCTAAATGAAGGTACAGAGTAGATTTATTTAAATTGCAGTGGTTTGAGAACTTCTATTCTTTTCAGTGCTAGTCTTGTTCCAAAACTCACCAGAGTAATTAAACCTGTATTTCCTTCACAATTTCTTCAGAACGAGCACATAGGGGAATATTTTATGATATTACTGACTCATATACTTCTCTATAAGGAAATTTTGAACTATGACTTTGAGAAAGCTCTCTCATTTATATCCTCTTCCTTTATCATACTGGAGAGATTATGATTTTCAATGTAACCTGTGCCTTTAATACACTGGTATTCACATTAAAGCAGACATTAAATGAGATGAAAACAAAAGTTCAATAAAAGATAAATTTTCAAATACAATTTATTCTAAAGTAATGAGGTATAACAGTGTAAATTTTGCCTTTTCCGTGAAAGAACAGCAATATATGCACACATTTGCAGTAACTGGTGCTGAAATCATAGTAGGTAAATTGCTGAGACTTGTACTGACAAACGGCCTCCCAAAACCCACACGAGGGTGGGCTTCATAAGCCTGACTTGGGTAAAGTGTTTGCCTCTGCATCACATGTGAAGAGTTGGGCACCTTACACTGGGTTTTGCACCATGGAGGATAAAAAAAGCTAGAAGTACTGAACATGTGTGTATTCTCCAATAATATAGTAAAGGTGAGTGGGTGGGTGGGAAGGGCTTGGGACCGTACCTTCTCCTTCAGTGAATGATCTCACTACCTGGCTACAATGCAAACTTCCATGGCCCCAAGGAACTGCCAGCCCTGCCTGTCCCTGTCCACCAAGGTTCCCCAACCTCGCCCACAGCCCAAGACACCATTTCAACCCCTCAGGTCTGTCATCCCCTGCCCCAAGAGCAACACATTGGGGCAGTCTCCATGGACTCCACCTGACCATGGACTCCACCAAGCTGTATCCACCTGCTGGCCTATGTCTTGACCCAACCTCAGTCCATTCTGTCCCCAGGGAGGTGCCTGAGGGAGTGCTGGGTCTGCCATTGTGCCTCCCAGCTGCCCTGCTCCTGGCTGGGGTGCTGGGACAGGTCCTGGCTGTTGGGATGTACCCCAGAGTGGCTGGACACACACATTTGCAAAGAAAGCAGTTGTCCAAGACCACTTTATCCTGAAGTAGAGGGCTAATACCTGAATCCAAGTCTCTCAGGCACCCATATCATGAAGGTGAAAGCCTCAAAAAACAGTTCCTTAGCCCCGAGATCTCTCAGCTTAGTTTGGTGCCTGATGTGGATCCCAGCTCTTGGTATGGGAAAGGATGATAAGTAGTCCTGTGAACTCCTCTCCTGGAGCTGGGCACCTACGTTTAGGCTTTGCAACACCACCTGTCATACAGTCTTAAGACCTTTTTTTTCCCAATCTACAAGTCAGTGTCAAAGCTATTTTTTGTATCTCTTACTGAGAAGATACTTTGCTAAGGGAAATGTTAGAAGTCCAGAGGGGTCTACTTTATTCTTTCTTCTCATTGCAATAAAGACCAAAATTGAATCAGTAGGAAGCAATACCAAATGAGGGAAATGGATTTGTTCACCCTCAGGCTGTTTGAACTACCGCCCTTCTTTACACCAGAATCCTTTGGGCATTGCAAGAAGCCAATATTTTTTAACGGCAAATTTTCTCTCTTCCAGCTGTGAGAGAAACTGAAGGGGAAGTAAGGAGGCCTGGAGGTGAAGGAAACAGTGAGGGGTTAGGAAAGGCTATCTTTTGTACATTTCTTTCTCCAGAAAATGATTGAACAGATGCTGCTACTTACACAAAAGGAAAATTCAATGCACAATTTAAGAGTTAATTTAAGAGTCATTCAGTGAGATCTGACAGGAGAGAAGTTACAGGGCATAAAGTAGAAGAATATTCACAGGCCCTTACGTACCTCTGCCCATGATGTAAACTCAACAGCAGGATTTCAGGCTGATGCTGTTACTCAGACATAAAATTAAAACTATTCTAATCTTATTTTAAGGTGTTTCAGTGCCAGCATAGATCTACACATTGTAACTGTATTATAATACAGCAAGCAGGGCTTCTTTAGCCAAAGAGAATAGGCATACCTGAAAAGACATGGCTGCATTGCAGTCATTTGAAACCATGCAGACATAGTTGCCTTTAAACTAGCTTGTTGGGTAGCCAGCTCACTTTAAATTTTCTTAAGACCATTAGCAGCATTGACTTTGCCATCCAGGACTCTTCAGGCATAACAAAGAGAGAGTAAAGGGGAAGTGTTCCTGTGAGATTCCTCCTCCAACAGTGAGATTGCCTCTCCTGCTGCTGACAAGAACGTGAAAAACTGGGCACATGTTTCTGGGAAAATCACACAACCCGGAATAGCAGCCATGCCCCTACATCATTTCTTTATTCTTCTCTTAGCATGTACAAGCAATTCAAAAGTTGTAGGGTTGCTTCAGAACATTTCCTCAGAATCCTAAGGCACAGTAAAAGGGCCATGACTCTCTTACTTGCTCTGGCTGTGCTGTGCTTTGGTGCTGTAGGTGTCCCTTGTGGAGATCACAGAGCAGATTTTTGCATGAGTTCTGCAGTGACTGTGCCAATATATGTAGACCTTAGGAAGTACCAGATGTACCCAGTGGGGACAGAATTCTGAGAGCCTAAAAGATTACTAACACCCTGTGTACTGCAGCAGCTGAAATAAAGCACCAGTGTTTTAGGCTATGTCAAAAGAAATAACCATATTTCTAACTAAATACAGAACTGCTTATGATGCACTTGTATCTATCTGGAGTGGGAATCCACAGGAGTCTATGCAACCTGGTTAAAACTGCAAGGGATATTCTCAGAGGACAAAATAAAACTTTCAGTCAGCCAAGAATCTGCCTGGCAATTGGCTGGAAATGTCCAAAGAGGAATTGAACACAGTGTCCCCCTTGTAGTCAGCGCCGGGTGTTTGAGCATACTAAGTAACTTAGAGGTTCAGCATGGTATGGCCCTGGACTTTTTAATTCTTCACCTCTGCCAGTCTACTAAAATACTAGGTTTTCAGTCACCTCCCCATTCCATTAATCACAGTCATAAGTACTTTAGAGAAATTCTTGGTCTTTTCCTTAAAATGGAAAAATCCCCACTGCTGTGAACCTTAGTGACCATGAATCACAACAGAGTTCAAATTTGTAACATCAATTACAAGCACAGCTAATTGGAGCACAGTCAGGGGTGTGTGATCTGACAGACACTCCTACCATTAGTTTTACCATGGATCATTCTGAATTCAAATGACTCAACTTCACTGCTCAGAAGCGTCTTGGTTCCTGAATGTTATTACGCCACTGTCATATTTTCCTATTTTATCAGCTCATAGAAGAAGAGTCTGTGCCTACTTGAACACTAAGTGCCTAAAAATCTGTCACAGACCTGTCAGTAAGGAAAATCACCATACCCGAGAACTGGGGAAAAGGAGAGTGAACTCTTTTCCTATGTTCTCTTGAACTTCTCCATCTTGAGTCTTGCATCATAGCGCTACTTTCTCACCCCTTCACAATTTGCACCAAGTGACATAAACCATAAAATTTGACCTTTGCATGTTATATTTAAATTCTTCAAGTCTGATCTGTGAAGGAGCAATGAAGTCACCTGCTGAGATCTTGTCCTCAATGGCAAAGGTATACTGTGATCCCCACCCTTATCATACAATCTGCGACATGTTGCAAATATTAAACTATTTGCAGAGTACGGGAGACAGATACACTTGAAATGATGCAAATACCACCAATGTTCCTAATGTAACTCATACGCTGATGATTATATTCTTCGACTGTGTACTAGGTTAAGCATTTGGGATAAGCCAGACTTAAGTAAGTGGGGTTCTCTGCAAAAGGAAATTGGGGAAGAGAAATACAAAACACATAAAATCATACCAGTGGTGGAAGCAAGTGCCAGTTTTGGCCTGAGCATGTAATCTAAACAGAACTTAAGTTATGAAAAAATGCATTTAGCAAGGTTCTTTTGCAAGAAACTCATCAGGGAATCCATATACCAACCATCAAAATCTCTGTCTGAAACCTGTCCCAAATCAGAGATTTGCATTGTTCCAGGAATCAAGATGCGATTCCAGGGTATGAATATAGGGTACTCCCAGCTGGAGTACTGCATCCAGCTCTGGTGTCCTCAGTACAGGAAAGACATGGACTTGTTGGAGCAGATCTAGAGGAGGACCACAAAAAATGATCAGAGGGATGGAGCACCTCTCCTATGAGGACAGGCTGAGGGAGTTGTGGTTGTTCAGTCTGGAGGAGAAAAGGGAGATCTCATTGTAGCCTTTCAATACTTAAAGGGGTCTTATAAGACAGATGGCAACAAACTTTTTAGCAGGGCCTGTTGTGGTAGGAACAAGGGGTAACAGCTTCAAACTAAAGGAGGATAGATTCAGACTGTATATAAGAAAGAAATTTTTTACCATGGGGGTGATGAAACACTGGAACAAGTTTCCCAGAGAGGTGGGAGATGCCCCATCCCTGGAAATATTCAAGGTGAGGTTGGATGGGGCTCTGAGCCACCTGATCTAGTTGAAGGTGTCCCCACTCATCACTGGGGCATTGACTAGGTGATCTTTAAAGGTACTTTCCAACTCAAACTGTTCTATGAGTCTATTTATCATAGACAGTGGTCACTCAAGGAAATCCATTACAAATCACTGCCATATTCAGAAGACAGGGTCTGTGAAGGCTGACATACAGCAAAGTTTCTCCTTGATTCATATGTCTTTACAATGCCAAGTACTTGGATCATTTCAGTGGTAGCCTGAACATCATGGCTTGTTAAGACCTACGCCAAGGCTGGGATGTTATGCAGGTCATCACAAACTCCACCCCTATCTTCACCAAGTGAACTGATGTACCACAATGAGCCTTTGGTGTGTTTAAGCTGACACTTTTTCAGATTGCCAACACCTGGCACTGATGAGTCAGGTCTTATGATACTGCCAAGGTACAGAGGCACTGAGGAACTCGGCACGCATTTGGTAGGTGCAGGACTGACATTCAAACTGTTTCTCATTAGCACCTTCTCCTCCACACATTGCTTCTGCAAAGGCACTGGGAACAGCATCACGTCATGCTTCTTCCATGATCCTTCCACCAGAAGGATCCACAAGATCCTTCCACACAGTCCTCTTCCACGTTTGAGTCCTCTCCCAAATATCCCTGGTTCATCCCATCGTTACTAAAATGCTTTATCTATCTTATCATGAACTAACAATTTCTAAATTCTAAACATTAATCAAATGCTTGATCCTAAAAAAATAAATTAAAAAAAATCAAATTTAAACAAAATTAAAATGTCAATAACTGACCCTCTCACAAACTTCTGGACCCTAATAAAACATAGTTTCAGGAATCTATATTTTACCCCAATCAGACTTTCTTCCCCCTATATTAGATTCCTATAGGCACCAGTGTATGTCATCCAGGTATGACAAATGTCACAAATTAGTGGGGGCTGAAGGTCCACACCTGGCTGACAATAATTGGAAAGAAAATTAACATGCAGAATCATATTCGTATTCACAAATCAACTACACTTACATGCATATGACAATATGGTCAGGCAGGACTGCTAGAATCTTGAATTCTCCCTAGACAAGGTTTTGATCCAATGACTGCAATAGCCAAGCAAAACACAGTTGTTCTTTAATGACAAATAGCCTGACCAAGCCTCTGCTTTAGCCACCTCTGCATATTTCATTTAATCCCACTTTCAGAATTAAACTACTTTGAGTCACTAGAACCCATAGCAGAATGCATCCAAAAGCTATAGAAAGAGAAGGAACAGGCATCTATAGCTTTTTCACAAGTGTTTAAAGAGTTGAAAAATACTAATGCTAAAGCCTATGGCAGAGAAAAATTCTTAGCTCTTTTTGGGCACCAGGCCAAAACAATCACATGTATTTAGTGTGAAAGTGATACATTTACCATTTAAAGTCCTATTCCCATCTTAATCCAAAAGCACTTACAAGAAAATAAATTTTATCAGTGAAGATATAAAATCCATAATAGCCCGCTTAGAAAACATAACAGTTATTAGAAGAAATGTTCACTGTATACTTTGATGGATTAGCCCCCTTGGTCCCCCTCAGCTTTTGCAATTAGCATACAATCATAGAACCAGAATAATTTTCATTAGAAAAGACCTTTAAGATCATCAACTCCAATTGTTAACCTAACACTACCAAGTCCACCAATAAACCATGTCCTAAGCTCTGCATCTACTCCATCTCCAAGGCTGGTGACTCAACCATTTCCATGGGCAGCCTGTTCCAATGCTTCATAAACCTTTAGGTGAAGAAATTTTTTTTGATATCCAATCTAAATCTCCCCCAGCACAGCTTGAGGTGACTTCCTCCTGTCGTATAGCTTGTCACTTGGGAAAAGAGACCAAGACCCACCTCACTACAACTTCTTTTCAGGTAGGAGGTCTCCCCTGACCCTCTTTTTCTCCAGGCTAAACAACCCCTGTTCCCTCAGCTATTCTACATAAGATTTCGGCTTGAGATCCTTAACCAGCTCTAACACCTCAATGTCTTTCTTGTAGTGAGGGGCCCAAAACTGAACATAGTATTCATGGTGCAGCCTCACCAGTGCCAAATGCATTGTATGTTCCTGTACATATGTACATATGAATGTACAAGGAACTACAATCAATTCCCTAGTCCTGCTGGCCACACTATTTCTGGTAGAAACCAGAATGTCATTGGCCTTCTTGGCCACCTGGGCCTAGTGGTGGCTCATGTTCATCCAGCTGTTGACCAACACTCCCACATCTTTTTCCCTGGGCAGCTCTCCAGACACTCTTCCCCAATCTTTTATCACTGCACGGGGTTGTTGTGACCCAAGTGCAGGACCCAGCACTTGGCCTTGTTGAACCTCATCCCATTGGCCTCAGCCCATGGATCCAGCCCATCCACGTCCCTCTGTAGAGCTTTCCTACCCTCAAGGAACCTTTCCTACCCTCCTTTCCTACCCTTTCCTAGCCTCCCACCTAGTCTGGTGCCATTTGAAAACTTACCAAGGGTGCACTTGATCCGCTCATCCAGATCATTGATAAAGATGTTAAACAGAATCAGCCCCAATATTGAGCCCTGGGGAACACCACTTGTGACCAGCCACCAACTGAATTCCATTCAACACAACTCTTTGGGCTTGGTCATCCAAACAGTTTTTTACCCGGTGTAGAGTGCACTCATCCAAGCCATAAGCAGAAGTTTGAAGATGTTAATATAACTCTAGAAGACACTTGAGAGTCTACACAAGAGAGCTGTGAGAGCTGAAATGGTGGGGACAATGCTAACTTACTGCATATACCATTACAGAATAGTTCATTCATTGTTGAACTGAGGTGATCTGTCTAGAAAGTCTTATTAAGTCATGCAGTTATACCAAGAAATAGCTAATACAGTCATTTCTGAGGAAATGAAAAATTTCTTAAAAGATCAGCTCTACCAGCCAAGCCTGGAGAGAGTTTTTAAATCCCACCATTCACCAAAACAGACCTATATACCTGAATGTATATGCTTAGTTGCCTGTAAGCCTGGCTACTTTTTCAGCTCCAACAGAAGACCTTGTCTCTTTTTACCCTAGAAATCAATGTAGAGTGATATGATCAGACCATGATGGCTACCACACCTCTCATCTTCAGCCAGCTAAACAGTATTTAAGTATTCTAATACAATGGGAATGTCCTATTGATTTAGGTTATATTTATTATATAGAAAGGGGAGAGGTCCCTGAAGGCTCCTGCTCATATTCACTCTGCCTCTGGGAGCTCACAGAAGCATTGTGCAGATACCTCTGTTTCCCCTGGGTCTCAACAGCATAAAGCTGGGGTTGTATGGCAGCACAACCAAGCCCCATACCCTGCACAACCACAGCTTGTTCAACCTCCTCACCCTTTTGGGAAACACTGCACATAGAGATGCTTGGTAGCATGTACTACCTGGTTTGGGGTCTCAGCAGGACTCTGCTGAGCAGGATAGATACCATTTCTCTCAGCAATCTCATGTGCTGTCTACACAGGTCTTGAGTGTGTCCTATGACAGAAGAGTAATCCCCTTGTAGCTATATGCTGAAATGTTACAGGCTAGAGTATGTATTCATGAAAAGGTAAGAACAGACATCCTTATAAACATAAGTGAGTTTTATCCTTGATCTAAAACCTTTGCCTCATGCATTCAAGTCTATACCCATTCAGTAGCTTTACTCACAACCAAGTACATTGAACAGTGAATTTCCTTTGAACAGCTGAAGAAAAGCTCACAGACCATTTTCTGTGCATAATAAGAACATAGGTACAGTTTTTCCACTGATAGTATAAACACTATCCTTTTGTGAATTCAGCCTTAGAGCATTTTGATAGGCAGACAAATAAGGACTTTTACTACAGTCTCTTATTCCCAGGTGGGTGGTATTTTCTGTAGTGCTATTACTACCTGTATAAATAGCAGCACTACTGCTGGTGTTATTTGGACTGCTGTGGATGTATACGCTTAAAGCACAATTGCATAGTTCTTGTTATTCACCTATAAAACGATAACTGCAGTCACCTGGCATTTGGTAAATAGATTCAGCAATCTCAGTGCTTCAGAACACTTCCCTAATTTGCCACAAATAAAGAATACTGCATAAAACCTGGCATCCCATGTGAAGCATCTTGTAATTGCTAGCAGAAGGGGGAATACAGCATATTCAGATGCCAGTGTACTTCATCTGCAAATATCCACTACCAATTTTTATTACATAAGGTTTTAGGCTTCAAAAAGAGCATTCCTAGAGCACTCTGTGTCTCTGATGAAATTACTGTGGAACGTACCATACCAAATATACTGATACAGATGAAAACATATTTTCAGGGCTTTAACAATCTTTAGACTGCATATCCACAGGGAAAGTAAAAATTAGGTTTGGCTTGGTTTGGTGGGTGCCCTTTGTTGCAAAATTATTGGTCTATGCTCTCATGTCAATATTTATAAGGAAAATAATTTCAGAATAACAAATATTGTAGCCCATAAACATGAGCACAGGAGATTTGAAAGGGAAATGTGTATTCTTACTTAGAGGTATGTTGTTGAAAGGAGTTGTGTGCTGTTTCACAAAGGTCCACATAACCAAAGAGGCATGTCCTTATGCCTCTAAAGAAGTAAGAGTGCATCCCTCAGAAACAGCAATACGGTAGCATCCCAGTAGTCTTTACATGTATATTGTCACTCAAGAATGGAATTTCCCTTCACACCCTTTTAAGGGCAGCAAAGTATTTTTGTCATAAAGGCATTAAGAGCAGCTAACTCATTAAGAACATTAAGAGCAGTTGTAGTCCTACACTTGGAGTATCCAATCTCATAACATTATGGGATGTATTTACACTATATGCCAGCTCACACTTTCCATTTCTCCCTCCTTTTCCAAGTATATTGATTTATTGCTGCAGAATATAATAGTTTCTTATGAGGTATTGCTTTCCCTGATGGTGCTTTTCTTCACTAAAGTTGAAGATTTGGGATGTAATTCTAGCGTGCTGTTGGAAAGGGAAATTTGCTTCTGAGATTCAAATATTATTTTTTGCTTTGATGGAGCAAAATGCATCAAATTTTCAGTATTATGACCAGTCAATAAATTCCCCCAAAACTGACATTTTAACTGATTACACTCTTAGAGTCTTCATGTCACTGTGGATATTAATACTCAAAATTAAGTCTTGATTGCCATCTCTTCATCTTACTTACAACTTTACTGAACTTATTAAAAATATTAATGTAATTTTAAATGCGATTAAAGCAGTTTCACACAAGGAGAAAGACACTTGAAACATCAATTCTGCCTGTGTGCTTACATCTACCATGATTGAGTTTATAATTCATCCTTTTCATTACATAACAATGATTCATTTTCTCGTTTTTATAAATGCAAGTCTTAAATTTACAGTATTTTCTTTTCAATGGTAATTGCAAAATCTAGTGTGGATTTAGCAAAATACAATTTATCAAAGGGCAAATACAAACAGAAGCTTTTCCATTACCTTTAGTAGATTGAATCACACCTTATGACCATGGCAGGTAGAGGTAAAAAAAACCAAAACAAACCTAACATTTATTTTTTTTCTTTTAACTAGCCCTAGAAATCTCATATACCAATAGCATTACAATATTCTACCTACTATGACTCCTTTTTTAATATTCTTTACAAATACTACAGCTGGAACCCAAAATATTTTATCCAAGTAACAAATTTAATTTTATGTTCTCCTTATGCAGTATGGAAATAGAAATCAATAAACAGGTAGTCTAAAGGCAGGGTATTCCTTTTTTTCCTTACTATCTAGTTACATTAGTCATTATTTCACATTTTTATTTTCCAATTGAACTGATTCCTAAAGTTTCCTTGGAGAAATATTTGTAATATTTCCAAGGAAACAAGTTTCCACAAATGACATGTTTTAGCTGTCCTGTTCCGGCCTAAATGTCTGGCTTTTTTCATAGGTAAGTAAATTGTCTTTCTATGAGAAACAGGACATTTCTATACCAAACCCAAAATTATTCAAATGGAATGATAAATGCATTACTGCATGTATCGCTATGTATACGCATTTTAAAAGATCACATCCTGGACATTCTTGACTTCTGTAAATGAATCTCCACAAATTCCTGCTTTGAAAAGCAAGGAGGTCAGAACAACCTGCTTTCCAATAATTAGTTCTGGTTCATCTGTTACAATTACAGGCACAGATAGTGTACTGGTTTCTAAGTTTTTCTTCTCTGAATAAATACATTATTTTTTAAGCAATTGCTTAATATGTGAAGTTAGAGCAGTGCTCGAATTCTGCACATGCCGTATGAACTGCCAAAGGGAAGGGAGGTCTTTTTGCCTTGGAGGCCCTTAGGAGCAGGGTCCCTGGTGCATGGTGGATTTCTTATTACAGTGGATTAACTTCTGTACTTCTTCATTAACTTATGTACTCCAATCAGAGGAGCAGCCTTTGTTTCCCACTGTTTTAACCTGCTCACATCATACGATTTGTATAGCTGTTCTCACTTAACCTTATTACTAGACCTGACTTTTTCCAGCCTGGACAGTCTACCTCCAATGACACAGCAGCATTCACTAGCTTGAAAGTTTTCCAGGGAAACTCCTAAGAGGGCTGGTTTCTTTCAGCAGATGGAAGTCACCTGTAGTATGTAGAACCTATGCTTAAGTATCCTTCCTTTTATTTCAGAGAGTGTTGAAAGCCCCTGATATGGTTCAGCATGGCAGCTAAAGAATTGAGTAGCTATAGTTCCCTTATAACTGTGCATCAGGAATCACTGATGCTCAGTTTTCATTTTAGGCACTGGAGAACACATGGCAAAACCCAGATAAGGAGTTGAGGCATCTCAGTCACAAGTCAACAACCAATCAAGCAACGCCCATTCATGAAGAATCATCAGTGCGAGTTACAGAATGGATCCATTGGGAGATTTGGGGCAGAGGAAAGGCATGTAAAGATAAGAGTAGCAGAAGAGAGCCTGGCTGGGGCATATATAGACATAGAGCAATACGCAGAGAGGCTGAAAACTCTGTGAAACCTTTATCAAATCAAGTCAATGCACACTGAGTTCCTATGTGATGTGGGTCTTTATTAGCCTTGGTAGGACTTCACCTTAACAACAGCGAGCCTTTCTTGGGAATGGCATCTTCTCATGGCACAATACTATGGAGTCAGTTCTACACAAATTTGTTTATCTCTATGCAACTATATGTTGTCGTCATGTCGTCATGCCATGTGACATGTAGCAAGGAGGAAGCTGATAGTGGAATATTATAAATATTATAGGAAAATTAATTTTAGACAAAGTGAGGAAAAATACATTTTAAAAAGCCAGAAGAACTTTCCTTAAAGTCACATCAAGAATCAAAGAACACTTAGATGCAATAACTCCTGTGTGTATTTGGAGAAGCCTTGCTTAATCCAGTACCAATGTCAAGCAAGAATTTCAGAAGTGGCAATTAGAGAGGAGGGAGTACAGCACAAGACAGGAGACTCTTGTGGCAAAGTATGTGGCATTTTCCTTCAATATCATGCCCTGGGGTGGTGCTTGGGAAAATATTTGTTGACATTTCGTTTTGACTGCCCTTTATTTATATTCTACTTTGTATGGAATAAATAATCTTAAAATGCCTAAACGCACAAAGCTGCCAGCATTTATTTGTATGGACACTGTCATGCATTGAAAATATCCAGAAGAGAACTGGAAGGGTTTTTATTATCCACAATCCCCTACAGCAAGACAAGTTTAACTAAAACATAACTTACAATATATATATTACTCAAGTCCCTAGATAATGCATGTTTATGCATGTTGCTTATAATCTAGTCTGTTTTAATAATTCAATATGAAATAGACCAACATTATATAAAATTTTATTTAATCTGAAGCTTTTTAGACACAAAACTCAGCTCTTGCACACTGCTTTGAATTACCTGACTAGTTTCTAATAAGTGACTGATGCGTGCCTGTTCTTTATAACATAGCTCTTTTAATATAGTATATCTACTAAACAGTACTTTGCTATTTTTCTGCCAAGTCTATTGCTCCATGGGTAATGTAACACAGAAGTGCATGGATAATTGTTCTTTACTGCAGATCGTTATGATCCACTTATTTTTAATATAATCTCATAGCAGGTTAATGGCAAAATATCCTCCTGTTGATGTAAATATATGGTAAAGATAACATTTATTAAAGGTATTTGATCCACCACACAGATGAGACACCAGGAAAAAAAGAGAGAAGTGCACCCAGTAGAAGTGAAATCTCCCCAGTAAGTATATAAACATTACTATCACATATTAGAAACTAAGAATGTGTTGTTAACATATTCAGGTTATTCAAAGATCACAGCAGGAGTAATAGTGCCTTCTTTCAGCTTGAATTTCTTGAATTGTCACAGGCTGGACAATTAAAAATATGGTGGATGGAAGTGATGTAAATCACTTCCGAGTTTGCTTGCACAGAAAACCTTACTAGTAGCATATGCTTAAACTCTGTGATAATGGATTCAAGCACAGTGTCTACTAAACCACTTTACCTAGGAATTTGGTCATCATTAGAAAAAAAATATGTACAGCAGCATTCAGAAGTACCCTACTGAATAATGAAGAAAGCCAAAAAGGAGAAAGAAAACCAGCTCAGAAATAATTATTATTAGTGCTTTTAAAAGTCCATAATAGAAGTGACAAATGAGTTAAAAAAAAGAAAAGTAGATGTGGATCTCACCTCCAAATGGCTACAGGAAAAATGTCTGCGATCACTCAGTATCATATTCAAAAAAAGCAATCCTAAAGAAGACTTCTCATCAAATCTGAAAATCAAGGAAAATAGGAAATAAAAAGGGTCAGAGCTGGCAATTAAGTGTGGAAGATAAAATATCAGAAAATATTATTATGCTCTTAAGGAGCATTCAGCTGCAGAGTAGTCATCTAAATAAGCGTGTTAACTAAGTTAAGCTAGATGTCTAAGCTCCCATAGTCAGTGAAATGTATTCATCTTTAAATTCGGCATTTACAGCTCAGCAGCTAAAAAGGTCTCTGTAATTAGATTGTGTATGTTACTAGATTTCTATTGGAAGGACTCTGAAATTAGATCGTCTATATTACAAGATTTGTATTGGGAGAACAGAAAAATAGGTGGTTTTATTACTCGAATCACCTACGTTTGGGAAATGAATTCCAGATGAAATCCTTCAGAAAGAGTTTTGTAATACACTATAAGGTAGATATGAGCTGGGAATAGTTATGACCCAGAATGTGGGTTCAACGGGATGGTGAAACAAAACATGTTCAGACTGACCCAGCACTAAAAAAAATCTTAAGTTAGTTTTATATACAAGATCATCAGACATAACAAGACCTGAATATTTGCATATGTGTATGCATATATTTTGGTAATCATCTGAACCTCAGGAACATGCCATTTTTTACCCTTCAAGTTGGATCACCTATAGAATTAAGCAAAAATTTAATACTTGTAAGAGATTCTGATAACCATGAGCCAACAATTTAGACCCACAAATGTAAATACTTCTGTTCTTTGATGAAAGTTTTGAAGATCTGATGCGTTACTGTAAAAAGTTACAGCAAAAGATCTACCAGAAAATTATTTCATATGCCTGTGAGAAAATCCTCAGCTGGTTGAGTAGTAAAAGTAGTATTAAATGTGGGGTTTTTTATCAGCAAAACAGAGCAATGCTCAGATGTTTTTCCATCTGGACTGTGAGGAGTTTTCACTTACACGCAGCAAAAGAGAGGATAGCTCAGTGCTTTAAAAATAATTGAAGTGAGATTTGTGTGTGCTTAGAAAAGTATGAAGGCTTTTATTTTATTTCATGTGTCGTATTTTTTTTTACTTTCCCTCTTTCTTTGTTCCAGTTGTCATTTCTGCTACATACAAGAACTGTTCAACCTGTAAAGTCTGACACCTCCAAATGTGAATCCATGAAGATGTTTTTCACTGGAGACTGAGACTCAGTCAGTAGCTCCTTGAAGACATCATAAGCTTGTGACTATAGATCTAAACATAATTTTAACCTACTGACTTCTCGCTCATTGCCCTCAAAAATTCCATATTCTAATGCATCCAGTACAAGACAGAGCCAAAGGCTGCCTTTTGAGTCATTTAATTTACAGTTATCTTACCCTGGTAAATTTCTCCCACCCCACCTTTGTGTTCCTCCACACAGCTTACTCCTTCAAGTTACCTCTAAGGTGGCCAGATTCAACCAGTACAGCTACAAGCAATAGGCCTAAGTATAACATCACAAAGGAGATCACTATCTGCCTCCACATCCAAATAACTCACACCTAGGAGACACCCTTCTGAAGCAGCTTCCTCTCACATCCCTACACGCCCCTTCCAGCAGTGCATCCCTCATACTGATCTCAACAGCTCAAACATCCTCTACACCCCTCTTCACAACAGACCCTCCCATCCCAAAGGAAGCTTCCCATGCCCACATGGTACATCTTATTTGGGTTTAGAAAAAGTGTTTGAATACCAGCACCTGTGCGCATTTTTTTTTTCATTCAGAGTCCTGATTGTTTCTCTCACGAGTTTTTGAAATGATTCATCTGTTTTATCACACAGAGGGATTTCTATCAGTTATCAGGAGGGGCCTCGCCACAAACCTCCGCTGCAAAAACCAGCAACCAAAATACCTATTGCAATGACCCAGCTAGGACTTGCTTTCACTTCAGATGAGCACAATCCTACCAGCAACTCTGTTAAAATGGGAGGTAATATGCTGTCACTTGAAGCATTTTACCAGCATTTCAAAGAAGACTAGGTACTGGGGTTTGACAAAAGGCACCATCCAGCAGCTGGACTGACCTTTCCACACAGGGAAAATTACTAGCAGCCAAGTCTCTCCTCATTCAAAAACAAATCTACAACTCATTTTTGGCCCATGGTCCTCCACACATCTGCTGGTGCTGAATGAGGAAAAGGCAGACTGTGTGCCAGGTATTTGTGGTCAGTCTGTGCCTATGCCCTTGCTCTGGTACATGTACATGAAAATATATGGAATCTGTTTAACATGTACCATCCACTATAAGGCAGCTTACTTTATATGCAAATGTTTATTCTTGTGTTTCTGTCTTCTAATGATGAAAAAATAACCCCAAGAATAAATCTGGCAGGTGTTTGGAAGGTGTGTGAGAGAGGAAACTACCCCTTGAGTCAGGCAGGAGCACAGGTGATTTGTGCCTCTATGTACCATGACAGGTACCTTCAAACAGGGCAACTTGGTCTTCCCTGGTTAATGACAGTCTAAACCCAGGAGTATCACAGAAATGTTTGCTCTTTAGTAGAACCAGAACAGCTTCCCACAGGGACTAAGGTGTGCTAATCCTCATGATGTTTTCTTTGCTAGCACAAAGACAATCTCACCAGCAACGCCAACAACCTTGAACTTGTCGCAGAAGTACACTCAGTGATTGCTACAGAAATTGAGAGCAGATGTAGAGAGAGTTCATTGTAAGTATCAGGTACTGGGGCACTATGCCAGCAGTTGGCAATTTGCTGTTGGAAAGATGCATGCAGGTGGATGCCTTCACACTGTATTTTGTGGGGCAAAAAGGGTGCTGCCTGTGTCAGGTGCCAGAGCTTCAGGTGATGTATACTCTGCTAGTGTGGCTAGCACTTTGTGCAGTAGCTGCTCTGAGGATGGATGAAGCCTCCCTTAGAATTTTTTACTATTCTCCGCAGTGGCTTGAGTGTGTATCCTGACTCTGGGAATGGACATCCATCCTCTGGTACCATTCACACTTTCTGAACTCATGCACAAACTCAATGCTCTGGATATTGCGGATGCTCATCAGGGTAAATTAGCTGGACTACATCTCATAGTCCTTCACAAGAAATTTATTTATTGGTGGATTTGAGATGACAACTATTCACATGAGATTGCCATGGCCAGCTTCCAGGAACTGATGAGTGCTTATTCTTGAGCTATTGTAGAGTCCTGGAAACGGGAGCCTGGTTAAAATAATTGCCTGTCAAAAATGAGCCACTTACAGAAGCATCAGCCCCATGTTAGGAGGGAACAGAATTCATCAGAGTTCTGCCTGATTTGAGACCAGTCAACACGGCTTATTTAAGATACAAGGGGGTCAACAAGTATGTAGGTAAAGATGATCTAGTTGACACACCTGGATTTCCAAGAGGTTTCTTAAAAATACTTTCATCAAAATTAAGCATGCATAGAAAATTAAATGGTATTTAAAAACTCAAAACAAAAGATAGGGGTAATCCTCATTTCTCCATGCAATCACTAGTTAAATTCTTCATGGATTTGTATTGAAAAATTTTTTGTTTAAGATACTAAAAATTTTATCATCTTGAGAATAGGATGAGCAGGGATATAAGGATCATAGAATCATCTGGGCCAGAAGGGACCTTCAAAGGACATCTAGTCTGACCTCCCTGCAGGGACACCCCCAACTAGATCAGGTTGCCCAGGGCCTCGTTGAGCCTCACCTTGAATGTCTCCAGGGAAGGGGCCTCAACCACCTCCCTGGGCAACCTGTTCCAGTGCTCCAGCACCCTCATTGTAAAGAACTTATTCCTAACATCCAATCTAAATCTGCTTTTCTTCAGTTTAAACCCATTGCCCCTCTTCCTGTCACTGCAGCCTTTGTGAACAGACTCTCCCCAGCCTTCCTGTAGTCCCCCTCAGGTACTGGAAGGCTGCTATTAGGTATCCCGGAGCCTCCTCTTCTCCAGGCTGAACAACCCCAGCTCCCTCAGCCTGTCCTCATAGCAGAGGTGCTCCAACCCCTTAATCATTTTTGTGTTTCTCCTCTGGACCCATTCCATCAGGTCTACGTCCTTCTTATACTGAAGGCTCCAGGCCTGCACACGGTGCTCCAGGCGAGGTCTCACCAGAGCAGAGTAAAGTGGGAGAATCACTTCTCTGGACCTGCTGGCAACACTTCTTTTGATGCAGCCCAAGATAGGATTGGCCTTCTGGTCTGCAAGTGCCCACTGCCTGCTCA